>CM060305.1:35829585-35837085 GCA_030674185.1 Monoplex corrugatus | reverse complement strand
TTTGTTTGTTGATAAACATTAATCATTCAGACTCTGCTTCAAAGGTGACAGCTTAACATAAACAGCACGACAATGATATCGAAAATGCTGACAGCTCAAAATGGAAGTCATATGACCCTGAGCAATGGCCTTAGCCCACTGTGGACAATTGTTGTGCGACTTTTTTTTTACCACTTTCAACAGAAGAGGCCACCAACGGTAATCTTCTCTGGACGTACTTCACAGTACTCTCCCCAGGTAGATCCCATAACCTGCATGGACAAGGTAACTACAGGTGAGAAAACACACCAGTGCCGAGCCATACGTGCAATCCCCCGTTTCTTTTGTTCTAAAAAAAACAGGTCATTGTCTGTGACTGTGACTTTGAAAACCAAGCTTGGTCAAGGAAGTACTGCCAGACCTCCTGGCTAGGCCAAACAGCTGACTTTTAAACCGCAGATTCACGCAGTTCTTTTTGTATTTTTCTTTCATTTTGTTGCTTGTTTGTTTGTTTGTTTGTTTGTTTGTTTGTTTGTTTGTTTGTTTGTTTGTTCGTTTGTTTGTTTGTTTGTTTGCTTGTTTGTTTGTTCGTTTTGTTTGTTTTTTGTTTGTTTATTTGTTTGTTTTTGTTTGTTGTTTTGTTTTGTTGTGGTTGTTTTGTGTGTGTGTGTGTGTGGTGTGTGTGTATGTGGTGTGTGTGTGTGTGCGTGTGTGTGTGTGTGTGTTGTGTGTGTGTGTGTGCGTGGTGGTGTGTGTGTGTGTGTGTGTGTGTGTGTGTGTGTTCAGTTTATGTCAAATCATTATTCTTACCAGAGCATTGTTAAAATACGTCCACACATCAGATAAAAGAACTGGGAAAAAAACGGACATAATGGGTGTTTTAGAGGAGCGGGTGGTACCTTAAGAAATCAAAGAAAATTGTTTTAAACCATATCTCTGTTTATTGTCGCCGTCGAAAATGACCTTTTTCACCGAAAACCATTTGAGAAATGGCAGTATTCGCTTTTCTGTTTTGTGCATTTATTCTTTGTCTTTTGTTTACGCTTAACAAAGCCCAGTTGACTGAAAAATTTGCGTTTGTCTTGACTTGTCTTGTCTTGTCTTGTCTTGTCTTGTCTTCGTCTGTCTCGTCTCGTCTCTTCTTGTCTCTTCCTGTCTTGTCTTTTGTCTTAACTTTCTTGTCTTTTTGTCTTTGTCTCTCGTCTCAACTCTTCGTGTGTTGTCTTGTCTTGTCTTGTCTTGTCTTGTCTGTCTTGTCTTGTCTTGTCTGTCTTGTCTGTCTTGTCTGTCTTGTCTTTGTCTGTCTTGTCTGTCTTGTCTTGTCCTGTCTGTCTTGTCTTGTTGTCTTGTCTTGTCTTGTCTGTCCTGTCTGTCTTGTCTTGTCTTGTCTCGTCTTATCTTGTCTTCTCTTGTTTGCGTTCTGATTTGTGTGTGTGTGTGTGTGTATTTGTGTTGATCATGCCACTGCTGCTGTTGTTGCTACTGCTGCTGCTACTGCTTCTGCTTCTGCTTCTGCTGCTGCTGCTGCTACTACTGCTACTGCTCTGCTGCTGCTGCTGCTGCTGCTACTACTGCTACTGCTTCTGCTGCTGCTGCTGCTGCTGTACTACTACTATGTATGTTGCTGTGTGATGATGATGATGATGATGATGATGATGATGATGATGATGATAATGTGTGGGTGGGTGTGTACGTGTATATGTGTCTGTCCATTGCAAAGGCAATCATATAAAATGGTAATCAAGGATTTCCCGGCTGTCTATGGATGGATCTTTATCTAAATCAGTCCAAGTATACAAAAGATCATCATCATCATCATCAGGTGCCCTGCCGTATGGCGTTGGCGACCATGGACTTTCAACCATCTCTATCTCTCGTTGCCCCTAGAATCTTCCCCACCCTCCTCATCCCCAGCCACTCTGCAAGTCCGTCCAGCATGTTCTCCCTGGGTCTACCTGGTGCTCTCTTTCCCTCCAGCTTTCCCGTTGTGACCGGTGCTCCAAACCCCCTTCCTCATAAAATGGCCTATAAATGTTGCTTGTCTTTTCCTAATCTTCCTTATGAGTGATCTACTTGTGTCTGCCTCCATCAAGACTGTCTCGTTTGTCTTCTTTGCTGTCCATGGAATTCTCAACATTCTTCTTAGAAACTACATCTCGGACTGCCTCAATCTTGCTCTGGCTTTGCTTGCTGACTGTCCACGCCTCGCTCCGTACAACAGTATTGGTTCAAAATAACATTCAAGAACCCTCTTTCTGATGTTAATTGATAGGCATTTGTTGGTAAGAATGCTTGTCATCTTCTTGAATGCTGTTTTGGCTTGGCCGATTCTGCCAGCTATTTCCGATGTGCATCTGCCGTCTGATGAAATGACCGTTCCCAGGTATTTGAACTTATTAACCTGTGTCAAGGTTGTGCCATTTGCTGTTATTTTGCATGAGGGGATTTCATGTTTATTACCGATCACCATGACTTCAGTCTTCCTGCTGTTTAGCTCCAACACCTTACCTTTGCTTTCTATTTCTAGTATATTCACAAGGTTTTGTATGTCCCTTTCATTTTCTGCAATTAGCACGGTGTCATCTGCGTACCGAATGTTGTTTATCAGTTTCCCTCCAACCTTTAATCCAGGGTCTTCTAGATTTCTCATGATGTTTTCGCTGTATAGTGAAAATAGATCTGGTGAAAAAATACAACCCTGTCTGACTCCTCTTTTAATGTTTTGGAAAGAGCTTATATACAAAAGAACATGGACATTTTCCTGTAAAGCTGCACGTGTCAACAATAACAACACTTCTTTGTGTGTATCACGAGCTTTCAACACCAACAACATTTTCATTTTGGAAGGGGAGATCATTAGTATGGCTCGGCAACCTTTCCTTTAAGGAATTAAAAAAAATCAGTGTAACTGCCCAGATTTGCTGCCTGTTTAAGGAAATCGTTCTCACTTGGAAATTTTTTCTTCAAAATCGTCAAGCGTGAAGACACCAGAGGCCTTGATGTGTCTAATACTAGTGTCTGTTGTTCAACAATTAAGTAATCCCGCTTATCGTTCTTTTCATGTGGTTTTCGCATTATTGTTGTTTGTTGTTGTTGTTGTTGTTGTTGTTTGTTGTTGTTGTTGTTGTTGTTGTTGTTGTTGTGTTTGTTGTTTTTTTTAGAACAGATTTTAAATACTGCTGTCTTCTAATGAAAGGACTCGTGCTGCACTGCATGGCTGGACAGGGGGAGGGGGGATAATCAAGTTTTCAGGTCCACTGAATCCTGTGGTTGGTCTGTAAGCTGTGGGTGGGTGTTGTAATGTTGTCTGGTTACGTCCCCATGAATTACCCACATAATACGATAATGAAGTCTTTCTTAACGAAATGTAACCGGCTGGCTGCCTGCTGGTGCTCTTCTCTGTCTCTGTCTCTGTCTCTGTCTCTGCCTCTGTCTCTGTCTCTCTCTGTATCTCTGTGTCTCTGTCTGTCTCTCTGTCTCTGTCCCTGCCTCTGTCTCTGTCTCTGTCTCTCTCTGTGTCTCTGTCTGTCTCTCTGTCTATGTTGTGTCTCTTTCTCTGTCTCTGTCTCTCTGTCTATGTCTCCCTCTGTCTGTCTGTCTGTCTCTCTCTCTCTCTTTCTCTCTCTCTCTCTATTTCTCTCTCCCTCTCCCCCCTCCTCTCTGTCTCTGTCTGTCTGTCTGTCTGTCTGTCTGTCTGTCTGTCTGTCTGTCTCTCTCTCTCTCTCTCTCTCTCTCTCTCAGTCTGTCTCTCTCTCGCTCTAGTTTTTTCTGGGGGGTTTTTCTTTTCAGTCTACCTTTGTTTCCTATTGGCCGGAGAGAAATGTCTGTCTGCCGTCCGTGACACAAAATGTGTTTGCAACATTTTGTCTGCTGTTTGTAGAAAGATCTTTACCAAAGTTTGGTCAAAGATGTCGACCATCTAGGAGTTGCGAATGCATAAATGTGGAAATTTTGCACCAAGGTCAACGTCACATGGACCAAAAAAAAAATGCTATCAGTCAGTACTTTCAAGAAGAAAAAACACACTGCGTAAACAGCACCTCTTCAGGACCTGCATACAATACTTACATTATTCTATTGACACTTGTCAACATGCAAAGTCAGAACTAGATTGAAGCAGCTGAAATGTGGTTTCTAGAATGTTAAGAGTCCCATGGACAGCCAAGAAAACAAACGAGACAGTCTTGAAAGAGGCAAACAAAACGAACATTAATGAAGAAGATTAGGAAAGGAGAAGCAGCATAAATTTCTTATTGAACGTGTTATAAGGCAAGAGAAATATGAGCACCTAGTCACAACAGGAAACCAGGAGGGAAAGAGAGTACACAGTAGACCCAGGGGGAAAATGTTGGACGAATTTGTGGGGTGGATAAAAATAGACTGGGCGGAGACGTACTTGCAGCGACAACTACGTACCATGGTGGCCGTATAATATGTTTTGATATAACAGTATTACATATACATTTCTTAACGTTCATGTCACAGGACTTTTTCCGCGCCATCTCTGACAATTCTTCTGCTGAAAGCAAACAATAACCAGGTTTTAGTCCGACTATCACGACTCAGTCAGACTATACACTCTGTACATTTGAAGACGTGTATGCTATTATTTTGATTATTGGTTATTTGTTATCAACTGCAATCTAATATCTCCTCAATAAGTTATTTATACGTTGACTATATAATTTTCTTTTCATCGTTTTGCTACAATTTTGTTATCTTTACTTCGTAGTCTAAGTAATTGCGTAATTTTCTTTCTGTCCATCTCTCCTGTACTCAGAAAAACAAAGTATTCATTATTATCGTCCATAAATAACAGTCAATAGAAAGTTGGAGATAAACCAGTATCAGTAATGCGACAGCAATCCCAAGTCTAGTTTTTGCAATGGAATTGTAGATCCCTTTCCACCAATTCGGCATACTTGGAGCATTTCCTGACATCAAATAGATGTGAAGTTTTGATTCTGCAGTCGATGAATGTTGTCGCAACCAAGCTTCCCAATTTCCCCAATTATTACTATCCTCCAGTCTATGAATGTGGAATCACGGGAAGAAGGTATCCACCGCGATATATATACTCAAAGAATTACAATACTGCTTACTTACTTCCCCAGTTTTGAATAAAGCGACGATTTGCACGCTTGTGCTGCCACTGTCCAATTAAGCAATTCTTTTTGTCAGTGTACCTGCCAAATGACCACAACATAGAATGGCTGCGCACGATCCAAGATCAGCAGCGTGGTAAATGGCTAATAGGTGGAGACTTTAATTCCCACTCCCCATTTTGGGAAAAGAACTGTTCTACTGTTACGAGCATTCGTTTGGTAGAAAATATCTTTGATAGTTCGCTTTACCTTCTAAATGACGGTAGTGTCACTAGGATCCCTGATGTCTCCAAACACAGGCGACAGCCATCGATTTGTCTCTGATACCACCAGAATTAGCACCATCCTGTACCTGGGAAACTCACAGAGACACTTTGGGAAGCGATCATCTACCTATCATCATAACCATAACTGACAAAAACATCAGGATGAAAGACAGCTCTCCTGATATTCCAAAATATAATTACAAACGTGCAGACTGGTCCTTATTTCGAACTGCTCTTGCTAATCAGGATTACAGACATTATGAAAGTGAAAATGTAGACATTATGTTTTCTAAATTCCAAGAGTCAATTCTAGCCGCTGCAGACGTATCAATTCCGAAACTCAAAACTTCTAGATCAAATAATCGATTGGATAATGTTTGGTGGACAGAGGCATGTGAGAAAGCAGTTCAATATAAAAGGGAGAAATTCAAAATCTACATCAAAAGCCGGAAACCTGAAGATCATGTGGAAATGAAAAAAGCTAACATCCAATGTAACAAAATCATCGCTGAAGCAAAGAAAGATTATTGGGCATCATTCTGCACAAAAGAAATTTCAGATTTCAAAGATTTCCATAAAGTCTGGACGAAAATAAATCAAATGAAGAATGGAACCAACTTACAAAGGTGTCCGATAATGATAGAAACATGTAACACATTTCCTTCAGACATGGACAAAGCAGAAACTTTTGTGGAATTATTTGCTAAAAACAGTAAAGTTGAAGGTTTATCTCCTGACTGCAAACATCACAGAGAAATGGAAGATAACAACCCAATCTACATTGATCCAATACCTCAGAATGATCTCTGGTTTAATTCTCCAATCACCTTAGAAGAGCTAAAAAAACACAATACTGTTTCTACACAACAAAACGAGTTCGGTAGGTGTTGATGCAGTTTCGACTGAAATGATTAAACATCTCCCTGAAAAATATCTTATTTTCCTACACAAAATTCTGCAGAAATGCTGGGTTAGCGGAAGTGTATCACAAATCTGGCAAAAGTCTATAGTTATACCGATATTAAAAGCAGGAAAATCGAAAACTGATAAAGACAGTTACAGACCCATTGCTTTGACGTCCCACACGAGCAAACTAATGGAAAGATTGATCTTAAACAGACTTTTACACTACTGTGATAAAAATAACGTTATTCCGGTAAACCAGGCGGGTTTTAGAAAAAGGAGATCCGCAGTTGAACACCTGGTTAAACTTACAACTCAGATCAAACAACAGTTTGCCCGCAGAAAAAAAAGTGTTTTAGCTACTCTCTTTGATGTAAAAAAAAAGCTTACGATCAAGTTTGGCGTAAACGTTTATTGTTCAAGCTAAAATCTGTTGGTTTATCTGGCAATGTGTACAATTACATTAAATCTTTTTTAGCTAATAGAACAATACAGGCTAGAGTGGGAGCTAGTTATTCTACTTCACGACGCCTCGACATTGGGATTCCACAAGGTTCAGTGATAGCACCTATTTTATTTAATATCCTTATACAAGATCTTCCTAAAGCTCTTTCAAATCGTGTTGTTTTAGTACAGTATGCTGATGATATGTGTACTTGGATGAATATCACTCAAAACGAGCAAAAAACATTTCATCACAAATTACAACCGCAACTTACATATTTGACCTGATCAAACAATCCAGCATAACTATGGATGAAATAGCCGAGAAACCAACGTTAACGCCTATCCCTACATGGGAAATGCTAAAGACCACGTTTGATCTCAATTATGCAGACGTTAAAAAAGATGATAATGTCAACATTACGCTATCCACAGCTTGTGAACACATCGATGAAAAGTACCGTACCCACCTCCACGTTTTTACCGATGGGTCAGTCTTAGCAAATCAGAGCGCTGGAGCAGCGTTTTATGTTCCAAAATTTAACATTAAAAAGTCTTTTTTCATTGGGGCAAATGTATCTATATATACAGCAGTACTGGTCGCTGTTGTTCAAGCGTTGCATTATTTAATAAGCCTTCGGCCTGTGCCTTTCAAAGTAGTTCTCTTTGTTGATTCAAAATCTGTATTAAATGCCTTACAGTCTTTTGATACAGACACTAGACCTGATTTAATAATTGAGGCAAATCATCTAATACACTGTTTAAAGATAAATGGCTCGGAAATCAGTTTATGCTGGGTGCCT
>CM060305.1:35814585-35827085 GCA_030674185.1 Monoplex corrugatus | reverse complement strand
GTCTCTGTGAGTCTCTATGTGTGTATATATGGGTGTGTGTCTGTGTATGTGTGTGTCTGTGTCTGTGTGTGTCTGTGTGTGTCTGTGTGTGTACGCGCGCACACACACACAGAGGAACGCACATGTGTGTGTGTGTGTGTGTGTGTGTGTGTGTGTGTGTGTGTGTGTGTGTGTGTATGTGTGTGTGTGTGTGTGTGTGTGTATGTGTGTGTGTGTGTTTGTGTATATGTATGTGAGAGAGAGACAGACAGACAGGCAGACAGACAGAGAATGTGTATGTGTATAAATGTTTGTGAGTGCATGTGTTTGTGTGTGTGTGTGTGTTTGTGTGTGTGTGTGTGTGTGTGTGTGTGTGTGTGTGTGTGTGTGTGTGTGTGTGTGTGTGTGTGTGTGTGTGTGTGTATGTTTATGTATCTGTATGTTTTTACAGAACTTAAGGAACAAAGAGAAAGACAGAAAGAGACAGACAATGCATGAATGAATGAAAGAATGAATGAATGAATGAATTGGTATTTACACTTTATTTTCTTTATTTTTTTTGTATTGCCATAACTTACAATGTCGGTTTATTCTACAATGTTGCTTGGTTAGAGAAGGATAGATAGACTGACAGACACAAAGACACACAGTTACAAGGAAAGAGTGACTGTCTTGTACTTCTATCTTTATTGACAAATTGACAAAAACTACAAAAGTTGAAAATGTTAACCGTAACTTGATTCAAAAAACGAAGTTCGTTTGAGTCGGTCACAGACCAACGAGTAAATATATCAACAACAACAACAAAACCCAACACAAAGCAAAATTTTCAATGAAAAAAAAAAATTAGAAAGAGTATGACATAGAAAGAGAGGAACAAATTTGAACGAATTAGGAAAGACAGAGCCAAAATCCACAGGAGAGACACATAGAATGGGAGCAAGAGAGAAGGGAGGTCATCAGAGAAAAGAGAACACAAAACATGTGAAGTTGCATTGATTCGCGTTGTATGGTTAACATTCAAATGTGACCTCCCACCACGAAATCAGTCTTAACTCGCAGTCAGTCGAACAGCACTAGGAGCTGGAAAGGTGACAGAGGGTCTATCTGGGTGTTTTGACTTTTTCTCAAAATTGATTTCTGTAGACTATAATCTATCCCCCACAGAAAATGTTTTCTTGAAAAGATATCATTAATCAATTTAAAATGGTATTTTAATGCACTGATGGCAGAAGAAAGAACGCAATTTCCTACCAAAAGTACCTATTTTTGTCTCTTAATATAAACCATAACCTGTGCAGTACCCGCACATGTAATATACTGACGGAAAGCTCTTTGGTGCACCTTTCAGATAATGACAGCGAAAATTAGGAACAAACTGGGTCAAAGCCACCAATTAAAGAAATTTAAGGAAAATGTGTAGGAGAGCACACAAAAACTTTAGAGGCCGTTTTCTCAAAATGGCCGTCATACAACTTAATGAATTTAAACATACATAACTTCTACATTTTTTTTTTTTTTTTTTTTTTTTTTGAGTACAAGCTTTAATCAAGTATCAAAATAATCAGCAGAATGTACACTTTCCAGTGATATGTATATTTCAAAATGCCAAAAATGCTAGTTAAGACTGATTTCGTGGTGGGAGGTCACAAAGAGCAAGTTTAATGGGGGGGGGGATGTGAGCATGGTGGTTTTATGTTTAAATGTTTGTAGACGATGTCAACATTGAACTTGATGTCAAAATTTTTTTTTTAAAGTTAGACGGAGATGATGCGGAGTGACGATGATACTCATGCTGATTATATTCGTCTCGAGCTGGTTTTACCACTCATTTTGTGCCTCACGCCGATAGTTGTGGTCATTGAAATATTTTTAATGTTGTTGTGTTTACTTGTTCTCCTGTCTTCACCTCCCTCTTTTTCTTCTCTCTTTCATGTGGGTCTCTTGTTGTTGGTTCTGTTGTTACAGCTACGATGCTGTTGTTTGGTGGGGGGTTTTTTTTTAAGATTTTAATCCACGAACACGAAAAACGACTAATTATTTATTTACAAACACAATACAATCACATTTTACTAGATACTAACCAGAAGTCATATATGAGATATTCTTTGCCATGACAAAACGAGCAAATGTATAAGGATGGGCAATAGAATGAAATGATACAGCAAACCGCCAGTATGTATAATAGATCTTGGTTGTGTCGGATATAGCATTGTTTTCACTCACAACCGACTTTTTCATTTGAAATGTTGTTTCATCAAATACCAGGATTGCTGTCAACACTCAGGCTCTAAAACAGACTGTATGTTCTATTTGCTTACATTTATTCGTCTCGGAAGCTAGACTAGATGAATATTTAAAATATCAAGTTTTAATCATTGGGTTTTATTAAAATTTACCGGAATAGGTATTCATCAGCCCAGATACTCGTCTTGGAAATGTAGTCATTTCTTCTCCTAACAGTCATTTCTTTTTCTTTTTCCTTTCTTTTTGTCCAAACAAGCGCTTTTAATGAGACAATGATATAAAGCTTCTAAGATTCCTTTCGATTCTATTTGATATTGCGTCTTTTGTTTTGTCAAAGCTTTACTACAGACAGCCGAAGATTTTGTTTCCAGTAATATTAGGAGCCAGAAAAAAAGAAAAAAAACACGTGAAAAGAATCAGAACGCGTATTTAATACGACAAGACAAGACAGGCGCAAAATTTCGGCCACTGGCCTTTGTCAAGCGTAAGATCACAAACACCAGATACAAACATTAGGAGAAAAAGACTGATAATTAATTACCTGCTGCTTCGTCCGGTGAGAAAAGCTGGACGGAGCAGCAGGGAAGTTTCAGTCTTTTCTCCTCATTTTTGTATCTGGTGTTTGTTTGTTTGTGATCTTACGCTTGACAAACGCCAGTTGGGGAAAATTTGCACCTGTCTTGTCTTGTAGTATTAAATACGCGTTTTTATTCTTTTTTCGTGTTCTTTTCTGGTTCCTGTTTGCTTGAACGCGGGCAGTCACACTTGTTTTGGATCCAGTAATATCATCCAAGAACTTTGACTAGTTTCGCTGAAACAGTTTTCGACTGTATCTTATCTGTCGAAAATAGCATCATGAAAATGCAAAACGCACCAGTTGTACTAGGTGGAGTAGATTCCCTACGGACTATACCATACTGTATAGTCATTTAATTCATCAACAGCTGCATTGAGGTGATGACATTTTCGTCTGAACGGTATTTAAAACGCCAACAAGTCCTTGTTATTGAAAAAGAAGAGAGTATGATGCAAAGTCAAAACTTGTTTTAAGCTGTGAACACAGGTACATGGACATACAAAAATGACCCTACAGTAGACATAAAAGAGGTAAATCGTGTTTTGTCAAAAATAAGTACAGTTACATAACTTGTGACGGTTATGACACGAATACATCTAACAACGCATGCAGATCCTCATACAATCTGTAAGTTTTGGGTTGACTTTGTTTCTACCCAATATTCTCTACAATACGTTTACATTACTCTTGGGGAGAGGACTGGGGGGTGCATGGAAGGTGTAAAAGATGGGAGGGGTAAGGAGAAAGACGGGATACGTGCTGGTGTGGGTTGGTCGTGTTTGCGTTATGGTTTCTTTGTTGAATTTTCCCTCGTTTCGTAAGATTTGATTTCTTTGAAAATCCACAAGGACAGAAACAAGTTAGCCGAGACAAATGTGGTTATCGTACTGGTATAAATGTTCCAGATACGCACAGGACACAAAACCAAGTGTGAACCCGTTTCTCCCTTTTTATTTCCCCATGGGAATGGGTTCAAAACTCACAAGTCTGCAATTATTGTACATCTACTGTCAATAAGAGAAAATTTCGAGACAGACGTGACATATATCAAGATCCTTTCACACTCCTTCCCCTTATCCACTAGCTTCTCCGGACATCAGGCTGATAAGATGAAGGAGTTGAAAGGATGAATTAAACGAGGGAGTTTGCTTCAGCCCCCGACACGACGAGAGCGGCGGTTGTGGCTGTAACAGTCGGTACTGCTGATGTCCAAGTGAATACCCGACTGACAGCCCCACGCCATGGTGCTCCGACGTTGGCTGTCCCTCCCCATCCAGCGGACACGGCCAAGGCGCACACACTGACCGCCAAGACGAATCTGAAATGAAACAAACACCTATTATCACCAGTCGCCGTGGTGTAGTGGTAAATGCAACAGACTACCGACTGGAAGGTTATAGGTTCGAATCCCCATCAGTACCTTCAAAAATCATTGTGGGTTTCTTTGGGGTTTTTTCCTCTCTAACCGGGTCCTACCCAGAGTTGGGCGTGCTGTGGGCTCATTGGGAAGACTGGGACCACACAATCGAGTCTCATCCACTTCACGGATGCCTCATTGAGGGTGTTGTTCAATCTTCTGACAGCACCGCGTGTCTGATCTCAGGCCTGGTTGATGTCAGGATATATTATGATAGTAAGCGTAGAGTACAACCCTGTCACGTAGTCTCAATCCTCTGTGTGTTGTGTGGGGGGTGGGGGGTGTTTGTGTGTGTGTGTGTGTGTTGTGTGTACATGTGTGTGTGTGTGTGTGTTGTGTGTGTGTGTGTGTGTGTTGTGTGTGTGTGTGTGTGTGTGTGTGTGTGTGTGTGTGTGTGTGTGTGTGTGTGTAGTATGTGATTTCTTTAGCATAGTGTTTAAATACTTGCACGTGTCCAAAGCCAAACTGCTCAAGGGGCAGCAATTTCGTGTGTAAACAACATATCACAATAAGATGTTACTCCCCTTCTCCGGAGAAACTGAAATGTTGCTGAATTCCATCAAGATAATTATTCATTTTAGGAACTTCTGTTTGTATGAACTGGGGTTCATAATCATTTTTCCACGCCTTTCTATTATTATTATTATCATCATTATCATTATCATTATTATTATTAATTATTCTCCTTCTCTTCTTCATTATTATTTATTATTTATTATTTATTATTATTATTATTATTATTATTATTATTATTATTATTATTATTATTATTATTATTATTTATTTGTTTTGTTTTTGTTGTTGTGGTGGTGGTGGTGGTGTGGTGGTGGTGGTGGTGGTGGTGGTGGTGGTGGTGGTGGTGGTGGTGGTGGTGGTGGTTGTTTCTCTATGCTTCCCTGTCATTACTATTATTATTGTTTTTATTGTTGTTGTTGTTGTTGTGGTTGTTGTCATTATCATTAGTACAGCATTATTATTATTGTTGTTCGTATTCTTTTCCACCTTATTATTATCAATACTTCAAATTGTCAGTCTCCCTCTATAGCTGCACCCATATTCAATACTTTAAACGTTTTCTTTCTTTGCTTGCCTCTTTCTTCGTTCATTTATTCGTTCGCTCGCTCGTTCGTTTAATCGTTTTTGTTTGTTTGTTTTTTCTTTCTTTCTTTCTTCGTTCGTTCGTTCGTTTGTTCATTGGTTTGTTCGTTTGTTTTTTGTTCGTTCGATTTTTCGTTCGTTCGTTTGTTCATTCGTTCGTTTGTTTTGTTTGCTTGTTTGTTTGTTTGTTTGTTTTTGTTTGCTTGCTTGCTTGCTTGCTTGTCTGTCTGCTGTTGTTTGTTTATTTATTTATTTGTTTGTCTGTTTGTCTGTCTGTCTGTCTGTCAGTCTGTCCTTCTGCCTGTCTATTTTTTGTTTGTTCGTTTGTTTGCCACTGGGTTGTTTGCTTACTTACTTACTTTTGTTTGTTTTAATATTTATAACTCTAATCAGTTAAAGCAATAAAAAAAAAAAAACATAATTGTCCTTCATTTGATTAGAAATGTACATAAGGCAAGGGCAATATGACGACAGATTACGTTCTTGTCAGCGGAAGATGGTCAGCCTTAATGGTCAGCCTTATCAAGCGACCAGCATCCAGCACGACGTGCTCGATCATCGGTGGGTAAAAACTCAGGTCCTCCACTTAGAAGGTCTGGGTTCGATTCTGCCTAGTTACACCTCCCGCCTGGTGGGGGAAGGGTGCGTGCAGGCCTGTGAATACTTAACGTCCCTTCGTGTACATGTGTACGTATGCTGAACATCAAACTGCACGCTAAAGATTCTGTAAGTTGTGTCAGGTGGCTTGTGGACACATAAAAACACCCAGCACGTAGGCATGACTACAGAGACGGAGCAGAGACTCATCATTATCATCATCATGTGCCCTGCCGCATGGCGTTGGCGGTCATGGCCCTCCATTTGTATCTATTCCTTGCTGCCGCAAGCACATTTTTCCACCCTCTCCGTCCTCAGCCACCCTGCAAGTCCGTCCAATATTTTCTCCCTGGGTCTACCTGATGCTCTCTTTCCTTCCACCTTTCCTGTTGGGACCAAGTGCTCTAACTCCCCTTTCCTCATAAAATGGCCTCTAAATGTTGCCTGTCTTTTCCTGATCTTCCTAATAAATGATCATCTTGCGTCTGCATCCATCAAGACTTTCTCGTTTGTTGTCTTTGCTGTCCATGGAACTCTCAACATTCTTCCTACAAACCACATCTCGGCTGCCTCAATCTTGTTCTGGCTTTGCTTGTTGACTGTCTACGCCTCACAACTGTACAACATTATCGGTTCTATAGAACATTCAAGAACTCTCTTCGTTAATTGATAGGCATTTGTTGGTAAGAATACCTTTCATCTTCTTGAATGCTGTTTAGGCTTGGCCGATTTTGCTGGCTATTTCTGATGTGAATCTGCCGTCTGGTGAGATGATTGTTCCCAGATAGTTGAACATATAAACCTATCTCAAGGTTGTGCCTTTGGAGACTGTGCACCCATAATATACCGCCTTCACAGTGTGAGCAAAACAACATGCAGAAACGCATTCGAGAAAAAGTGGAACACAACAGTATTTTAGTCCTTTTCTCCCACTGGACGAAGCAGCAGAGAAGTCTTAGTCTTTTTCTCCTAGTTTTTGTATTGGTGCTTACTCGTTTGTGATCTTACGTTTACGCTTGACAATGGTCAGTTGGCCGAAAATTTGCGCCTTTCTTGTCCTATTGTATTAAATACACGTCCTGATTTTGGTGTTATTGTTTTTTTGTTGTTGTTGTTGTTTGGTTGGTTTGCTTTTTGTTTCGTTTGTTTTTTTTCTGGTTCCTGTTTGCTAAAGTATTTAATAAACAAGAACCAAAAACTGAACAAACAAACAAACAAAAATAACAAACAACCAGAAAAAAAAATTAGTCAAAGGGAGATAAATTTCTGCCAAAGCCTTCGCGCGTGATTAGATGAGTTGCTTCCCTTCCTCCACAGACTGTGTTCTCTTCACACTGCCGCGGTTTGGTTTGATTTGGTTTGGTTTGTGTGTTTGTTTGTTTGTTTGTTTTATTTTGTTTGTCATTTGTTTTTGTTTTTGTTTGTTTGTTTTTGTTTTTTTTTTGTTTTGTTTTTGCTTTTAGTTTTATGGGTTGGGGCTTTTTTTTTTGTTTGTTTCGCCCCTTCCCGCTCGTGTTTAGTTGTGACTGTTAAACCATTCTTCTGCTATTTACTCATTCATGTATTATCTAATTCTTTGTTTGTAATTAACTCAGACCCCATGTGTTCTCCACATACCAAAGTAAGATACATGTACATGTACATTTGCTGCTGCTACTCTGCTACTGACGGAGGATACAGTTGTGCATAGTGCGCATACGTTCCTCGCACGCACGCACACACACACACACTTACAAATTACAAACACACACACGCACGCATACACACAACACACGCGCGCGCCGACACACACACACACACACACTTACAAATTACAAACACACACACACACGCACACACACACACACGCCACACACACACACACACACACACACACACACACACACACACACGCACGCACGCACGCACACACACACACTTACAAATTACAAACACACACACGAACGCACACACACACACACACACATTACAACGACACACACGCACACACACACGTCTTGACAGAAGGCGCAATGATGTCAACAGAGTATTGATAATCATTTGTACCATGAAACTGGCCTCTGTGCAAATGAAGATTCGAGTCCTGTTGGGTCCCAAATCATTCAGTACGTCCATGCAAATTGACAAACCATTGGATTGGTACTCTGTTATGACTTTCCACTGGCAGCGGCTGTCGTCAGGTGAAGAGATGGCCCCACCACAGTGCAGCGCCACTTTTTTCTTTATCAACATCATCATCATCATCAAGTGCCCTGCCGCATGGCGTTGGCGATCATGGCCCTCCATATGTATCTATCCCTTGTCGCCGCAAGCACATCTTCCACCCTCTCTATCCTCAACCACCCTGCAAGTCCGTCCAATATTTGCTCCCTGGGTCTACCTGGTGTTCTCTTTCCCTCCAGCTTTCCTGTTGTGACCAGGTGCTCCAATTCCCCTTTCCTCATAAAATGGCAAAATAATGTTGCCTGTCTTTTCATAACCTTCCTAATGAATGATCTTCTTGTGTCTGCCTCCATCAAGACTGTCTCGTTTGTTTTCTTTGCTGTCCATGGAACTCTCAACATTCTTCTTAGAAACCACATCTCGGTTGCCTCAATCTTGTTCTGGCTTTGCGTGTTGACTGTCCACGCCTCACAATCGTATAACATTATCAGTTTTATATAACAGTCAAAAACTCTCTTCCTGATGTTAATTGATAGGCATTTGTTGGTAAGAACGCCTCTCATCCTCTCCAATGCTGCCCTGGCCTGGCCGACTCCGCTGGCCATTTCTGATGTGCATCTGAAGTCTGGTGAGATGACGGCTCCCCGACATCTAAACCCATCAACCTGTCCCATTGTTGTGCTGATTTAATTGGCTTACCATTCAGTTTGACCAGCAAAACTGTCGGACACAGCCCAGTATCCCTTAACTGCTTTTGATTTGTCCCTGTCAATTGCGATGCCTACTCCTCGTTCGTGTGTATTTCCACCAGAATATACAGGGGGGGGGGGGTGCAAAAGTAGGTATACAGTAAGTATCACATCATTATCATGATGCTTAATTCCACCCTCGATTAGAGGAGTGTGTGAATACCGACGCAAGCAGTTTCAGTATCTGAGGGATTAAGGCTGTGCTTGTTACTGCATGTATATGCAATATTCATTTGTTTGTATAATAAATGCAATGAGTATTGTTCGTGTTTTCTTTTTTCATAACTGTATACCTACTTTTGCACCCCCCTGTATTATTGTATACTCTCCTGATGTTATCATGCCTGCCCCCTTCCATCTCACTTCCCCTAGTCCTAAAAAGCTAATGTTAAGCCTTTGCATCTCCATCTTGACATTCTCTTTTGCAGCATTGTCCTCACATTCCATGTTGCCATTTTGATTGTTTGCTTGTCGTTTTGTTGTTTGTTTGTTTGTTTGTTTGTTTGTTTGTTTGTTTGTTTGTTTGTTGTTGTTTGTTTTTTTGTTTTGTTTTTTTCTTTATGTGACTTTTTTTTAATCTATCATATTTTTCTGTCAAAGTTTGTCACAGACCAGTCCGCTGTTGTCGTGGGTTCTTTTACATGCACTACTTGCATGCTACACATAGGACTTCAGCTTATTGTCTATCTGCCCACACTTCCACTTAAAAAATACTCCAAATTAGCGGAATGGTGGTGGTGGTGGTGGTGGTGGTGGTGGTGGTGGTGGTGGTGGTGGTGGTGAAAATGATGCTGATCACCATCATGATCATGATGTAAGCAACGATCCTACTTACTGCTGGGATTTCCACGTAGCAGTTGACTTCATCAGGGCTGGGGGTGGTGGGGACGAGGGAGAAGAGGGGATTGTTGGCTCTCTCTGCCCCCCTCTCCATAGCGTTGATAATTCCCTCCAGACTGTAATCCAGGCCCCCACCATTCTGCACACAGACACACACACACAGACACACACACAGACACACACACACACAAACACACACACACACACACACAACACACACACACACACACACACACACACACACACACACACACACACACACACACACACACGTGTAACAGCAAAAGACTGTAACCTGTTTGGGGCGGACATAAATAAATACTGGTATTTTCATTTATTTCATTTTTAATAATAAATGTTGGTCGGTAGTTGGGCACGAAATGATGTCCAAAACTATTCAATTCCACGACTCACAATCGATAATACGAATGAAAGCAACCGTGACAACAAAAGTTTTACATCTGTATTATGGATTTTGTAAAAGTGACTGATCCACAGACGCAATCTCACAGTTTCAGGTTCAGTTTTTCAAGATGACGTATCCGCGCTCAGAACGAATTCCACATGCGCTAACGTCACAGGTGCCACGTGTATGGTGACCATGGCACAAGCTGCATATATAAGCCATGAGCTGGCCTAATCTTAAAACTGCTCAAACTGCCTCCTCTTCATCCAACTCCCCATAAGGAGAAGTGGAACGATCATGCCTAAACTAGCCAGCTGCTAGAGCCAACAGCCAGCTGTACCATGACTCCCTGTCAGAAGAGGTGGCTCCAGCTCATCATCGCAGATGACGGTCCTGTCAGTTTTACCCGACGTCTTGGCACAGAACATACTTGTGAAGTGATCACTAAAAGTATGAACAATGTCACAAACGCAGGCGTTATAATCAATCGGCTTGATAGCCAGGCCGATGAAGACGCTTGCTTTCCATCCGGAAAGGCATGGATTTGTTCCTCCCTGATGGGTGAAGAGTGGAATTTGTTCCAGTCTCAGGTCAACATATGTGCAGACCTGCTAGTGTCTGAACCCCCCACCCCCACCCCCGTTTGTGTAGGAGCGTAGAACATTAACCCTTCGACTCCTGCACCCTATCCACCATATGCAAAAAAAACTTGACCTTTTAACTATATCACCCTATCCATCAGTTTCCTGTTAGAAGGTGGTGGATAGGGTGAGGGAATCAAAGGGTTGTGGTTTTGCTTTGCTAGTATAGTTGACAAGGCAGGATGCTGGTGGACAGGTTGCAAGAATCAAAGGGTTAAATACACACATTAATCCTTTGACTCCCGTCTAGCAAAGCAAAATCTTAATCCTTGGACTCACTCACCCTAACCGCCAGCTTCCTGCATGAAGCTGGTGGATAGCTGACGGAGTCAAAAGGGTTGTTTCTTTCAGTTGCTGGATAGGATGCAGGAGTCAAAAGGTTAAACATCTGGTAACCCATGTCAGTGTTCGATGGCCAAAGAAAACGAACATATCTGGCATGCAACCCAGCTAACCACCCACACCTCTAAAAAAAAAAGTACTATGACTGCCTACATGTCAGGGTTACCCACCCAAGACAGTGTACGCAGACTGTGCAGCGATGATGACAAAAACGATACCTTATTTCCAATGACGGGCTAGTTGGTAGAGCCATGGACTCAAGATGTTATCTTGAATTCAATCCCAGCCCGCAACATAAAAATCAGGCATGTTCGTGCCCATGTTAATTGTTTTCTATCATGGTGTGCCAGTTAGTGTTTGACCAGGTCCCGTCTCCCTTTTCCCCGTTCAAGACCTTGCAGAGCATTGGTTTTGTGCTGGCTGGGTAGATCTTTAGACAATGCTGCAATGGGTGGAAGCGCATATGATTGCCTGAGCGCGATGAAACCTCTTGAATAACTCATGACTCCAATACTTCCAATGATAGACATTATTACTAGTTAAAGCATTTTTCAAACTGCTTGTGTGGACACTGATGATGTTTCATTTTCCAAAAGCGGCACTGACATGACTTTAGGCACTTCAAGGTGCAGATTTGATATACTTCAAGGTGTAGATTTGATATACTTCAAGGTGCAGATTTGATATACTTCAAGGTGTAGATTTGATATACTTCAAGGTGTAGATTTGATATACTTCAAGTGTAGATTTGATATACTTAAAGGTGCAGATTTGATATACTTCAAGGTGTAGATTTGATATACTTAAAGGTGCAGATCTTATATACTTCAAGGTGTAGATTTATATACTTCAAGGTGCAGATTTGATATACTTCAAGGTGCAGATTTGATATACTTCAAGGTGCAGATTTGATATACTTCAAGGTGCAGATTTGATATACTTCAAAGTGCAGATTTGATATACTTCAAAGTGCAGATTTGATATACTTCAAGGCGAGATTTGATATACTTCAAGGTGCAGATATGATATATTCTGCATGCGTATACACACCAAGGGGGTCTAGGCACTGGGCAGATCTCCCCACATGTTGACCTGGGAGATGGTAATCATTTCCACCTTATACCCACCAGGCGGAACTGTCTATGCAGATCGAGCGTTTAGTGTGAAAAGGACACACACACACACACACACAACACACACACACACACACACACACACACACACACACACACACACACACACACACACACACACACACACACACTACACAGACAGAGAGAGAGAGAGTTCAGATTCAGATTCAGACCTCAGACTTCAGACTTCAGACTCAGACTTCAGACCTCAGACTTCAGAAATTTTATTCAAGAAAGGCCATAGCCCCTACTGAAGGGGTTCTTATAAGCATAACGTAATAAACAGATAGCATATCATACAGGACTAACAG
>CM060305.1:35769585-35807085 GCA_030674185.1 Monoplex corrugatus | reverse complement strand
CACTGAATTGATGTTTTTCGGCGTGTAGGTGAGCTCCTACTGGAGAAGAGTCCCTCTTGTGTTCTGTTAGTCTCTTCTGAAGGGGGCGTTCAGTTTCACCGACATAATGTTGGTTACAGTCCTGGCAGTCTATTCTGTATATAATGCCAGCTTTGTCGAGTTTGCTGGTTTTGTCCTTGGGGGTGACCAGCTGGCTGCGTATGGTGTTGGAAGGTTTGGAATGTACAGCCACCCCCAGTTTTCTGATCTTTCTGGACAGAGCGTCACTCACACCTCCTACGTATGGGATGGTGATGTGTCCCTTGCGCTGGTGTTGTTTCACTGGCTGTTGGGATGCGGTGTTGGATTTCCTGCCTCCCGGGCTGTTCCAGGCCCACTTTTTGTAGCCCGAGATGGTGAGCACTTTTTTCAGGTGGTTTGTCTCCTTGTCTTTTGCCTCTTGGGTACTGCATATGGTGTTAGCTCTGTGGGTAAGGGTTCGAATCACTCCCAGTTTGTGTTCAAGGGGCTGGTGGCTGTCGAACTGTAAATATTGGTCCGTATGAGTTGGTTTACGGTAGACCGAGAAGGATAGAATGCCATCAGTTCTGGTGATGAGGGTGTCCAGCATGGCTATGGAGTTGTTCTGTTCCACTTCCCTCGTGAATTTGATGGCTGGGTGTTGGTTGTTCAGATGTTCTGTGAACTGTTCGACCAGTTGCTGGGGGAGGATAGTCATGGTGTCGTCTACGTAGCGCCCCCAGTATCGTGGTGGGGAGTGGAAAGAAGCCAATGCTTTCTCTTCAAAATCCTCCATGAACAGGTTGGCTACTATTGGGCTTACTGGGGAGCCCATGGCTGCTCCTTCTTTTTGTTGGTAGAATTCACCTTGGAAGGTGAAGTAGGTGGTGGTGAGGCAGCAGGACAAGAGTTCACATACGTCGTCCATTGTGAGAGATGTACGTTGGTGGAGGGTTTGGTCGTTTTGTAACCTTCGGCGTATGATCTCTATGCTTTCTTTCACTGGTACGCTGGTAAATAGGGCAGAGACATCATATGACACAAGGAGTTCATCATGAGCGAGGGTGTAGTTACTCAGTTTTTCCACTAGGTCAGCACTGTTGTGGATGTGATGATCTGTGTGTCCTACGAGAGGTGATAGGATGTCCGCCACAAATCTAGCCGTCTCATACATGATGGAACCTCTGGATGCGACTATGGGACGGAGGGGGACTTCTTTCTTGTGGACTTTGGGTAGACCATAGAACTTGGGGACGTCGGACACAGTTGGGTATAATTTCCTGTACTGTTCTAATGACAGGCGGTCCGTCTCTTTCAGGCGTTTCAGTGTGTCTTTCAGTTTGTTGGAAAACTTGGAAGTAGGATCTTTCTTGAGGCGTTCATATGTTGTAGTATCTTCCAGAAGTTTGCTTGCCTTCTCATAGTACATGGGTCTAGGCATGATGACTGTGGCACGACCTTTGTCAGCTGGTAGGATCATCGTGGCGTGTTCGTTCTTTAAATCCGCCAGAGCCCGTCTTTGGTCCGGTGTTAAGTTGGATTTCGGTAGTTTGGCCTGTTTCATGATTCTGACACAGTCTGATCTTAAGTGTGTGGCTTCTTCTGAATTAGGGCCAATATACCTGCAAGCTGTTTCAATGCTTGTGATGAGGTCTACCACTGGAAGCTTGTTAGGGGCTACGGCGAAATTTAGTCCTTTCTCTAGTACTTCCTGTTCTGGTTTAGTGAGTTGGCGATCTGATAGATTGATCACCCACCTCTCTTTGGTCTTTCTTTTTGTTTCTTCCGGTACAGGTGTAATCTCGCTTTTGTCATTCTGTTGTCTCCTGTTGTTTTTTGGTGCTAGAAGTTCGAATTTCTTTCGATGGCGTTGGCGTACTTTGTCCCATTCTATTCGTCGTGTGTTGTTTAGCCACTCTTTGATTATCAAAACCTCGACTTCAGCATAACAGAAGAATATCTATGCGCAAAATAATGAATGGATGCGCTCCAGATAACGTAACAAATAACATCTCTATAAATCTCACACACAACGGAAGAAAAGTAAATGTCCACATCCCAAGAACTGACCTTTTCAAATTCGGCCTCATGTTTTCAGGAGGTAGCCTCTGGAAGAAATTACCATAAAACATGAGAGAAATCTCTCACTTTTATGATATTGAAGGGGGAGTATATAACTCATCCATGAATTCATTAGTTCTTTCATGATCTAAAAATCAGATCAGTCGCTGATATATTTTTTGTAATAATCAAACTTTAACATAAAAACTTAAAATCTCTTTCTTTGGACTGATATTTGATGTTTGCATAGTTGAAATATTCATGCTGGTTTATGTATAAGTCATAGGTGTGTAGACCCTCTTCGGGTGAGGGCTGAATGTAAAAAAAAAAAAAAGACGCATAATACATTACTGATTTCAAGCCTTCGTAAATAATATTGGCTCTTGTTCTTGTTCTTGTTCTTGTTCTTGTTCTTGTTCTTGTGCTTGTTCTTGTTCTTGTGCTTGTTCTTGTTCTTGTGCTTGTTCTTGTTCTTGTGCTTGTGCTTGTTCTTGTTCTTGTTCTTGTGCTTGGTCTTGTGCTTGTTCTTGTTCTTGTGCTTGTTCTTGTTCTTGTGCTTGTTCTTGTGCTTGTTCTAGTTCTTGTGCTTGTTCTTTCCTTGTTCTTGTCTGGGCATGTGCGCATGCGTGTGTGTGTGTGACTAGGACACATACTTTCCATGAGAATCCAAATAGGCTGTAAACGCAAAATGGTCAGACCATATCTAAAGTTGATAAGTTTAAACATATCATAGGTAGCAATGGGAACGTAAGTACAAGAACAAGTAAAAGTCTAATAGTTTTATCAAATGTAGGCAACCATGAGATTGTAAATTACCTTTATAAGCACGTCACACGGCCTTTCTTTCTTTCTTTCTTTCTTTTTTCGTTCGTTTGTTTGTTTTCGTTTTGTTTTGTTTTTTCCTGAGCGGATGAACACGCGTAAAGTGTCTTTGCAGGGATGCTCAGCTGTGCATAATTGTACCGTCTATGGTTGTTTTTTCCTTCCAATCCAGCAACATGTCGTAAGCCGGTAATTTAAATATTAAGAGGTCTGCATTAAGTTCATGGCAACAATAATGACAATAATGATAATGATGATTCACTTTTATATATCGCTGTTCTCCTACACACAGGTAAAGTCACTGCGCTTTACATTAATTAGTTCATTTTTTCCCAATCAGCCCTATGCCTAGTGGTCAATTATACTAACTCCCACTCTTAGTCCCTACCCCCTCCCCCTCCCCCCCCCAACACACATACTATCACATATGTTGCAAGAAAGTACTAATACATACATTGCTGAATCAGAAAGATCAAAAATCATGTTTTATTACAAGTAGTATTTATCAAAAGATGAGCTTTGAGGCCCGCCTTGAAATAAGAGACAGATGATGAACAGCGGAGAGAAAAAGGCAGATCTTTCCAGACAAGTGGGGCCTGGCAACGGAAGGCTCGGTGTCCTATGGTTTTGTATTTCGATTTTGATTTTGCCAGAAGCGTCTGGTTGCCTGACCTGAAACTGCGTTCAGGCCAGTATGCTTTAAGCACAGAAGAGAGGTAGATAGGCGAGGTACCATCAAAATGCCGATAAGCCAGAGTAGCTAATTTATATTCTACTTTTGCATCCACAGGGAGCCAGTGGAGCTGCTTCAATAGGCTGGTTGCTGAGGTGGTCTTTCGCTTTCTGAATACCAGCCTAGCTGCACTATTTTGTACCCTCTGAAGGCGCTTAATAGGAAAGGATAGGAGACCTGGAAGAATTGCATTACAATAGTCCAGTCTTGAAAGTACAAAGGACACGACAAGTCGTGCTGTGTCGTTTATAGAAAGATATGATCGAATTGAACTGATTCTTCTGAGATGATAAAAAGCAGACTGGCAGACAGAAGAAATGTGCTTGTCCAAAGACAGTGTCTCATCAAGATGGACACCCAAGTACTTTGCTGAGGATTGAAAAGGCACCGATTCAGAAGAGAGAGTTATGAGGATCAGGCCTTATCTCAGAAAGACGAACATGGTCACCGATGGCAAGAAGTTCAGTCTTATTTTCATTTAACTTAAGTCTGTTTTTGTTCATCCATGATTTTATCTCACTGATACACAGCACAGTTTGCTGAGAAATGTACTGGAAATCAGAAGGGACCGCAGCTGGTAACCACAACTACTCTCCTTTTTGGATGGTAGGGCTGAAACTGCCTCGCATTGTTGGAAACGACCAGAAGATGAAACAACTCTTTGACAGGGCAAATACGAATACAGGATGTGCAAGTCCTTTTCTCACACAGGACGAAGCAGCAGGGAAGTTTCAGTCTTTTTCTCCTAAGTTTTGTATTTGGTGTTTGATTGTTTGTGATCTTACGCTTGGCAAAGGCCAGTTTGGCCGAAAACTTGCGCCTTTCTTTTCTGGTTGTACTAAATACGCGTTCTGATTCTTTTTGTTGTGTGTTTTTTTTTTCTGGTTTCTGTTTGCTTGAACGCGGAAAGTTTACTACATTTGTTTTAGATTCAATATTGACTATGAAAGGGAAACCCCTCTCCTGAATCTTTTTGCCCACTTGCAATAAAAATGATAGCAAATCATCACGCACGTTCGTACAAGACTGCAAAAAGACAAGATTTCCATCCACGACATGATGGAGGTGGCAGAGTGACTCTCATCATCTTTCTTTCCAGATGTCTGGAACCATCCTGCTTCTCTCTCACTCTCTTCCATAGAATGATATTTAAATCAGATACTGAACTATGCCTGAAGGATGAATGGCAAATTGAACCAGAGAGGACAGTAGTTCTCTTTCCAAAGACTTCAATTTACATCTAAACAAACACCATTGTAGTCTCGAGTAAAAAAAATCATTTATCACCACATTTTGAAGTATGACGATGACAGAAATTCATTTCAGTTCAGCTTCAGATTTAAAATGTTTCATTCTGTCTAAAAGAGAAATTGGATATAACTACTGCCCAGTGACATCCACTCTTATACAGCACATTGAAATAAAGTACAATACAAAAAAAAAACGCGCCCGCAAACACACACACACACACACACACACACACACACACACACACACACACACACACACACACACACACACATACCATATATACAGAGAGTGAAGATGTATATGCCCAGGGAGTGCCACTTACCACACATTTGGAATTCATCAAAGCAGTGATTACAGTATTCTCAAAAAGGACTTAAGTCTAGTAACCACACACTCACGAATAGATGTACCAGGTATCCATAAAATCTTTTAAAGTCTGGAAACCAAAATAACGCGTAAATACCTAGATACGTTATAGAAGCAGTCGACGCATTAAGTCAGTCAGCGGGTAAATAAAAAAATTAGTGTGTTTACATGACCGAGATTATTTCCAACATAAATACCCACCGAAGAGAGCAATAAAATTTAAAACGTGCACGAGCATGCGTGGAGAAACAAAAGAAAGTCTGATAAATAAATAATGACAGAGCAATTTCACAATCAGATAAACAATAACAGAACATTGTCATCTTAATAATAATATAAAAAAAAAAAGAAATATACAAATAAAGCCTAAAGATCAGTCATTCTTACAAGACCTACTTGTCTCTGACTGTGTGAAACTTGTGTGGAGTGGAAAATCCAGACGAACAGGAACAAGGCGCCGCCTTTCATTTTCACGCTCTTCAATGGGAGACCACTCACGTAGCAAGCGCCGCCAGCAAAAGAATGACCGCTACCTACCGCATAACTTCCTATTTATACCCATTTTATTTTTCAAGTTTTGTATCGACTTGGTTCCACCAGTGCAGACAGCATTACATGTTGACGACAGCCTGTGAAGACAAGACAGACAGACAGGTCAACAACAAAAATAAACGGAAATGCCACCCACCGGGAAACGAACTTCAAAACCGCGTTTAAAGGACCCGTCACTCGCCAGTACAATGAATGCTTACAAATTATGTTTATAAAAAAGCTGATTCCTACTTAAGCATTGAAATTTTATCGAACAGCAGGAGCAGCAACAACAGAAACAGTAGCACAAACAACAACAGCAGCAGCAATAGTCATCATTACATCATCATCATCATCATCATCATCATCATCATCATCATCATCTCATCACCGTCATCAGCCGCCATAGAGTTCTTCAAAGAAAGACGAGCTGTATGCGCTGAGAATTTTCTGTGTTTCTTTCTTTCTTTTTTTCTTTCGTCGTTGGTTGGTTGGTGATTGGTTGGTTGGTTGGTTGTTGGTTGGTTGGTTGGTTGGTTGGTTGGTTGGTTGGTTGGTTGGATGGTTGGTTGGTTGGTTGGTTGGTTGGTTGGTTGGTTGGTTGGTTGGTTGGTTGGTTGGTTGGAGTTTTTTCTTAACTTTTACTGACACATACACGTCTTATCATTTATTAGAATCAATGTAATGAATGCTGTTGCAATAAAATAAGCACATGTACGTAATACACAAGCTTGAGCTAGAATATTGTAGAAAAAAATGAATATGCTCGGTTAAATGATATAGCTGTGTGCAGAAACATTAACATTTTAACGAGATATATATTCTTAGATAATTAAAAAAAGAAAGTAACTCGACTTCAGTTCATATTGCTTATAGCCAAACCTACTACTAGAGCCATATCAATAACTCGACTGAAATCATGTCACTCAAACCATATTTTCAACGTCAACTAATATGTTTCATGTCTAAAAAAAATAGGGGGCTCTGGATAGAGGTAGTACCTTTGTTTTCAGGCTGCTGCATTCTAAAGCTGGAGGGAAAGAGAGCACCAGGTAGATTCAAGGAGAAAATACTGGACGGACTTGCAGGGTGGCTGAGGACAGAAAGTGTGGAAGATGTGCGTGCGGCAACAAGGGATACATGCGTAGGAAGGGCCATGATCGTCAACGCCATGCGGCAGGGCACTTGATGATGATGCATTCTAAATGAAGGAAGGACGGGCATCACTGGTCCTCATCCATCTCCTAAATGTCTTACGTGAGGCAGCAAGCGCCCTGCTCTGGGACCTCGACTCAGCAGGCATGCTAGACCATGTGAGGGTGCGATGTCTGCTGCGCTGTATCGCTTGACTGATGGTGTCCTTTATAGGATGTCAACGGCCAGGTCGAGATTTTAACCTTTTGACTCCCGCACTCTGTCCACCAGCATCCTGCATTGTCAACCATGCTAGCAAAGCTAAAAAATTAACCCTTTGACTCCCTCATCCTATCCACCAGCTTCCTGCAGGGTGAGGGAGTCAAAGGAATACGTTTTTGCAGTTGGTGGATAGGACGCGGGTGTCAAAGGGTTAATGGAATCTGCGACCAAGCGTACGTGACTGGGGCAAACCACAATGTATGGTGGACCATCAGTTTGCAGTCGTCCATCCAGAGATGATCCCCACGCATCTTTTTAGAACCTGATCCCCACACTTCTCTTCAGAACCTGTTTGGGTTAGGCTTTAAACCAGCACCTTGATCCTGGAGGGAAACAAAGCACTTACCACGAACATCCCCCCCCCCCAAAAAAAGTCTCCCTGAACCTAAAATTACGGTTCTATTAGTCCAATGTTCTATCAACTTTGCTATAAAGCAGTGAAACATGGCACCTATTGAACGGACCAGAAGAAGACGTTTGACTCTTTGGACCTGAAGTGCTTATGCAAACCTAGGGCATCAAATGGAAAAAAACACTTTGTGACAAGTGAGTAGAAGTAAGGTCAAGAAGCGAAGAGATCCCAGCAGCCAACATCATCTGCAAGCGTCAACTGAGCGCTCTTGTTGCCTCGTACGTCGCACAACGCTGGAGCGCCTAGGTCTTCATCATCATCATCAAGTGCCTTCCCACATGGCGTTGGCGATCATGGCCCTCCATACGCATCTGTCCTCGGCCACTCTGCAAGTCCGTCCAATATTTTTTCTCTGGGTCTACCTGGTGCTCTCTTTCCCTCCAGCTTTCCTGTTGTGAGCAGGTGCTCCAATTCCCTTTCCTCATAAAATGGCCTATAAATGTTGCCTGTCTTTTCCTAATCTTCCTTATGAATGATCTTCTTGTGTCTGCCTCCACCAAGACTGTGTCGTTTGTTTTCTTTGCTGTCCATGGAACTCTCAATATTCTTCTAGATCTTAATAAGTTAAAAACACACTCAGAGGCCAAGAGATAAAAGGAAGATTAATAATCTGCTATTATTGCGACATCCGTTGTGTTCACATTTCTAACTGAATGTATTTCGAGTGAGCGTGTACATATGTACAAGAGCAACGTACATGGTGATCACAGTCACATGGCGCTGTTATGTGTGTTGTTGTTGCACTTCAGAGATCTGTAGATGACGTGTTTTCAATCCTTTACTGAGGACTGAAAATTCTGGATGTGTAAATGAGCTTGTGTCCAGAGACAGATTTTTCATACCTACATACATACATACATACATACATACATACATCATACATACACACATACATACATACATACATACGTACATACATGCATACATGCATGCATACGTACATACATACATACATACATACATACATACGTACATACATACATACATACATACATACATACACACATATTCATTCATTCATTCATTCATTCATTCATTTATTTATTTATTTATTTATTTATATTCAGGAGCATAGTGGATAAAAAGAGTATTAGTCTAAATTTGTTTGCATATCATCTTATCCTGAAAAAAAGTCCAGTAGGTATGTGATATGCATTTGAAGATAGACGTTCATAGGTACAAGTACAATCCATGTTACAAAGAATTACGTGATAACATGACATGAAATATTTTGCAACAGCTAGGTACTAGCCAGAGTCAACAGGTAGGGTCAGAAATTACATGTACACATCAAAGAAGTGTCGTAGTGAACTATGTACTAAATTGACAACGAAATCCAAATCCAAAACAAGTGCGACTGCCCACGTTCAAGCAAACAGGAACCTTAAAAAACACGAAAACAGAATCAGAACGCGTATTCAATACAACCAGACAAGACAGGCGCAAATTTTCAGCCAACTGGCCTTTGTCGAGTGTGAATGTAAGATCTCAAACGAAATAACACCAAATACAAAAATTAGGAGAAAAAGACTGAAACTTCCCTGCACACGAGAGTCCTTTTCCCCCACTGGACGAAGCAGCAGGGAAGTTTTAGTCTTTTTCTTCTAAGTTTTGTGTTTGGTGTTTGTTCGTTTGTGATCTTACATTCACACTCGACAAAGGCCAGTTGGCCAAAAATTTGCTCATGTCTTGTCTGGTTATATTAAATATGCGTTCTGATTCTATTAACGAAATCCTGTCTCTTCGAGGAAAAGCATTCCAACAGAGACTGTTTGGGTCCAGTGAGCATCTCTCGTTCCTGATTTCACAAGCTGGACAGCTCGGTCTGTCACTCATGCGGGTTTGTTTGGGTTTTTTTGTATCAGTTTTTTCCCCCAGTTGTAGTCTTCGTTACAGGAAAGATATAAGACACCTTTTTCCTGCTCGTTTAAAGTGGGGGGGAAATCTGTGATAGGTTTATATATTTTTTAGCCTTTTATTCAATGGACAAAATTTGTGAATACATTGATTGTTCTCTCTCTCTCTCTCTCTCTCTATGTTCTCTTCTCTCTCTGTTTCTCTCTCTCTGTTGTCTCTCTCTGTCTCTCTCTGTTTTCTCTCTCTCTCTGTTTTCTCTCTCCTCTTGTTTCTCTCTTTCACTGTTTCTCTCTCTCTCTCTCTCTCTCTCTCTCTCTCTCTCTCTCTCTCTCTCTCTCTCTCTCTCTCTCTCTCTCTGGACAAAAATAGTGAATACATTGTTCTCTCTGTCTCTCTCTGTCTCTCTCTGTCTCTGTCTGTCTGTCTGTCTCTCTCTCTCTCTCTCTCTCTCTCTCTCTCTCTCTCTCTCTTTCTTTCCTTCTTTCTTTCTTTCTTTCTGATTTCATTTTTCTTCTTTCTTCTCTCTTCTACAGCGCTGTGCAGTGATTTTTTTCTCATCGCTTCTTTGAATATTCTTCTCTTTTGGTGAACTTGCTTTGAGTGTTTGCTCTCGGTCGTGTTTATTTGGTTCTCTGTCTTTCTTCGTTTGTTTTTGTTATGCACTGGCAGTAGAAGCAGAAGGTAGTTCTGGCTTCGGCTGCTTGCTGGCTGTGTCGTATCCTTTTGTCTTCGTACAACTTTCCAACCGTTGTTGGTTCTCATAGTTCATAGTTGTTGGAAAAAAGATTATCTTGGTGAAGTCAGGAACCAGAAAAAACACGAAAAAGAATGAGAGCGCGTATTTAATACAACAAGACAAGACAGGCGCAAATTATCGGCCAACTGGCCTTTGTCAAGCGTAAGATCACAAACAAACAAACAAACAAACGCCAGTTACAAAAATTAGGAGAAAAAGACTGAAACTTTCCTGCTGCTCCTTCCAGTGTGAGATAAGGACACTTTCACACTCCTTTCATTTTCACACTCCTTTCATTTCATTTTCACACTCCTTTCATTTCATTTCCATTTTCACACTCATTTCATTTCATTTTCACACTCCTTTCATTTCATTCCATTTTCATACTCATTTACTCATTTCATTTAATTTTCTCACTCCTTTCATTTCATTTTCACACTCCTTTCATTTCATTTCCATTTCACACTTCTTTCATTTCATTTTCACATTCCTTTCCTTTCATTTTCACACTCTTTTCATTTCATTTCACATTCCTTTCATTTCATTTCCACACTCCTTTCATTTCATTTCCATTTTCACACTCCTTTCATTTTTTCAACAACTTCAGGCTCATTCCTTTTGAAGTTTCAATCTTTCTCTCCTAATTTTTGTAATGGTGTTTGTTTGTTGGTGATCTTACGCTGACAAAGGCCAGTTGGCCAAAAATGTGCGCCTGTCTTGTCTTATTGTATTAAATACGCTTTCTCATTCTTTTTTCCTTTTTTTCTGGTTCCTGTTTACTTAAACGCGGGCAGTCACACTTGTTTTGGATTTGGTGAAATCAGCCGCTGATGGTTTCTGGTCAGATTCCATAGTATTAAAAATATTATTGAAAGCTCCTTTAAGGTCGCCGAGTCCTCGCATGTTAACGGTTCATCACCACCGGCCTAGACAGAGATACGGGAGGTGGGGCGGAACTCGACAGAATGCAGTCTGCATCAGATTGTGACATTTCATCAACACCTTCAGGCTCATTTTCACACTCCAGGAATAGCAGGCAGACTTCATTCCTTCTGTGTTTTCTTCTCTTTTTTGTTTGTCTTTTATTTTGTTTTTACAGAGAAAATGTTTTCAGATCGACCAAACGTGTTCGAGTGAAATCAAATTTGGACTAGTCTTTACAAGCATTCAAATTCTTTCAAAGATTGAATGTTCCTTCTTCAGTTTGTCACTTACAATAATAACTGTTCTCACCTGCAACTTCTTGCTGACTGCAATCTTTCGGCCTCATTCTGAGACCTTCCGCAGGCTGTGTATATGATCTTAGTAGTGTTTGCCTTTTGGTTAGCTTCCTGATTAATGTGGAAGTTTTCATTGGTGTGATTGAATTGTGATGAAAACTGCTGTACATCTTCAACAAAGAATTTCTATATGCATAAAGATGTAGCTTGAAGTCTCAAGAATTATCTGCAGTATTAGTAATAACCCTTGGAACGAAGTAGTCAATATTCTTTGTATCGAAATTTTTACATCTTGGATGTCATTTTTCAGAGATAATTATACTTCTATCAAATATAAAATGTTTACAAAAAGTTCGAATTAGCACTATTCCATCACTACCAGGAGAATAACGAGTCATCAAAAGGTTGCGGTATAAACGTCATGAAAATATAAACGGATTTCCATAAGTTCTCTGAAAATACTAAGAGAAGAATATGGGTAAGGTTTGGCCATCTTTAATTGATAAGGAAAAACGAGTGTCTTATTGCAGACATGTGAAGCCAAACTCATGGGAACGTTATTTTTTCTTACCAGTCCCGTCCCCTGTGCCCCTCTTCCCTCACCCCACCTGTCTCTCTTTCTCTCTCTGGCACCTACCTCCCCACCCCTACCCCTCCCACATACCCCAACCCGTCCCAGGCCTTATCGGTGCTTTGTTGAGGGACGGGCAAGGGATCGGGTGCTTGGAAGTAAGAGTAAACAAGTGCCGCTTTTTTTTTCTCTCGATTTTTCTGTCGTTGTTTTTTGTTTTGTTTTGTTTTGTGTTTTTTGTTTTGTTTTGTTTTGGGGTTTTTTTTAGATGTTGCCATTCATGTTGTTGTAGCTGCCGGTGCTTTGGTTTGTTACAGCTGTTGTGATGTTTTTTGTTGCTGCCGTATTGTTGTTTTCGTTGTTGTCGCTTCTGTTGTTGATACGGCAACTTTGAATTATAGAGGGCTGTCTGTTCATAAAAATAAGTGTAGCAGTTTATGAATGAACGGAATTTGAATCTGACACTCAGAGTTTGACGAAGCAGGTTTTATAGCTCAGGGGCTGTCCCATAACACTCTGGTCGTAGGGAAGGGAGATGACCAGGACGTTCACTTCTACGTCAGCCAGGTTTCATAAAGTTTCACACGAACACACATACACAGACGACAAGTTTAAATATCCAGGAACGATCACCTCACCAGACGGCAGATGCACATCAGAAATAGCCAGAGGAGTCGACCAGGCCAGGGCAGCATTCGAGAGGATGAGAGGCGTTCTTGCCAACTGTTTGACCCAAAGAGCCAGTCGGTACCTCCTTACACGCAGTATCCTTCTATGGGTGCCGGGTAGTCTCAAATTCCCATAGATGTTCTGCACTTTGAGTGTATGAAAAGACGATGTGATAGTGTTGCTTTTTGGCTGCTGTTTGTTTGGTTGGTTTTATTTGCTAATTGATTGTTTATTTGGTTGGATAGTTGGCTGTTTTATTTGGTTGGATAGTTGGCTGGCTGGTTTATTTGGTTGGATAGTTGGCTGGTTTATTTGGTTGGATAGTTGGCTGGCTGGTTTATTTGGTTGGATAGTTGGCTGGTTTATTTGGTTGGATAGTTGGCTGGTTTATTTGGTTGGATAGTTGGCTGATTTATTTGGTTGGATAGTTGGCTGGTTTATTTGGTTGGATAGTTGGCTGGCTGGTTTATTTGGTTGGATAGTTGGCTGGTTTATTTGGTTGGATAGTTGGTTGGTTGGTTGGTTGGTTAGTGGGAAGATTTTGCGTGCACTTCCCCCACCTCCTCCTCCTCACATCTTGAGCCTTGTAATTGTTGTTGTTATTGTTGTTTAAACCCCAGCCGACTGCGTAGAGCCATATCAGGGCTATAACCATTTCAAAACTTACAAAACTTCAACAGGAAAAAAAAAGAACAGAAAATTAAGTAAACACATCAATGCATTCGTGCACATAATCTAAGGACATTCCCATGCCGTTGACCACTCCGTCCAATTTATCGCATAGGGAAGATTTAAAAAAAAACCACCTGACTACAAATATAAGCATACATAAGGACACCAAAACATATATAAAACATGTATAAATTACCTAAAATTGCTTCCGCATATCTCATCTCCCTACAGCCAAAAATGCACTTAAATTAATACATATACCCAATTATCGAACACATACAGGTGAATGAACCATTAAGGCAGAAAATAATAGGTAGAAATGACAGAAAGCAAAGCAACAAGGCAAAAACAAAGAGAGTGACAGAAAAGGGGAAATTTCTAGCACAGAATTTCCAGAAGGTGGGGATACTATTTATATTGAAAGAGCCCCCGGCATCCCCACGGGGGAAATCTGGAGCCTTAGAGAACAACGAGCAGGTCTTATGGGGATTCAAACCTTGATCGTTTTAATTCTAACCCGTTGCATTCATCACAGCACAACGGCAACCTCATTTGAGTGCTATTCATGCGTAGAAGTATTTTATCTTTTAAAATCCTGCGTACCCTAGTAACCATGGACCCGCGATTTGGGCAAAAAGTTATTTGTGAAACCAGACATGTTTTGTCTGACCTAATCACTATGGATGGGGGAACAGCAGACGACTGTCTGGAACGCCATTCACTGCCTTTACCTGCTGATAGGCAGATATCATCCATAGGAACACACACACAGAAATAACGAGCCGAAAAGAAATGTGCGCCAAAATATTTTTCCCTTCTGGTTAAAAGCGGGGACTTGAATTTTTTATTAGGTTTTCTTCGAAAAACATCGAATTGTAGGATAGTGACTGGATCTGACTTCTGACGTTTATGTGTTTATATATATATAATATATAGATAGATAGATAGATAAATAGATAGATAGATAGATAGATAGATGATAGTAGTAGGTAGTAGGTACGTTGGTAGACAGACAGACAGACAGACAGATAGACATAGTTAGATAGATAGATAAGATAGATAGATATAAGACGTTATGTATTTATATATTATATATTATATGTATATACACATGTGTGTACATATACATATCATACATACATACATACATATATACATGTGTGTGTGTGTGTGTGTGTGTGTGTGTGTGTGTGTGTGTGTGTGTGTGTGTGTGTGTGTGTGTGTGTGTGTGTGTATGTGTGTGTGTGTGTGTGTGTGTGTGTGTGTGTGTGTGTGTGTGTGTGTTGTGTGTGTGTGTGTGTGTGTGTGTGTGTGTGTGTGTGTGTGTGTGTGTGTGTGTGTGTGTGTGTGTGTGTGTGTGTGTGTCCATTTCTCGTCTGAACATCTGTCTTTCTTACTCTAGGCTTGCATATTTCCAATGTTTATCAAGGGATCTCTAGCATACTGAGAAACCTATTTCAGACTTGCATGGGAATTCGCTTTTTTCAGTTTCAAAAACATAATTCAGCGTTACTAGAAAAAAAAAAAAAATTTACGCTGACTTTATTTTCAGTTTTCTCTGCACCTTCGTACCCGAGGTAACTAGTTTATGTCAAGAGGTTTAGTGTCTGTAATCCAAAAAAGTTTGACTGCCAGCGTTCAAGCAAACAGGAACCAGAAAGAAAAAAAACACGAACAAAAGAATAAGAATGCGTATTTAATGCAGTCTTTTTTCTCGTAATTTTCGTATTTCGTGTTTGTTTGTTTGTAATCTTACGCTTGACAAAGGCCAGTCGGCCGAAAATTTGCCCCTGTCTTGTCTAGTAGTATTAAATACGCGTTCTTTTTTTTTTTCTTTTTTTTTTTTTTCGTGTTTTTTTCTAGTTCCTTTTATTGCCAGTTGTTCATAGTTTTTGTCGAAGGGACGTGGTCAGGGTGGATAAATGCTATAGTGTGCGTAAGTACTACCGAGTAAGCTGAAGCAGAAGAGGCACAAATTAACTCCACGAAAAAAAGACCCAGAGGCAATGCAGAGGTAGGCTCACAGTGGCTTTGACAGTAATGGCTCCTGTGAACTGTCTTGATACCACAACGGTAAGGGAATAAACCTGGGTGAAGGGTATACCATGGAACGGCAGTGAGCAGAGCGGGAATAACACTGCTCAGGCTCACCAAAGATGGGGTAGAAAAGAAATGGGGGGGGGGGGAGAAAAGAACCAGCATCCTTGAGTTTTCTCAGACATGCAGAACAGTAAATGGTACTGTTATCATGCCTAGACCTGCGAGTAGTGTAGCTCGGGTCAACGGCCTTGGCAGACACCCTTAGTTCTTGTAGGTCTGTGGCTGATATATAAGGCAGTCACCTTGTAAAAGAATAGTATTCCCATCAGCGTGGGAATGAAATCCAATATTGCCAGAGGTCAACGTCTTTTGGTGTTAGTCAGCATAGGAAAAGTTCGTAAGGCCGTATGCAGGGTGGTGGTAAGATCAGTTGGAAATCAATTGGTGTTCTGGGTGTGGGGTAGTGAATGAAGAGAGAGAGAGAGAGAGAGAACAGAGACAAAGAGAAAGACTGTGTGTGTGCGTGTGTGTGTGTGTGTGTGTGATGGTGTGTGTGTGTGTGTGTGTGTGTGTGTGTGTGCGTGTGTGTGTGTGTGTGTCCGTTGTGTATAGTGTGTGTGTGTGTGTGTGTGTATGTGTGTGTGTGTGTGTGTCTCGCGTGCGCAAGAGAGAGAGTGAGAGAGAAAGAGTGAGACAGAGTAAGTGAGAGAGAGACAGAGTAAGAGAGAGAATGTGTGTGTGTGTGTGTGTGTGTGTGTGTGTGTGTGTGTGTGTGTGTGTGTGTGTGTGTGTGTGTGTGTGTGTGTGCAAGTGTGTTGTGTGTGCAAATGTGTGTGTGTAAAAGAGTAAGAGAGATAGAGATGGAGTGGGTGAGACAGAGACAGAGTGGATGAGTGAGAGCTAGAGACAGAATGAATGAGAGAGAGAGAGAGAGACAAAGAGAGAGACAGAGAGAGAGAGAAACAACATAGATACAGACAGAGGGACAAAAACAGAGACAGAGAGAACAGACGGACAGACTGACAGACAGACACATTTATAGAGAACAGAGAAAGACAGGGAGAAAGGGAGGGACACACGCACGTTTCCGTACGTGCGCGTGTGACACGCACACACGCACACACACACACACACACACATACCACTCACAACACACACACACATACATACACACACCCGCGCGCGCACACACACACACACACACACACACACACACACACACACACACACGTACCCCACGAACCGAGCGAGCGATGCTCCCACTTGGGTCGAACCTGATATTTCACGCTTTCTGCAACGGTACCTTTGCATGTGGTGCCAATGAGAGTGTTTTTGATATGACCTTGAGAGAGCTCGCGCGCGGGGCTTGTTTCACCTGTCAAAATATTTTCCTGCGGTTTCCTTCCTTCTTTAAAGATCATTGAGCGTCTGCTGGGTCGGATCTGATGACTTCTATCCTGTCTGGACTCAACACACCCGTCTGGTACGGTTCACTTTGTTTTGTCTGGGACTCTTACTCGTTTTTAAATCTCTCCCCCCCCCTCCCCCTCTCCCTTACAGGAGGAAACAAGATGGTCAAGCCATTGAAATTATCTCCCTTTTTAATCAAAGAAAAAAATAATTACAGAAAATCCAAAATTTGTATTTTCTGAAGATCATTACGACCTTGACGAAGCTTCTGTTGAAATAAAGCTTGACGTGCTTTAAAAATAACAGTAGACAGTCAAATCAGGGGAAACAAATTTTCAGTATTGTCAGAAGTTCTTGAAAAAGAGATGTTCATGTGCATTCTTCACAAAGTGCTCATTTGGGACTCTTTTTTTTTCAGTCCTTGGGACACTGACCTTCCAGAGCTTTTGCCTTATAACTTTATGCTTTTGCCACTCATCAACAGTCCACACTTTTGGCTACAATTTGGTAAAAAATATCATTACACATAAGGAGCTGATAAAATCTTGTTCATACAGTTCTGTTGCGCTCGTGCGCGCGCGCGCGTATTTGTGTTTGTGTGTGTGTGTGTGTGTGTGTGTGTGCGTGCGTGCGTGCGTGGTGTGTGTGAGAGAGAGAGAGAGAGTGTGTGTGTGTATGAGTATGTGTGTGTGTGTGAGAGAGAGAGAGAGTGTGTGTTGTGTGTGTGTGTGTGTGCGTGCGTGCGTGTGTGTGTGTGTGCGTGAGTGCGTGTGTGTGTGTGTATGTGTGTGTGTGTGTGTGTGTGTGTGTGTGTGTGCACGCGTGCTATGTGAGAGTGAGAGTGAGAAAGTGTGTGTGTCTGTGTCTGTGTCTGTGTGTGTGTGTGTGTGTGTGTGTGTGTGTGTGTGTGTGTGTGTGTGTGTGTGAGTGTGCATGTATGTGTGTATGTGTGTGTATGAGTATGTGTGAGTGTGCATGTGTGCATGTGTGTGTGTGTGTGTGTGTGTGTGTGTGTGTGTGTGTGTGTGTGTGTGTGTGTGTGTGTAGTGTAGTGTAGTGTTTCTTTCATGATGTTTGACTAGACTACTGTCTCGTCAGTGGGCTTTCTAATAAAGCGCTGTCTAAATTGCAGCTAATTCAAAACAGTGCAGCTCAAAAACATGCCCTGACAGAAAGTGAACAGTGCAGTGCAAAAACACTCTTGCAAAAAAAAAAAGAAAAAAAAAGAAAGAAAAAAAAAACACTGGTTTCCAACCACAGCAAGAACTGATTATTAAAATTGCCACTCTCTGCTTTCAAAGTTTAAGTTTGAATACCATACCAACATGATGAATACCATACCAACATGATGAATGCCATACCAACATGATGAATACCATACCAACATGATGAATGCCATACCAACATGATAAATACCATACCAACATGATGAATGCCATACTAACATGATGAATACCATACCAACATGATGAATGCCATACCAACATGATAAATACCATACCAACATGATAAATACCATACCAACATGATGAATACCATACCAACATGATAAATACCATACCAACATGATAAATACCATACCAACATGATAAATACCATACCAACATGATGAATACCATACCAACATGATGAACACCATACCAACATGATGAATACCATGCCAACATGATAAATACCATACCAACATGATGAATACCAACATGAAGAATACCATACCAACATAAAGAATACCATACCAACATTATAAATACCATACCATCATGATAAATACCGTACCAACACGATGAATACCATACCAACATGATGAATACCATACCAACATGATGAATACCATACCGACATGATGAATACCATACCAACATGATGAATACCATACCAACATGATGAATGTCATACCAACATGATGAATACCATACCAATATGATAAATACCATACCAACATGATGAATGCCATACCAACATGATGAATGCCATACCAACATGATAAATACCATACCAACATGATGAATGCCATACCAACATGATGAATACCATACCAACATGATGAATACCATACCAACATGATGAATACCATACCAACATGATGAATACCATACAACATAATGAATACCATACCAACACGATGAATACCATACCAACACGATGAATACCATACCAACATGATGAATACCATACCAACATGATGAATATAATACCAACATGATGAATACCATACCAACATGATGAATACCATACCAACATGATGAATACCATACCAACATGATTAATACCATACCAACATGATGAATACCTACCAACATGATGAATACTATACCAACATGATGAATACCATACCAACATGATGAATACTATACCAACATGATGAATACCATACCAACATGATGAATACCATACCAACATGATGAATACCATACCAACATGATAAATACCATACCAACATGATGAATACCATACCAACATGATAAATACCATACCAACATGATGAATATAATACCAACATGATGAATACCATACCAACATGATAAATACCATACCAACATGATGAATATAATACCAACATGATGAATATAATACCAACATGATGAATACCATACCAACATGATGAATACCATACCAACATGATGAATACCATACCAGCATGATGAATACCATACCAACATGATAAATACCATACCAACATGATAAATACCATACCAACATGATGAATACCATACCGACATGATGAATACCATACCAACATGATGAATACCATACCGACATGATGAATACCATACCAACATGATGAATACCATACCAACATGATGAATACCATACCAACATGATGATTACCATACCAACATGATGAATACCATACCAACATGATGAATACCATTATCCAACATGATGAATACCATACCAACATGATGAATACCATACCAACATGATGAATACCTTACCAACATGATGATATACCATACCAACATGATGAATACCATACCACATGATGAATACCATACCACATGATGATTACCATAACACAAACATGATGAATACCATACCAACATGATGAATACCATACCAACATGAGGAATACCATACCAACATGAGGAATACCATACCACTATGATGAATACCATACCAACATGATGAATACCATACCACATGATGAATACCATACCAACATGATGAATACCATACCACATGATGAATACCATACCAACATGATGAATACCATACCAACATGATGAATATCATACCAACATGATGAATACCATACCAACATGATGAATACCATACCAACATGATGAATACCATGCCAACATGATGAATACCATACCACATGATGAATACCATACCAACATGATGAATACCATACCAACATGATGAATACCATACCAACATGATGAATACCATACCAACATGATGAATACCATACCAACATGATGAATACCATACCGACATGATGAATACCATACCAACATGATAAATACCATACCAACATGATGAATACCATACCACATGATGAATACCATACCACATGATGAATACCATACCAACATGATGAATACCATACCAACATGATGAATACCATACCAACATGATAAACACCATACCAACGCGATGAATACCATACCAACATGATGAATACGATACCAACATGATAAACACCATACCAACGCGATGAATACCATACCAACATGATGAATACCATACCAACATGATAAACACTATACCAACGCGATGAATACCATACCAACATGATAAACACCATACCAACGCGATGAATACCATACCAACATGATAAATACCATACCAACATGATGAATACCATACAACATGAATGCCAGAACTCCTGTCCTGCACACCATCCAAAGCTCTGAGGCCTCAAGGCGCCACCTGTGTTAGCTGTTCTTTTGTTCTCTCCAACTATTTACGGACAGAAAATTTTTCTCTGTTTTTGGTCCAACAACGTGGAACTACATCGCAGTGTCTTTAAGACGAGCAGTTGTCGGCTTACTTTCAAAAACACATCCAAACGTATCTCTTTCAGAAATATCTGAAAATTGCATCAATTGATGCTCGTGATGTTCAGGACGTAATCGTGTTAAATTTCATTTGGTAAAAGTGCTGTGGTGATAACGCAGAAGTCATAGGTTCGACTGTCTGGTGATCCATTGCTGTTTGTTTTGTTTTGTTTTGTTTAGCTTTGTTGTTGTTGTTGTTGTTGTTTTTGGAAGGGGGGTTAACTTTTGTCCTCACTTTTTTTTTTTTTTTTTGCGTCCCATCTTCTACTTAATGGCCACAAAAGCTGAAACACTGTTTACAATGCGATGATGATGATGTCGATGAGGATGATAATCATGATGCTATGGAATTCCACCTAGGATTGAGACCGCGTGACAGGGCTATACTCTACGCTTACTATCATGACATATCCTGGTGTCAACCAGGCCCGAGAGATACAGACACCTGCGATGCCGGTCAGAGGATTTGAGCAACACCCTCAATGACGCGTCCGTGAAGTGGTTGAGACTCGACTGTGTGTGGTCCCAGTCTTCCCAGTGAGCACGCAGCACGTCCAACTCTGGGTAGAAGCCTGTTAGAGCTGAAAAATTCTACAACGATTTTTGAAGGGACTGATGGGGCCATAGGTTTAATGGTCTCCTTCGATCAGTTGGTTAGTGTGGCACTGCTGTGTTGATAGTGTAGCTTGTCTTGGGTTCAAACCTCAGGCGGGTCACATATGTTTATTGGAGTTGACAGGCTTTGGTGTAATAGTCACGGACGGAAGGTCTCAAATCTCGAGTTCAATCCTACCCTGCAACGTGAAAGGTAAGTCTCGGTTAACCTTTTGACTCCCGCATCCTGTCCACCAGCATCCTGCGTTGTCAAGCATGCTAGCCAAGCAAAAACGTAACTCTCTGATTCCTTCACTCTATCCATCAGCTTCCTGCAGGGAGCTGGTGGATAGGGTGAGAGAGTCAAAGGGTAGAGTTTTTGTAGATGGTGGGTAGGGTCCGGGAGTCAAAGAGTTAAAGAGTTCTGTTACTAGAATACATAAAATGAAAAGTGTTACATGTTATACGAACATTATCAGTGTGTCTTTGTGTCACAGAGGGAACCATAATCGAAAATATCAAAATTTTCCGTTTCTTAAACAGACTCCTTTTTGTGGCTTATCACACCACAAATCATAAAATCCAAATTTCTTTATGAAGACATGAACATAATATAGGCACTACCAACATGTATAGAAAGTTGTCTGTATAAATACAGAAGAAAGCGCTCTCTCTTGCATTTAATGAGAACGGCTTCTGTCTTGTCTTTAGTTTCTCTGTTATTCAGCTTCTTAAGTCTGAAATATAGTTATCCATAACTGGGATGATAGAACGAATCTTGCCTGAAGGACAAGAATCGAACAACGATATCATTTGCAACTGGCCGACTGGATGTAGAACGTCTTCTGATCACCATAGTGTGTTTTGATCAACAGGAAGTCTTTTGATCAAGAGACTGTCTTGTTATCAACACATGAAGTAGGAGTTAACTCCCCTGAAACGGATGATCTTCAAAACAATCCGACGTAGCTTGTTTGTAGGTGATGATGTTCACATTTGAGTCACGTTGACACGTGAGAACAATATTTATACATACTTCTGAGCATTTGTATGAATTGTGAGAATGGCCATGTATTGAAGCTGGAATTTACACGAACACTAGAGTGTTATGGCCATGTTTTGTACGACAAAACATTTTTTTGGAGCTGCGTATTTAAAATATATTTATTTTTGTTTTGACAAGTACACAGCATTTTAGCAGTTGTTGTTGTGAGGGCAGGCCCAGCATGATTAGTTACGGATTCAGTAAACAGGTTAAAGGGGCAGACTACCCAGATTTGGGTACCAAGATTGTGATGTTCAGTGTTCAGTTCCAATTACTCCTTCTGCCATGATATTTGCAAGAAGATACCTCAGACAGATTCTTTGGATTGAATATCTTGTTGGTCTGTGTTATGAAGTTGACAAAATAATTAAAAATGTTTCTGCGAAAATATAAAATAGTGCTACATACTTGTGACATCTGACATGAAACTACCAAATTTTCCATGTTAGAAATTGTTATTTAGTGACAAACACTGTATATTATGCTATGGTCATGTAGTGAATCTTCTCATTACTTTCATTATTTCTGTACATTCATCCACAACTTTTGAATTTTATAAAAAAAATTATATGACAATTTGGTAAAAATGTCTTTCATGAGAATGCAAGGTTTCTACCGGCTTAGGTACACTTCCCTGTATTGTCCAAATACAAGGAAATCGATGGAAATCTTTGTGAACATTTGGCGATGTATACCATCTCGCGAAAATCGATTAATTACAATTGTTTGTCAACTTTTCATACTCACAGACCCAACAAAGATATCAATCCAAAGAAACTGTTAGGTTCTTCTTGCAAATATCATGGTGGATTGGTTATTGAACTGAACCATGAACTCACAATCTTGTGTCCACAGGGCTGCTGTCCTTGAACCAGTATCGAAAGGAAAGTACACAACAATCAGTACAGGCACACACAAACATCATAGAATGGAATTAACTGTAAACCTTATAGTTACATATGATATGGTAGGGTATTTTCATCGTTCGAGCATGGTTAGCCTCAGTCGTCGATTCGCGCCAAGGATGTGTTTACTGCCCAGGTCTCTTTCCAGAGTCGCTCATTCATACCAGAGTCATTTCTTATATTTCTGACAACAGCGAGGTCGTAGACGTGTTCAACGTGTATACATCATGCTCATTTTTCTTCGTATTAGGTATAATGGACACATCAATAGTTTATGTATCTCCAGATCTGATGTTGGATTGATGGTCATATTCTTTGATGTGATGGTTTTTGGATTGTTTAGCTTGATATTATTATTGCAGTTCGCTTGAGAATATTCACGATATTGTTCGATTTGTGTAAAGTTTGCTTTTCAACTTTGTATTCCCATAGGATGGTAGGTATTAGATGTGAGAATAAATGCAAATAGTAGAAGGTGGAAGAGATTTTTTGTTTATTGTTGATTTGGTTCATGTTCACTTCTTCAAAGTCAATGACAGTGGCAACAGTTTGTATCAATGAATGATAGAATCAGATGATGAAGATATGATATGATATGATGATACGATAATATGTAGATACGATGATACTAGTATATATGATACGATACGTCATGATACGATAGATACGATACTATATATGATATAATATGATAAGGTAGAAAAAATCTAGGGAGAGCTAGAAACAGAAGGTCTTCAGAGAAGTAACCCCCTTTAGACAAGTGTTTCGGCCCTGAATTCCTTACACTCTCGGGGGGCCGGGCCACATCCAGGTCATGACTCCTGGATGCCCTTCTGCTGTTGTCTTTTTTTTTTCCCACGCCGGGGAGCGAACCTGGGCGATTCTGCGCTTCAGAACTGCGGTACGCGGTTTTACCAATGTGCTAACGGGGCACACATCATCTGTAGGGAATTTAATCCTTATGAAGTCCACTTTTTGTTCCTCCTTGCCCAATCCAGCTTGAGCTCCTTTCTGCTGCCTCTGCCATCGCTTTAAGGGCTCTAGTCCTCTTCTTCCCAGAAATGGCGAGTTGTTTCATGAGATCATAAGCGGAGGTGCCCACAAACCCTCTTGCCCCGACCTCTATGGCGAAGATTTTGACCCGCAGACCTGCTTTCTTCAGGGTGCTGGCAAGACCGGCGTATTTTTCGGTCTTGTAGATATGTGCTTCTTCCATTCTGCTTTCGTATGGCACAGTGAGTTCTATCAGAATCACTTGTTTCGAGGAGTCAGAGTGGAGAGCGATGTCTGGTCTCATGCCTGTCTTGCTGATGACATCTGGGTAATTTCTCCACTCTGGGAGGTCTGCTGTACACTCCCAGTCGACTGCTCCATCCAGAAGACCCTTTGGCAATGTGCTGGTTGTCATAGCACTTTCGGGCCAGACCTGTTTCCCTCCTGCTTTGTAGAACGTTGTCATAGCAATTGGTGCGTTTGGGGTCATGGTTTTTTCGCTAACCACATCTGTGATCACTTTCAGAACTTGGTTGTGCCTCCATGTATACCTTCCTTGGGCTAGCGCTACTTTGCAAGAGCTTAGGACATGTTCCACTGTTTGTTTCTTCTGACAGAGCGGACATGCTGGGTTGTCTGCTTTTCCCCATTTCACTAAGTTTGCATTCGAGGGGAGCAGGTCATATACAGATCTGAGGAGGAAGCTTATCCTTAGAGGAGCCATGTGCCACATATCGTTCCAGCTGAGACTTCTTTGGAGTGCACTGTCCCATGTTGTCCATTGCCCCTGTTGACCTTGCTGGACTGCCTTCTGCACTCTTTTGACATATGATATGATATGATATGATATGATATGATATGATATGATATGATATGATATGATATGATATGATATGATATGATATGATATGATATGATATGATATGATATGATATGATATGATATATGATATATGATATGATATGATATGATATGATATGATATGATATGATATGATATGATATGATATGATATGGTATGGTATGTATGATATGGTATGGTATGGTATGGTATGGTATGATACGATACGATACGATACGATACGATACGATACGATACGATACGATACGATATGAGATGAGATTGAGATAATGATATGAGATGGAATATAGATGAGATGAGATATGAATGAAATATGATATGAATGATATATGATATGTGATGATGATATGATATTGATATGATATGATATATGATATATATGATATGATATATATATGATATGATATGATATGATATATGATATGATATTGATATGATATTGATATGATATGATATGATATGATATGATATGATATGATATGATATGATATGATATGATATGATATGATATGATATGATATGATATGATATGGTATGATATTGATATGATATGAGATATGATATGATATGATATGATATGATATGATATGATATGATATGATATGATATGATATGATATGATATGATATGATATGATATGATATGATATGATATGATATGATATGATATATGAGATATGATTGATATAATGATATGAGTATGATAGTATGATATTGATATGATATGTATGATATGATATATGATATGATCATGAATGATATGATATGATTGATTGATGATGATATGATATGTATATGATATGATATGAATTGATATGATATGAATGATATGATATGATTTATGAATTATGATATGATATATATATATGATATGATATGATATGATATGATTATATTGATATCTATGGATATTGACATATGAATGTTTGATATGATATGATCATGATATGATTGGATATGCGATATGTATGATATATTGATTGAATGATGATATGATATTTGATTGGTACTAGATGATTTTGGCCCCATATTATTCTTTCAAACGGATCCATGGCTGGTACAGTTCTGACCAAAATATGAAATCAATGGAGGAAAATGATTTGTCTGCAGCAACGCAAAGAATATGGTTGCATACATGTGTACTGAACTATTTATTTACTGAAACGCCTGAAAACGTAAACCAGCAGTACTCATTACACAATAAACTAGACACAGTAGTTTAGTTCAGACAAAAAACTTCAAGTTAAAAGCAAGCAGGCAAGAGTATGATACACATACTCTAAGTTAAAAGCGAGAAAGCAGGATTTTGGATATATTCGAGCTCAGTGCTGTAAGTCATAAACAAAGAAATACAAAGAAATATCAAAAGTTGAATCGTCCTGTGTAACAATGGGAAAACAAGACACAATCGAAATGTGATATAGTGTATGAATGTAAAAGCACGTGGTTTTGTTGTTGTTGTTGCTGCTGTTGTTGTTGTCGTTTAAAATTGAAAGTATTCAGTACATGATGCATTCGTGTCGATGTATATACATGGTTGGACTATTGTCCATCCATCAATACAAACACAATACAACACAACACATCAGAATGCAATGCAATCTGAATTTGAACATTATAACGCGCATTTACTTGACTTGTAACACATACACACACACACACACACACACACACACACACAACACACACACACTCACATACACACACACACACACACACACACACACACACACACACACACACACACAACAACACACACACACACACACACAGCATTCTTACAACTACTGAAAATACAACACAAGACCATTTTGACAGTAATCAAAGGAATAATTAAATATACGTACACAAAAACAGAATACATCCATTATTTCTTTTAAGTTTCCAGTAAGAATCATCAAGAGGTAATAAATTCAACTTAAGACCAAAACAAGAGTTTTCGCACCTGTCCGAGCTCCCATCTCTCAAACACAGACTTCTTTAAAAGATTATGATGGTCTTCGTGTGTTCTAAAATGCGCGTAAAATCCCTTAAGCCATTTCGTCACCGTCACCATCACCGATCCCTTAGACTGGCCAACCGTCGGGGCGCCTCCGAAGACTTGACAACAACCTTTCTCCACTCCTCCCTGCTCTCCGCTTTCCTTAGGGTATCCTTCAGCTCCAGGCCCGTCCACTCTCGAATATTACCTTCCCATCTCTTCTTTTGTCTGCCTCTTTTCCTTCCTCCCGATACTGTGCCTTGCAGGATTGTCTCGGCAAGGCCGGATGATCGAGTAATGTGTCCATACCATGTTGGTTTGCGTCGTCTTACTAAGGTCAGGAGGTCAGTGTAAGGCCCGATTTCATTTTGAATTCTTCTTTTGACTTCGTCATTCGTGATGCGATCTCTGTATTGACACCGAGAAGTTTCACGAAAGCATCTCATTTCAACCACCCTGATTCTTCTTTCCGTGTCCAAGATTCGCAAGCGTATAAGAACATTGACATGACCAAGGACATCAACGCCAACTTAAGTTAATCAGAGTCATAGAGAACCTCTACAATAAAGCCAACAGCGCAGTTTTCTTCAACAACAATATTGGAGAATGGTTCCGGACGACAGTCGGAGTATGCCAAGACTGTCTACTCTCTCCTACTCTCTTCAACATCTTCCTAGAAAGAATAATGATGAAGGCACTCGAGGAACATGAAGGAACAGTCAGCATTGGAGGTAGAAACATCACTAACCTACGTTTTGCAGATGACATTGACGGCCTTGACGGAAAAGAACAAGAGTTAATCAACCTAGTGGACCGTCTTGGAAAGACCTCCTCTGAGTATGGCATGGAAATCAGCGCCGAGAAAACGAAAATAATGACCAATCGCAACAACCACTTTAGGGCTGATGTAATGGTCAATAACCAAAAACTCCAAAGTGTGCCCAGTTTCAAATACCAGGGATCAGTCGTGTCAGATGAGGGATCTAAGCCCGAAATACTCTCCAGAATAGCGCAGACCACAGCCGCAATGACCAAGCTCAGAACCATATGGAACAACAAAGAAGTCATTTCAGTGGCTGGTTTATGGAAACATGAACACATTCAGCATGCAAGCAATGGTATACTTGAAAAAATTGGTTTTAACTAATGATTTTTACTGTCAGAAAATAAAGCATCATTATCATTATCACCGTCCACCATACTTTTTGTTTTATGATGCCTGATCAACGGAACTGTTGAACTGTCACGCTTAGTCTCATTGAACTGTTGTACATAATTGTATGGGCCCCTTTTCGAAAGAGATGAGACAGTTGCGTGTTTCCTGCTTGTCAAGTTGTAAATTTAATAAATGGGGAACACACACACGCACACTCCGAAATGTAGTGCGTTTAAATACACTGGAGTGCTTAAAGTTCACACTCGACCTAGAAACAAGATCTAAAAATGGTCAAGCCATATTAAGTCTTTTTTCGCACTGTTATAGACGTTTCACATAATTGTGAGCCCAGAGTTAAATTTATCCCCTTGAAAATTGATGTGTACATGTAAAGTAATGAGTCTCTGTCAGGCTAAACAGCTGACCTAAACTGGCCTGAAATCATTTGGTGAATAGCATCGATATGTTTGCTGAAACAATACGGATTTTTCAGCAGCAGACGCAATCAACCATGCTCATTCAAATTTACAGTAGTGATATAAAACTCGTTAAGGTGCACCAATAAACAACTAAAAAGGCATAACTGACACCTTCCATAGGCTGACAGTTTTCTTTCCCTGGAAAGTCTACTCGTTTACCCCAACCCCTACCAACTTCCCCCAAAAAGTACGTAGAAATGGAAACAGATCATGACTCCTGACAATCTTCAGGTCTTACGTGACCATGGCCTTCAAACTGAATCATTTTCAGTTACATGTGTATAACAGATTTTCAGACTGAAGTTTGTCAAAAAGAAAAAAAACATTAATTTATCTATTAACTGTGCTATCATAACATAAGAATTAGTAATTTTTCTATGGGCTGACCAGTGACCCAAATTTCGTAAAAACATTAAGCTACTAAATTCTTGGGAATATTAGGCCTACACGGCTGAGTGTCATCTTTTCATCCATCCATCATGGACAATGTTTCTTTTTTAATCTGCAGATCTGCAAGACATGTGTCCTGTATCTTAAGGGTCCAGTCAACGTCATACTTGTGATAAAAGAGAGAGTCTAGTACAGACCAGCATGCAGTCACAAATTACAACAAGGTTTTAAGATGTCTCAGATTCTGCAGGAATGAACAAGAACATTTACCATAGCATTGTTTCATATGTACATTCGCGTAATTTTCTTCTTAAAATACGAATATATCTGTAATTCTTCACCTACTACAGTTAGACATATGGATGTACATATGCGTGTATGTATATGTACATATGTGTATACATATGTAATATGTATATATATATATGTATTATGTATATATACATATATATATATGTATGTATGTATGTGTATATATATATATATATATGTATATATATATGTGTGGTGTGTGTGTGTTTGTGTTTGTGTGTGTGTGTGTGTGTGTGTGTGTGTGTGTGTGTGTGTGTGTGTGTGTGTGTGTGTGTGTGTGTGTGTGTTTATATGATATATGTATGTGTATAAGAGTGTATAGATACGTGTGCATATATGTCTGTGTATGTATATGTGTATGTTTATGTATGTAGATGTATGTACATATACTGCAACGAATGCTTGTTTTTCAACATTTTGTTAGATCTGTCGATTATGCATTGTATACATTTCAAGATGTTTGTAAATGCTATGTATTTGAAAATGAATTTAAAAAACAGTAGTTTAAAAAGGAAAAAAAAAACATTCACCATAGAAGATTTGGAAACTGCGAAAAGGGTGAAAGCTGAAGATCAATTCAGTTTAATTCAATTCAAACATTTCACTACGCAAGGATAGTAGGTTAGGTCGCCATGGACCTGTTTTACCGTTAGTCCTTGATATTCTACACATATATGACATAAGCATAGAAAACAATAGAAATGAAACGAAATACGCTAATTAAAACTAAATAAATGAAATAAAAGTGCATGAACAAAAAGAAAAACACACACACACACACACACACACACACACACACACACACACACATACACACACACACACACACACACACACACACACACACACACACACACACACACACACACACACACACACACACACACACACACACACACACACACACACAAACGAAATATAACACGTGTAAAATACTAACGTAGTGACCAAAGAAAATAAGAAAACGAGGAAAGTATTGAAAACAAACAAGAGAAGAGTGAGACTTGTCAACTCTAATGCGATGATGAAAACAGATGAACATACTATACAGTGTTAAAGAAGCTAAACAAATGTACTGTAATAAGATATCAACTTTGGTGTATCACTTGGTGCCATGTTTATAAAAGCATGACAGATAAAGGTAGACACCGATAAAGTAAATACATGTGTCTATCTTTTTCTGTCATTCTCTTATCTATTCCTGTAGGGGGCCTGTAGTCGAGTGGTTAGAGCGCTCGTCTGCGGTGCGGAAGGTCGGTGGTTCGAATCCGCTAAACGCTGGTTCGATTTTTCATGCCTGAAAACTCCCTCTGTCCACCCAGCAGTGAATGGGTACCTGACGTCGGTCGGGGGAGGTTTAAAAAGGCGGCGAAAGGAGAGGGATGGGCTCCGCCTTTCATAATGCCGTGCCCTAGACACGGTGAATCTTTAACAGTTCACCGCCCCTACGGCCATATTGACTATGGGACCTTTAACCTTTTTTTTAACCTTATCTATTCCACGTAGTACTTATGCACTGACCAATGTAGCATATGCCATGATTAGTTTGAATGCATACCATATTTGCAATGTAGCACATAACATGAAATCATCAGTTTATGTACGTCCTTTTGAGCCAACTGGCACTGATGATTCAGTTTTACACACGCATACACATGCGCTCTCATACTCAGGCACACACATGTACACATATACAACACACACACACACACACACACCACACGCACACGCACACGCACACGCACACGCACACACACACACACACACACACACACACACACACCACAGCACAGCACAGCACAGCACAGACTGATCTAAAACCAATTTTAGTCCTAAAATTTTTTTTTAGGAAAATGGAAACAAAGTTACAAGTTAAAGTACGAGTAAGACAATGCACAAGTGAACTGAAGACTGATAAATGGGACACAAACAAAAACACTGACATTTACACCCAGCCAACAAGGCAGGCAACGCAGTATAGAGCCAGATGCGAAGAGCAGTTAAAATGCACACACATACACACAATGCCTTGAACTGGCAGGTTCACCGCAGCAATTAAAGTAATAACCAGTTCTCATTGAACCCAGATAACTCATCAATTACTCTTCTTCCCTGTGCTGCCCACGTCAGCAGGAGCAGTTTAACAGTTTCACGTGTTAGACACACGACCGATAACGAGACAAAAAAGCGAGCAGAGGTGAATGTTCCGACAGGTTGAAGAATTCATTTGAGGTAGAAACGTCTCTTATTATTTCCGACACCTCACAGGGCACAACGCATTCCTAATCACTGTTTCTACTCTCTTACCTCCCCAGTAATGATGTCTCTTCAGCTTCATGTTTGTTCTAGTTTTTCTTTCTTTCTTTTTCTGCCAACGAAAAAAACATGTACGAACATTTAAACTAAAACAAAAGGGCCCTGTTTACTTTGGCGACTTTTGGGAACCAGCATTTCTGCACCCAAAACTGGGTAAACTCTCAGGCTGATGAAAGGATACTGTCTTCCTATGATCGAGTAAAAGTAGATTCTGTCCTGAATGGGCTTGTCCAAAAATTTTGCGGGGGCTATTCTCTTCCTCTGTACCAAAGACTGATGATGGTGATGGAGTCTCCTGTCAATATGAGTCAGCACACTGGTCCTTTATCACATAGCATGAGTGTTTTTGTGGGATTCAAAACCAATCCTGAAAGTGCATATTCTTCTGTTGCATAGCAGCTGTACTGAGATGTTCAAATGTGACTGTGCCCTGCATGCAGTGTTGCACCGACTCTGATTTTCCAGAACTGCCAACGGGAGAGAAGTATTTTTGTGTGGGTAAGGGTAGATAATAGATATAGAGACCGCAATCGTTACCATTTCAGTTACAGTGATGTAGGCAGTTTCTGGTCAATGAACGGACCACGTTCAAAATATGCGTGCAATTGTGCTGTCTGACATTTTCCTGGATACTTTGAAAATAGATCATCTGTGAGATTACTGTTGTTTGTAAACGTCTGCAGCATTTGTTAACGGTTTACTAAACACAGGCACATACGCACACATACGCACGCACGCACGCACGCACACCACACCCACAACACACACACACACACAGACACACGCACACACAGACACACGCACACACAGACACACACAGACACACACACAGACACACACACACAGACACACACACACACACACACACACACACACACACACACACACACACACACACACACACACACACACACAACTGGTATCTGATGTCAACTTTTCTTTTCCATTGTCTTACTAATCTCCACAATGTGTATTTCAGCATCACCTGTCACAAACGCTGCAATCATGATCGGTGACAAGTAATGAACAGCATCATGTTAAATGTCACCACACTTGGAGAATCATCATCATCATCATCATCATCAAGTGCCCTGCCACATGGCGTTGGCGATCATGGCCCTCCATATGCATCTGTCCTTTGTCGTCGCAAGCACATCTTCCACCCTCTCTGCCCTCAGCCACTCTGCAAGTCCGTCCAACTGTCCAATATTTTTTCTTTGGGTCTACTTGGTGCTCTCTTTCCCTCCAGCCTTCCTGTTGTGACCAGATGCTCCAATTCCCCTTTCCTCATAAAATGGCCTCTAAATGTTGCCTGTCTTTTCCTCATCTTCCTTATGAATGACCTTCTTGTGTCTGCCTCCATCATGACTGTGTCGTTTGTTTTCTTTGTTGTCCATGGAACTCTCAACATTCTTCTTAGAAACCACATCTCGGCTGCCTCAATCTTGTTCTCGCTTTGCTTGTTGACTGTCCACGCCTCACAACCGTAAGACATTATCGGTTCTATATAACATTCAAGAATACAAGAAATAAAGAGAATAAAAAGGAAAAACGGAAACGAAAAAAGAAAGTCCTGACCAGCTCTCGGCCATCAATGTCTTGATCTTGGTTCCAGCTGTTTGACTGTGTCAAATTACTGAGTTGTAATAGACGTCTATTTGCTGCTACGATCGTCTAAGCTCCCAGTCGAATTACATTGGGCAAGTGGTCGCTTCCTTGGTGTTTTGTGTTACATTTGAGAGATGCGGAAACACATACACACACATATGCACACACAAATACACAGAAACACACACACACACACACACACACACACACACACACACACACACACATACACACTCACACACTTACACACGCAAGCATACACACACACACACACATCACACACCGCGCGCGCGCACACACACCTTGCACACACATACATACACACACACATACACACACACGCACACACGCACACGCACACCACACCACACACACACACACACACACACACACACACACACACATCACACACACACACACACACACACACACAAAACCAACGAAATGAAGAGTAGACAACGAAATTAACAATCAACCCAGAAACAAAGTCTCAAAAATGGTCAAGCCATACTGCCTACTTTTCTTATTCGTTTAAAGTCAATTAAAACAAAGCTTTATTGTCTTTAATCGAGAAATTAGATATATGTGCTGTCATACTGTAAGCCAAAAGTACATGGCTCACGACAATAAAATAGAATAAAATATGAAATAAACACACACACACACACACACACACACACACACACACACACACACACACACACACACACACACACACACACACACACACACACACACCGAATTGTACGCCGATACACCCTATCACTGTCACTCATACTGCTGCCTGACTGACCCATTTGTTGAAGATACGACAGATTTAAACACAAACATATTTTTGTTCTGTTTAACTTTTCAGTTTTATCACAACAGAATTGTTCATGTAAAATGCAGGCTGCTCTCCTCTGAGAAAGCAAGTACCATAGTATGACACCACCTTTTTCCCTGTATAGTTGTATTTTTGGTTATCTATGAAAGCGAATTTTTGGACAGAGTTTTGCTAACGACAATTCTTTCGTTGCCCTGGGATCTTATAAATGTGCTACTGTGCAGGCTGCATTCGGAACTTTGTTTTATCATCTCATCTGAAAGATTAGTATCCAAATCACCGTTCAAAATCTACTACAAGGTAAAGACATTTTTGACCAGTTAGGTATGGAATCTCTGTATTTTCACACAGCTTTTTTGTTTGGTATTCTAGTCACTAGGCCCCACATCCAACAAGTGGATTCAGTGGGAAGACTAGGGCCACACAGTCAAGTACCATCCACTTCAGGGATCAGCATATCGCTTGATTTCCTGACAAACACAGATACCTTGCATTTCCAAGATGTTCGATGCCATGATATATTATTATGAAAGCCTTGTCATACCACCTCTGCGTTGGACCAGAATAGCATCATAACCGTCAACCCCATTCTCTAAATTACAGTATTGCGAAAATCGAATGGGTCTTCTTGCCCTGACCTCAGTTTTGATCTGTCTGCCATTTTAGTGACTGAGCCACTTGCAAAAGAAATGTATAGTATAACGTATATCTACAGAATTATCCATTCACAGTGATGATTCCATGAACAAACTGAAACTGCCACACCTCAAACAACGCAGATGCACAGACGCGTGAGGTTAATCTGAAAACCAGTTTCTGCTCCATATTCTGCTCAGGAAGATGGAAACAAACGGAAGTTAAAGTCTGAGTAAAACAAAGCACAGCACACTGAAGACTGATGAATGGGACAAAAACAAACACACCGACAGTTACAGCTAACCAACGGGGCAGGAAATGCGGTGTAGAGCCAGCTTGTGAAGAGCAGTTAAAATCCACACACACAGGGCCTCTGCCTGGCTGATCCACCGTGGCAATTAACCAAATAACCACTTCCCATTGACCCCAGATATCTCGCCCATTGCTCTTCTCCTTGTGCTGACGACATGACCGGGACAGTTTAACAGTTTCACGTGCCAGACACGCGACCGACAAGGAGACAAACAAATGACGAGAGGCGAACGCACTGACAGATTGAAGTAAGTGTTTGGAGCCAAAAGGTCTCAAGTGTTTCCGACAGAGCAGCGCATTTCGTGACTGATGTTATCCTCCCTTACCTCCCAGGTAGCAATGTCTGGTAACCCCTGTGTTGTCTCTTCATTTACTTTTTCTTTTTCCAACAAACGGAGATATAAGGACGCTTGCACTAAACAAAAGGATCCTGCACAGTTTCGTACATGTTGGGGACCAGCTGTGTATAGTGCAGAACTGGTGGCGTTCTCAAACTGAAAAAAGGTCAAGGAAATAACAACAAATTTCGAAAAATCTTGTAACCCTATGCGCAAACATTTAATCTAAAATGTTTCTGCCCAACGCTTCTATGAACGCGCGCGCGCGCGCACACACACACACACACACACACACACACACACACCACACTCACACACACACACACACACACACACACACACACACACACATCAACACACACACACACACATACATACATGTACGTACATGCACATGACATGCACATGAAAAGAAACAAACAGAATATTTTCGTCTGAAATTGAAGACATTCTATTCTGCATGCAAAATCAAGGAGGCAAGTTGAAATTTTTTCAGTCTCTCTTCACGTAATGCGACTGCAGATTTTAAACTCCATTCTTATAGCAAAGACAGAAGAAAAGATTCTCTCTCGTCTTCTCTGTCTCTCTCCGTCTCTGTTTCTCTGTCTCTCTTCTTCTTCTTCTTCTTCTTCCTCTCTTATCATTATTATTATTGTTGTTGTTGTTGTTGTTGTTTTGTTGTTGTTGTGTGTTGTTGTTGTTGTTGTGTTGATTGTTGTCGTTGTGGTTGTTATTTTAATCTCTGTTTGTTCATTACTGCAGGCAGCAGTCATTAACATGAATTTTCAATCTTGGTCATTCGCCATTTTGTGTAGCGGTCGTCCTCCCTTTATACGTAGGCCTAATAGCTTCCAGACTTGTGCATAAACACATCAAAATTTCCAGATGACATAAATATGTTGTCTAGTTACGGTCAGTCACGACACATTGTCCAGGTTCATCTTCATGCGCCTTGTCACATGAGCGTTTGAGATCAAGGCCTTCCTTACAAATCTATCTTTTGTCGCTGCAAGCATGTCTCCTACCCTTTTCGTCCCCACCCACTCTATCAAAATATCATTTTCTCCCTAAGTCTGCCTGGTGCCCATTTTCCCTCTAGTTTTCCTGTTGTGATTAGGTGCTCAAATTTCTCTTTCATCATAAAATGTTGCTTGTTTTTTTCCTCGTCTTCTTTATTAGTGTCCTTTTTGTTTGCTTCTTTCTACACTCTAGACTGTCCATGGAACTCTCAACATTCTTCTTAGAAATCACATTTCAGCTGCTTTAATCTTGATCTGACTTTGCTTGTTGATTGTCAATGGTACTATTTAACACTGAAAAACTCTCTTCCTGTTGTCAATTGATAGACGGTTGTTAGTAAGTAAGTTTTTTTTTATTTTCTTGAATGCTGTTTTAGCTTAGCCATTTCTGCTGGATATTTCTAATGTGCATATGCCGTCTGGTGAGATGACTGGTCCCTGATATTTGAATTTATCACATTGTCTCAATATTGTGCCATTTGTTGTTATTTTACATGAGGGAATTTTTTGTACTGATTACCATGATTTCAGCCTTCTTACTATTAGGTCAGCCCTATTTCTGCTTTCTATTTCTATTATATTCACAAGATTTTGTAGGTCCTTTTCTTTTTCTACAATTAGAACGGTGTCATCTGCACACCCAATATTATTTATAATTTGTTCTCCAACTTTTATTGCAGGACATTCTTTTAGGTTTCTCGTGATGGTTTCGCTCTTAAGTAAAAGCAAATCTGGTGACAGAACACATCCCTGTCTAACCCTTCTTTTGACATTTGAAATGAACTTACATCATTTCCTATTCTCATTCCTGCTGTTCCAAATATATATTCTTTACATTTCAGATCTTTTCTGTCAGTGTTGTGCTTTTCCAGTTGGTTGATCAATTCTTTGTGTTTTACCTGATCAAAAGTCTTGGTATAGTCAAAAAAATATAAATCCTTAGTCAACTCAATTGGTCT
>CM060305.1:35742085-35764585 GCA_030674185.1 Monoplex corrugatus | reverse complement strand
ATAAAAGTTTTAATGAAAATGACATACCTTCGTCCCTGACCATACCGCTGCAGCAAACGACGTGTAAGTAAACTGAACAATCACAAAGAAACGAACAATTGAATTAGACACGGAGTATATCTTTTGATACTTATGTAGGCCTACACAACAATCTTTGCGTGATCAACCTAATGGAACTATTCTGAAATATTAACCATCATGTACGCAAACTAAACATTCAAAAATACAGTGAACGAATATCAAACTAAATGTTCGTCAAAAATTGAAATTGTTTTTACATACAAATTATTTCAAGATGTTTTAATCAAATCTCGGTAAGTGTCTAAACTTGGACCTGATGAACTGTTATTAGTATTTCAAATATTGTTGCTATCATTGAAAAAGAAACAAACAAACAGTGACCGAAGAACAGCAAATCAAACAAAAATCAATGCTATGTCACTATGAAACATTTCCGATGGCAGATTTGTCTGATCGCTGCAGCTCCACCGAACAGATTACGATGTAATTTATTATACTGAAACGAGCATGTACATGAAACTGAATCATCAGAACAGATGCCAAGATTGTTCACTACTTTTTGTTCCTGTTTCTCAATTTCAATTTCAGTTTTGTCAAGATGACGTCTCCATGCTCGGAATGAAATCCACATGCGCTAACATCACAGGTGCCATGTGATGGAGAAGATCCGAATGATCACGGCACAAGCCTTAAGTTTGCACATAAACCCACGAGCTGGCCAAGTCCTGAGGGCCTACCTAGCTAGTTCTATAATCCTGGGGTCGTAGGGAAGTGAGATGCCAAAGACCTCAACTTTTCCTGGGGCCAGCACCATGAGGGCGGCGCTCATCCCCTCTCCCTCACTTCAAATTCATATTGAGATTCACTTTTTCTTTAACTAACAAAGTTAAGAAGGTTAGTTGGTCTTCAAGGGGTGGGGTCTGGGAAATCACTATTTTCAACTGCCGTGGGATCTTAAGCATGTGCAGCCAGAAGGCACACAGGTCCGACTCGTTTTTCGTCCCCTTCCGAAGGACTAGACGTTCAGTTAATTTTCCAGTCAAACTGAGAAGAAAAGTCGAGGCTCCTACGGGGAGCGAACCCTGGAACCTCGAGTTTAGTTACTGGCAAGCGAACGTCTGAACCATTCTGTCACTCTTCTCCCTTCTATCTTTGTTCCTGTACTAATGGTTGATAAATTACGAGTAGTCTTTCATTTTGTTTCCATTACGCTATGTTGTCACAGGTACAGATTACTCGGCGTGCAACTCTTTCGGGATCAGATTTCACGGCGGGAAACGTGTATGTTGCCACAGACTGTAACCAGTACACTGATGACGGATGAACAAAATAAAACTTTCTGTGCACGGTGATGGATACAACATAAGAAAAATACGCAACTTAAAGTCACTACGCCAGTACAACTCTGGTAGATAAAAACAAAGTAAAAACTTTCTGTACACAGCAACATTTAGCACGTCACAGGAAAACACAATAAGCTACAGTACAAAAGAGTCTGTAAGTCCCGTACAGAAAGGCTGTCACATCTAACCACGAGCACCACGGTAGCCGGGTTGGCATTCGGGACTGAAGTCCAGGTGCAAGCCAGCCTGGCAACCCCACAAAACGTTGTTGTTTCTTCTTCTTCCTCTCCGTGAGCTTAAGCGTATGCATCTGCCTCCACGTCGCACCGTCTGCACATGGAACAAAAAACCAACCTGACAACATGCTCAGTTCCGTAAATATTAATTCCTGATTCTGCTTTTTACTTGACTTATAAAAATCAAAAAAGTATCTCGCACAATATGCGCATTTTCGCTTGAGTATCTTTCGTTACTGACTAAAAACAATGGTACTCGACTGGGGCATTTTTGCTCTTTGAGTATCTTTCGTTCTGTTACGGAACATTTCTTCTACGACAGCTAGACCCTTCTTCACACGCACTTCGACGTCTTTGTGTTGGTAACTCAGATGTGGTAACTCTCCATGCACGACCTAAAGAGTCCTGGCCACAGAAACTATCAATTCTGGAAAGCAAACTGGCGGTTTGGGCAAGGAAAACCTAACTTGAGTTTCTTCTCAAGCACTAGCACTAACAGGTCTGTCACGTGATACAAGACGCAGGACTGTCTTCGGGCATGTGAATGATCAATGTAAAGAACAATCTGTGGTAGAGCCCAAAGTTGCAAGGTATTTTCCCACATGATCTTTGGATAAAAACTATTTATTCATTTGTATTTTTGTTCGATTGTTTGTTTATTTTACGTGTATCCATTTCTCGTTAGCGCATGAGTGTATAAATGTGTGCCTTTCTAGCAGGATTGTACCGCTAACACTTACCATTTTGGCCAGAACGCTGAAACATTTTACATTCAACACATAATGTTAGCACATAAATAAAAATCGAAACATAATGAAAAGAAAACAAAAGACTCAGTAAAACAACAATTCACTCCACGGATAATACCACTATTTACATGAAACGAAATCAACTTCCACAGAAAGTATAGTACAGATTGATCTGTCTTCTTCATAATATATAATATTTACAGTAGTTTTAAATGAATACCATAACAGTATCGATATGTAGATATTATTAATACGGAACACCGTACTAGTTCAGTTGTATGAATTAGATCGAACAATTTTCAAGGTGAGAAAAACTTATGTGTCTTCTTGATAATATATTATGTTCACAGTAGCTTTAAATGTATGCTATAAAATATCACCAGGCAGATATCAATACAGATCACTGTATGAATTAGATCGAACAATTCCCAAGGTAAGAACGACGTACAGGTTCCATAAATACAAAAAAACGTAAGTCTGTAACAACAGCAGACGTAGTATATCTGGATAACAGCCTTGCAGTTACGTCTGTTTTGTGGTTTTCTGTTCTTGTTTTCCATTTAAGCCGGAATGTTTTTTAGAAAGGTCTAACTACTTTATTTTCTTGTTGTGGTTGTTTAGATCTGTTCTGTTCTTTTCTGCTCTGCTCTGCTCTGCTCTGTTCTGCTGTTCTGTTCTGTTCTGTCTGTTCTGTTCTGTTCTGTTCTGTTCTGTTCTGTTCTGTTCTGTTCTGTTCTGTTCTGTTCTGTTCTGTTCTGTTTTCTGTTCTGTTCTGTTCTGTTCTGTTCTGTTTCTGTCTGTTCTGTTCTGTCTGTCCTGTTCTGTTCTGTCCTGTCCTGTTCTGTCCTGTCCTGTTCTGTCCTGTCTGTCCTGTTCTGTCCTGTCCTGTCCTGTCTGTTCTGTCCTGTCCTGTCTGTTCCTGTCTGTCCTGTCTGTCTGTCCTGTCCTGTCCTGTCGTGTGTCGATGTGATGTATTTGTATGTGTCTGGGTGTGTGTGTTGTTGTTGTTGTTGTTGTTGTTGTTGTTGTTGTTGTTGCTGTTGTTGTTGATGTTGTTGTAATGTTTTTTGGCTTCTCATTTTGTTTTGTTGTTGTTTTGTTAATTGGTTTATTGGCTGGTTTATTGGCTGATTGATTGGTTGGTACTTTTTTGTTTGTTTGTTTGTTGTTTTGATTCGTTTCGTTTCGCTTTTGTTTGTTTATTTGTTTGTTTTGTTTTGTTTGCTTTGTTTTGTTTGCTTTGTTTTAGGGGGTTGTTTTGTTTTGGGTCATTATATTTTTTATCTTTTATTTTTGTCTTTGTTTTTTTTTTTGTGGAGGGGGTGGGAGGGTGGGGGCAAGAACAAAAAAAATGATCATGAATTAGATCTATACACTAGCTTTGTCTGACTAAGGAATACTGCAAGAGTGATGATGCTTCAGCAAATGATTTCGTCGATATTACTGTTGTGAATATATACATTAACACCAACAACAATAGCAATGATAATACTACTTTTACTTCTACTGCTGCTGCTACTGCTACTACTACTACTACTACTACTACTACTACTACTACTACTACTACAACTACTACTACTGCTGCTGCTGCTGCTGCTGCTGCTACTGCTACTGCTGCTGCAGCTTCTGCTGCCGCTACTACTACTACTACTACTACTACCACTACTACTACTACTACTAATAATAATAATAATGATAATAGTAATGATAATAATATTATAATAGTGATAAAAATAATGATAAAATTGATAATAATAATCGTGATCATGATGGTAGCAATACGACCTACAAATTGAAAAGGGTAGCTTTAAAAAATTTGGTGGAATAACTAGAAAACGTACTGTTTGTGGTACACTTTGAAGAAAAGGAATTTCATTTTCTGGATAACTGTAAGAGTTGCAACAAAGAAACAAGATCAGAACAGATGAAAAAGATTCAGGGAAATATGTACATTCGACAGTTCCTTGCTCTTAATCCATTAAGCTAAAACTAAATGACATACTGACGGAAGATTGTATACAAATGCATATTGCATGTCTTTTTTTTTTTTTTGGTTTGTTTTTTTTTTTTCCCTGTTTTACGCAACGTCGGGGAAGCCGTCATTTTTCTTTTAATAAGTTGTGTGCATTTGCTCTTTGTTTTCTTTTGCATTCGCTTGACAAAATGCAGTTGGCCAAAACTTAGCGCCTGTCTTGTTTTGTTCTTCAAATACGCATTCTCTTTCCACTTTTAAGTATTACTGGTTGGTAGTCTAGTTGTTTTTGCATTGTATGTTTCAGTTTCTTTTTATTCAAGGCTGGTTGTTCCATTTAAGGTTCATTTCAATATCACGGGTGTACTTTCTGATCAGATCAAACCAAGGGTTGTTTTCGTGTGTGTGTGTGTTTGTCTGTTTTGTAAGATAGAGCATTGTATATCTTACATAAGAAGTGAAGTGTTGTCTGATTCTACAATGTGTAATGAGAATCCCAAAATTTCACATAAAAAATTATAATCTGTGTAATGATAGAAAGTTATTTCAGTTCGGATAGGACTGATAGATTCATATCTTTGTGTTTGTTTGTTTGTTTGTTTGTTTGTTTGTTTGTTTGTTGTTTGTTTGTTTGTTTGTTTGTTTGTTTGTTTGTTTACTCCAAGTAATTGCCCACAAAAAAATTTACACGTGTAATTTCATTGGGTGAATTTCGTAAAGGACATTTTGGTAATGTTAAGTATAGAATTTTTGCTTATTGTCACATAGAGAACCATGTCTTTGTTAAGAATGTGTCAACAGATGATTGAGAACAAATTGAACAAATCTGAATAAGCTCAAAGCCTTTGTTATATAAGACATCTTTAACATGATTACAGGTTTAAAAAGTCAAACTGATATTTATGTAAGCGATGAGTGACAGGTTATTCAAAGGACTGATCATGGATAGATACGCTTTTAAGCAAATACTTATTCCAATGAGTTTTTTTTTAAAAGAAACGTTTCCTAACTTTTCCTTCGTAAAGCCCAGACAACATTTGAAGGTGATGTTATCGGTCTTTTCGCTATAGCTGAGAATCAGGCCATTCCAGATTTTCAAGTGCATCTCTCTTATGTCGCGACTGTATTGATCAGGAAGATGGGAAATATAGCACCTGACATTCTAGTCTAGCCCACATGACTGGAGGCAACTGAGATCCTGAAAGAGGAAGAATGGGGAACGAGAGGAGGGAGGAAAAGGGCAGTGAACTTTGCGCTACTCCAGTCGACATCCTCCTGAGGAAACGTACAGGGCCTAATGATAGGTAATCGGCCCTGCTGGTTGTGTGGCCTACGGTTGGTGAAGGTTGGCTGGAGGTGTGGAAGACAGACTTTAAAAAAGGAAAGTCATCGACGTAACATTTGTCCTATCTCACTCTCTGTCTCTCTCTGTCTCTCTCTGTCTCTCTCTCTGTCTCTCTCTCTCTCTCTCTCTCTCTCTCTTGTCTTAGTTTCTCTCTCTCTCTCTCTTGTCTTAGTCTCTCTCTCTCTCTCTTGTCTTAGTCTCTCGCTCTCTCGCTTAGTCTCTCTCTCTCTCTGTCTGTCTGTCTGTCTGTCTGTCTGTCTGTCTGTCTACGTCTGTCTGTTTGTCTGTCTGTCTCTCTCTCTCTCTCTCTCTCTCTCTCTCTCTCTCTCTCTCTCTCTTTTTAGTATTCAACATGTATTTTCCTTAAGCTGTACTTGTTACTGTAAACAAATGTCATGTGTATAGAATAGCAACGGCAAGTTTGAAAAATGGCTTCTAGCCAATAGCTTTTACCGTTGAAAAATAAAGCATCATTGTCATTGTCATTGTCATTGTCTCTCTCTGTTATATACACACACAACACACACACACACATACCACCACCACCACCACCAGCACTACACCACACAACACATGCAAACACTTGTTTTAATCGCATTGACTTGTTCTTTAGTAGAATCTAGATGTATTTTCTTTTCGACAGAAGCACTATCGCAGACATCAGGCTTTCAATAACGAAATTCGAAATACGAATTTCGGATAAACATTGCGTTTGTGGCTCCACGTATACGCCCGTGGGACCATCCGACTGTTGTGTTGCCTTTTTGCGTAAACGAATACTGAAATAGAAAACAACTTTACATAAATGATTCGGTCTCCTGATATCGTCTGAAGGAATCTACTTTTTCCGTTTAATCCCATTACAAAATGATTCAAGATTTATCTTAAATCAACTGGTTTCTTTCTGGATACTGCTGCAGTTATCTGAAATACACTTAGCTGCCTGTTCGAGGTGATATCACACTTTTCTCATGACTACTAGCTGATAAGGCGTAGCCCAACAAGTCATATCCTTACTCAAAAGATGACTGTAGTCTATGTAGCACCAGCTGTCCCTACTCAAAAGATGATCGTAGTCGGTACAGAACCCAGCTGTCCCTACTCAAAAGATGATTGAAGTCGGTACAGAACCCAGCTGTCCCTACTCAAAAAAATGATTGCAGTCGGTACAGAACCCAGCTGTCCCTACTCAAAAGATGATTGAAGTCGGTACAGAACCCAGCTGTCCCTACTCAAAAAATGATTGCAGTCGGTATAGAACCCAGCTGTCCCTACTCAAAAGATGATTGAAGTCGGTACAGAACCCAGCTGTCCCTACTCAAAAAATGATTGCAGTCGGTACAGAATCCAGCTGTCCCTACTCAAAAAATGATTGCAGTCGGTACAGAATCCAGCTGTCCCTACTCAAAAAATGATCGCAGTCGGTACAGAACCCAGCTGTCCCTACTCAAAACATGGCTGCAATCTGTACAGAATCCAGCTGTCTCTACTCAAAAGATGATTGCAGTCGGTACAGAACCCAGCTGTCCCTACTCAAAAGATGATTGCAGTCGGTACAGAATCCAGCTGTCCCTACTCAAAACATGGCTGCAATCTGTACAGAATCCAGCTGTCCTACTCAAAAGATGATTGCAGTCGGTACAGAACCCAGCTGTCCCTACTCAAAAGATGATTGAAGTCGGTACAGAACCCAGCTGTCCCTACTCAAAAAATGATTGCAGTCGGTATAGAACCCAGCTGTCCCTACTCAAAAGATGATTGAAGTCGGTACAGAACCCAGCTGTCCCTACTCAAAAAATGATTGCAGTCGGTACAGAATCCAGCTGTCCCTACTCAAAAAATGATTGCAGTCGGTACAGAATCCAGCTGTCCCTACTCAAAAAATGATCGCAGTCGGTACAGAACCCAGCTGTCCCTACTCAAAACATGGCTGCAATCTGTACAGAATCCAGCTGTCTCTACTCAAAAGATGATTGCAGTCGGTACAGAACCCAGCTGTCCCTACTCAAAAGATGATTGCAGTCGGTACAGAATCCAGCTGTCCCTACTCAAAACATGGCTGCAATCTGTACAGAATCCAGCTGTCCCTACTCAAAAGATGATTGCAGTCGGTACAGAATCCAGCTGTCCCTACTCAAAAGATGATTGCAGTCGGTACAGAATCCAGCTGTCCCTACTCAAAAGATGATTGCAGTCGGTACAGAACCCAGATGTCCCTACTCAAAAGATGATCGCAGTCGGCACAGAACCCAGCTGTCCCTACTCAAAAGATGATTGAAGTCGGTACAGAACCCAGCTGTCCCTATTCAAAACATGGCTGCAATCTGTACAGAATCCATCTGTCTCTACTCAAAACATGGCTGCAGCCTATGCAGAACATAGTCTGTGGTGGTGTTCTGAACTGCTGGACGTCCAGCTGCTAGGGCCCAGAAAGATTCTGTTTCGTTCTCTCTACAGCCAACTCGGAAGACAAGGCAATGCTTCTTCGTCTTTACTCGTCGCTCTCTGATTCTCAACTAACTACATGTATATATACATTTCACAGTAAACAGCAATCAGTTATCATTTAAACGAATATCATGCCGTGCTGCTATCCGCACGCTGTTTACTGTCAACATACGTCACAGATTCTGTCAAGGCGCAATGAAACTTCCATTTTGATACCTCTCAAGCACAGGTGCCTACAGCTGTTTTCTACACGGCTGTCGGAGGTCTCTCGCTCTTGAGACTTAAACCCCACTTGTTTCTATGTCTATACTTAACCCGGGAACAATATTCACGGGCTTAGAGCGTTTTCTTTACACAGATGTTTAACATCTGCGTTCACCCAACATGATATGTCAAACGGTTATATTTTGGGTACTGTCCTTTACTGTACTTACTGCTTGCCGTGTTCACATGAAGCTCAAATATTAACAACTACGCTCCGTTCTCATCTCTGCATTTCAACTGATGTTTTAGACTTCATATCGAAACTGAAACAGGAGAAAAAATACCCCACTTACAATGGGTACCTCCACGTAGCAGTTGATGTCCTGGGGTGACGGGGTAGAAGGTGTGTAGGACATGTAGAGGGCAGAATTGGCATTCATACCTGTCTGCAGGGCATTCACCATCTCTTGGTATGGATTCCTTCCCCTGCCCTGCACACACAAACAGATGACACTCTACCTGACAAAAAATCTACACGATTTTAGGTATTTGTCCAAGTTGTTGGCCAAAACATTTTTAATTTCCAAGTGTTTGGGGGGAAGGGGGGAACGCTTAAAATTTTGAAAGAAAAAAGTAAACTTGCTCAAAGATTATTCCACTAAAACAGAATTGTGTTTGAAATAGACGAACGTAAAAACAAGATGAAGTATTTGATCAGATCGTTGAATTTGTTAAACATCGATGTTTAATGTATAATGAATAAAACAATATGAAATACACAAAAGCGTTTAAGCAATCTAAAATCCTGTTTATCATTCAGAAATATTTCGCATATTTCTATCTTAATAAGTAGTATGTGTAAGAAGGTCTCGTTAAAACAAAAAATACAGTTTAACGTCATATTAAACTAAACTGAAATTACGAGATTACTTTGAACATTAGTTGACATTTGCATTCTGTCTGTACATTTTTCCTTACCGTACTTCCTCAATTTTAGGTCACAGTTGCTCAAAAACTAGAAATATATTGCTGTTAATTTTACAGATACACGTATATGTCTAGAAAGTGTATCGACCGTTCAAACCACTAGTGGTTCCATGATAGCTAAGTGCGGCTTGTCAAAGCTCATAGTTCTGAGCCACACTCAAACAGCCTAAACTTCCTGACCACAAATGGCTCTGGATGAATATGACCCAGGTTGTGTAAAGTGAAATCGACCAAGGAGTCCCCAAGATGATGATGGACTCCCCCGCCTAACGGATGGGCAGGCATACTGACCCTCATTGTCTCATGTGAATCTTCATGTGGAAAACGTGACTGGAGGCACACGTTCTTCGGCAGCACTGCATAGAAAGGAACCCTACAGCCTTGGGTTCTGCTTTCTCCGGTCCCTCATGCGTTGCGATAATAGCTCTTCTGTATTGTTCAGATCTGGTTATGGCCCAGCGTGCATTCCTGTCCCTAGTATACTATCATGGTGTTGGTGCCACAGTTCATGAAGTTGGCAATCAGAGTAACTTTTTATTGCTTTTGTTGGTTTCTTTCTTTCCTGGCCATTTTATCTTCGTTCAAGCTCATCTCAGTATAATACATGTAATATGTTTTGTGATGCGGTTGTCTTCCGTACAGGCAACATGTCTTGTCTAACGAAACTAGCAATTGATGAGTAGCAATCTATACTAGGCAAGCCATATTTCGTCAGAGTTTGACGGCTGAACACGATCCTGCCACGCGATGTTGTAAATTTTATTCGGACATTTTTGGGGTCCAGCAATTGATTGTGTCGTCGGTAAGCAGTGAAGAGCTCGCATCAGTACGGCAAGGCGCTTTGGATTACTGCTCTATACACAACAATCCTTGTGATGGAACCAATGCCATGTCTTGCCACAGAACTCCTTGTTTAGCCTTCTAAAACCTATATATAGCCTTGGAGATGCGCAGAATCACGTCAGCATCATGAGCTTCACTGTCGCTTAAATGTACTGCCCAAGCAGCAGATTTGTCCACCGTCTTTATCTCCTGGTTGTTGATAAAGTGCCAGAAGCCTGAGGTGGGGTTGTATGAAACAGCTTTTGTCTTGCTGAGGCTAACTGTCAGACCAAAGCATTTGCAGGACATAACAAACTGGTCAGTGACGCGTTAGATGTAGTTGTGCAGCTGATTTACAGGCGTCTACAAAGAAATACCTGAAGGACGGCTTTGGCGTTTTGGTCTTGGCTTAGAGTTTCCAAAGGTTGAAGTGTTTTCTACCTAAGCGGAAAAGGATGTACACCAACCTATAAAGGTCTGTGAATGCAGCAATCAGCATTGTTGCATAGAGGGTGGAGAAAAGTGTGGGTACTAGAACGCAACCCTGCTTCATTCCATTTTGCACTGGGAAGGGTTTTGGATGCCTCCCCATTCTTTTGCACCCTGGATAGCAAGTCCTAGTATGCCATCATGAAAAAGGCAATCAGCTGGACAAGTTTCTAAGGGCAACCGAAATTTAATTAACCCCCCATAGGCGCTTCCAGTTAACATTGTCAAATGCTTTGGTCAAATTACAAGCACGATGTGGAACTGCTTGTTTTGTTCGCTAGACTTTTCTTGCGGCTGGCGCATGGCAAACACTATGCCAGTCGTGCCATTTCTATCACAAAACCACACTGAGATTCAGGAATGATAGGTTTGGCTACATGATTGAAGATTCCATTAAGAATTAATATTGCAATGATTTTCCCCGCAATGCACAGTATATCTAACAATAGTTATCGAATAAGACCGTATCGCCCTTTCTCTTGTAAATGAGGATCATCTTCAGTCTTATGGAATCTCTTTCTTTTGCCGTTTAGACAGTTACAGGGTTGTTCTCTTTTAAAGAAGCATCTAGAGTCCATTCTTGGAGGGATCTGCAGGACTACCATGAGCTTCTGGTTGTTTCAGGACTTTGGTCATTCTGGAGGGCGTGTCTGCCAGAGATTCTTTAGCCAGCATTCGGGGAGGTGCTGTGATGGAGTCATCGGACAATGCAGACTCCCTGTTCAACAAAATGTAAAAGTGCTCAGCCCAGCATGATAAAATGTCAACTTTCTTTGTCAGCAGGATGGAATGTTTAGAGATAGGGATCAGTGTTGGGCTGAAAGCCTTTGGTCCATACATTATGTGCAGGTCATCATGGAATGACTTCATATTGCTGACATCAGCCTCACCCTGAAATTCTGCAGCTTTCATTTTGTTTGGCGAACTGCTTTGTTTGTTGGTATCTTTGCTTCCTCTTCTCATTATTATATCTTGTCGCTGAGGTGTTCTCTGTGAGTAGCTTGCTGATCTCAATATCAAGTTTGTCGAATCAATCGCTGTTTACATTGTGCAAAACCCAAGCTTTCAGCCATAATGCTATGAATGACTTCTTTGAAGATTTCCATTCTGCCTCTACAATCTCTCCCTCAAACTCTACGCCTGATAACTTTTGCTTGAGTTTTTCATGAAGGGCGTTTTTGCTGTTTTGCAGATATTCGATATTTAACTTCCACAGAGGTTGTCCCTAAGTGTCTTAGTATTCGAAGCTAACAGATGTTTATTCATTTTGCTGCATAGAGGTCAGTGATCAGACCAGCTGTGGTATTCTCTCGTGCAGCGCGTTATCTGCACGTCTCTTCTATCTTTCTGTCGCACGATAACATTAACCAGCTTGTGCCATTCTTTGAAGCATGGGTGCATCTACATGCGTTTTGAACTAGTCCTTCTGCTGGTAAACTGTGTTGATGACGATAAGCTCGTGCTGAGTACACAGTGACAGCAATATCAATCCACTGGAGTAGCACTTGCCAATACTGTGGCGTCCAAAAGCTTTTAGCCAAGTGGAGAGTCAAGTCCCACATTAGCTTTGAAGTCTCCAAGAATGATGCGTTTGTCTATGTGGTTGACTGTGGAAATAATACTGTTAATCTCTTCATAGAAGGTTTCTTTCACATCTGATTTTGTTTATCAATGGTGCATAAGTAGTGATGACTGTAGTGACGCGGTCTTTGATAGCTGGAGATGCAGGGTCATCAAACGGTCGTTGATACCACAGGTTAGGCTTTCCAGCATCTTTGAACGCTTGGTGCGTAGGGCGAATCCAATCCGAAAGCAGAGGTTTAAAGATCATCTGGGCTTTCCAGTGCAATAGAAGGTACAGACTCCTGCAACTTCTCGAGCTGGGTTTCACCTGCAGGTCTAGTCTCTCATAGGGCAGCTGCATTAATCTTACAGTGATCTAGCATCCTGACAATCAAGTCTGAGCGCCGTTCAAATCTATCGCTTTTGTGTAGTGGAGTTTGGAATTCCATGTACTTAAGGTTAATGGTGTTGTTGTTCCCCCTCCCCCCTCCCCATGTTTTCCCCCACTTATTCGACCGCAGAGTTTGATGATCAGGCAGACGCGGCTATCTGACAGAAACGTGTATGCAGAATTTGTTTCAGGTTTCTTTTATAAGAGGGAGCAGTGTTGTTCCTACAAATGGCTGCCCTGTCGTTGCGGAACGATACGAGCAAGACGTCACCCCACAATCACCTACGTGCAGAGTCAAAGGTAGACACTTCGGCAACATCCTCTGCCTGTCCCTGTCACCATTTCTCTATTGCCCCGAGGCTTTGACATACACGTAGCTGGTAATTGAATGTTTAGTCGTTCCTGCTCGCCTATAGATCCAGGGAAAAAATATTGGACGTACTAGCAGAGTGGCTGAGGACAGAGAGGGTGGAAGGTGTGCTTGCGGCAGCTAGGGACAGATGCATATGGAGGGCCATGATCGCCAATGCCATGTGGCAAGGCACTTGATGATGAAAATGAGAAGGAGGAGGAGGAGGAGGATGTATGCCTGACAGGCACGGGTTCTTTTTAAAGTGTGGATGGACCGTACAATCCGGTCCCCAGTCCATCGCCTACTGATGCTTGTAGTTCCACAGGTAAAGTAACTGCCACAAGCAGAACGGCTTCATCAGGTGCAACTTTGACGTTTGGAGTATCCGTTTTCTAGCCACTGACTCAAGAACTTTATTCGGAGGCACAGGGGCATTTACCCAAAGCTGGGATACTTCGGGGGGTTTGAAATCAAAGTTGTCCCTCTTCTAGGTGGACTGCTGTGACGTGCTCCCCGTCTAGACGTGTTTGATCTTAACCCTTTCAGAGGGCTTAGTGCACATTTGATGTCATATGTCTCCTTTGCAAATACCGTGAATTTTACACCTGGACATCCGCCGAAGATCCTTTGGAGGAAGATAGAAGGAGTAGAGGAGAAATCTGACCAGAAGATAGGAGGAGTAAAAATTATTAAGGACCGCTCGAGATTCGAACATGTGAGGTGCTTCATCCAGTATGGCACCAAACCCCCTTTAGGTATTCTAATCATAAAGATGAACATACTAAAAGAAATAAAGAAAAGAATCCAAAACCTTTATTCCCAAATCCTTGCCCAGCAATTAGAGTCAAAGAAAACGAAACTTTCACAAAATAAAACGAGCAAATAAAAAATCAAACATTTATACCAGTTGTATAAGGTTAGTATAATATTGGGAAAATGTATCGCCTTTTTTTTATTCTTAATGTATAAAGTTAATACAAACAGTAGTTTCATTTTATCCCTGATTTAAAAACAAGGTAATTTAAACATGCTATGACTTTCGAAAAAATATGTATATTTTCATATCTAAAATATCTTCTGAACTTAACAGCGGGCTACAGGTGCGTACTATTTTAACGGGGTTATTGGTCCTTCCTGTTTATCATTTAACATTTAACAGAAGAAATAACAATAATATTACGTTGATGAAATGTTGAGGGTGTGGAGAGAGTTGCCGATCGCTACTCACCAAATTTCGACGCTGTCTCCTGTAAGTGGGGGTGGTGGTTTCTGTGGGATCGCCACCCTCTCCGCTCTGTTGGCTGTAGATGACCATTACACACAGCAACGCCCACACCACGATCACTTCCTGCAGTACGTGCATGTTGACTATATTCCTGTCTGTCTGTCTGTCTGTCTGTCTGTCTGTCTGTCTGTTTGTCTGTCGTTGTTGTCAGATCTTAGCACTTTTCAGCAATGTAGAAAAGCGATTAGTACTTTAGTTGAACGTATAGAAAACGAAAAAGACCAGCTCATGCCTCAGATTTAACGGTTTTACTGTGAGTTTGAGAAAACTTATAGATGCCGTTAAAACTGATGATTTAGTCAACTGTTTTCAATAGTCTGCAGCAATGCAGCAATGCACCAAAAAGCTAACGGGTACTAAGATAGTAAATACAGTCGATGCTTTTTTAATCAAATGCAGAGATTTAAGTCAAGACTGTTTTGGAATGAATGTTTTCAGAGATAATGCTACAAACAAGACTACTATGACTACGTATAGTGCCTGGCTTTTTAACGGACCATGTAGAGGACCTTTAGCTATGTGCCGTCACATGGTGCAATCGTCACAACGATGGTCGCCTGTGATTGGTTGTCTTGAGGGTGGGCGAGACGAAACTGGATGATACAAACAGACGGAACGAGGGGTGGGAAGACGAAGGAGAGAGGGGGTAGGGGTTGGAGTTTGTGATCTCTATCGCCCCAGGGTGGCCGCACAACGCCGTGGGCAGGACTTTTTGGTTGTGTGTGTGTCTGCTTGTCTGTCTGGCTCAGCGTCTGGCTTGCTGTGCTCATTTTGCTCTCCTGCGTGAGGTCTTTGATTTTCTGCCCCAGACACTTCCCCGCTGTGATAAACAACTCCTTGAACGGAAAGGGAAGGACGGGAGGGTAGTTGTCAAAACTACAATCCTGTCTTAACTTTTGCAACCACTTGCAAGCTGACAGTTGTTTTGTTTTTGTATTGTTTTTGTTTCGTGTCGTGTTGTTTTTTGTTTCTGTTTTGCTTATGTTTTCTATTTTCGGTTTTCTTTTTTTCTTTCTTTCTTTTTCTTTCTTTCTTTTTCTTTTCTTTTCTTTCTTTTTCCTTTTTTTTTTTTTTTTTTTTTTGGGGGGGGGGGGGTTTGAACACCCTTTCTCCAAACTACGACATAATTTTCCCATTTTGTGTGAAATTAGATTTCTATTATTCATCCTCTCAGGTTTTCATTCCAAACTACTCCAAAAGCAATTTTCAGTTTCTCTTCCTTTTCCCTTTATTCCCGGCATATAATTATAGGCTAGTAAGAAACTTCCCCACAGGATGAACTCAGCAGAAGTTGAGTAAAGTTAGGCAAACAGTTAGGTGGCGACATCTACGAATTCGATACGGATCCTGGAGGCATACTACTGAGAATGTGTCTGCATTCTGTCTAGACAAAATCAATCCGCCAGCCCACGATAAAAACTGTAATTGTGCTGTACTAGCGTGTCTGCTTACCATATTTCCAGAACCTTTGCCATCAGAAACAAATGGTCACAGCAACGAACTACAATGTGAAACGAAAAAAAAAAAAAGAAAGAAAGAAATGCGTCTCTGAAATACGACTGAATGAATGAATGACTTATTTTGTTTGGTTGCTGTAGGAGTATGGGAAACTCGATGTGCTCGCAAAGTCTTGAACTGAGGAGTGGAAAAGGGGAGGGGGAAAGAACTTTGAAACACTAAGCTGACACCACCGTAATGATGGAAACATTAAGATGAGCAGCGAACGGGCCAGTTTTTAATGTTGCGGGCTGGGACTGAACTCTAGGTATTAAATCCTGAGTTCAGGGCTCTGTCACAAGAACCAGCCAGTCTGTAGTATGGAGCAAATATGAATGGTAATAATACATAAAACATAATCGATGTACGTACTATTAGATAATGTCACTGACTTATGATATTATTTTACAATTTTTTGACGACTGGATTTACTTATGACTTACAGATTTACATAATGCAGTGGCACTGATAAGTGTCCATTAAAAAAGAGTTGAAGAAGAAAATGGACTCTCACGTTTATCCGACAAATGACTAGGCACTCTGGTTCTATATCGCTCAGTAAAGGTCTTCATGTGGGATACTCGATCGATTCGGGAAGCGCGAGTTCTTCCAGAGGCGCTGCATGGGAAGGGGTCCTGTGGCCTTAAAAGTTCTGCTTCCGCCAGTCCCTGTTTTGTTGCACAGTCGTTGTTCCGCGCTGTTCAAACACGACTGTGCCCTATATACATTGCTGTCCCCAGCTTTCTCTTTTGTGGACAATGTCTTTCCAGTTGGTGGTGTTGATAAGGTTTTGTACATGCTCAAGAAAGACAGCACCAAGTAGACGCAGGGGAAAAGTACTGGGCGGACTTGCAGAGTGGCTGAGGACAAAGAGGATGGAAGATGTGCTTGCGGCAACAAGGGATAGATGCATATGGAGGGCCATGATCGCTAACGCCATGTGGCAGGGAACATGATGACATGCTCAAGGTTTGTTGTTTGTTTGTTTGTTTGTTTGTTTGTTTGTTTGTTTGTTTGTTTGTTTGTTTGTTTGTTTGTTTGTTTGTTTGTTTTTTGCGCAAGTTCAAAAAATCTGTCAGATAGACATTGGAAGATTGGGTGAAGCGTATATGGAATTGCTTGATGAGTCCGCCTTGAACAATTTCCAGAATCAACCCCCAAACTCAACGACAGCAATGGAAACGTATATATACATACACAAACACACCTCCCGACAGAGGGCAGCAGTTTTAGAAGACTTGATAATGGACAAATCCGGTTCTTATAGCAAGATGACCGACAAGATGTCCTGCTGCATGGCAGTGGCGAACATGGCTTTCCACACTAATCCATCCCCCATCGCTGCAAGCACATCTCCCACCCTCCCTGTCTCCAACCACTCCATTAGTCCGTCCAACACCTCCCCCTCCACGGGTCCACCCGGTGCTTCCCTCCTCCAGCCACAGGTTGAAGACTTTTCCATTTGACTGGAACTGGATGTACACTCCCCTGTCAAAATCTTCAAATGCGTCAAAAACCGGCTTTGCTGCAAATGAAAGTGCGGGCGCTAGGTTCCATTCCTGCTTCATTCCGTTCTGCACTGGGAAAGGTTCAGATGCTTTCCCATTCTCTGGCACTCTGGCCAGCATTCCATCGTGAAAGAAAGCAGTCAGCGGAGCAAGCTTTCTGAGAGCAAGCAAACCTTCGAAATATTTTCCACAGGCTTTTCTTAGAAACATTGTCTTATGTCTTGATTAGATTTTTAAACATTGTGTGGTGTTCCTGGTTTATGCTCACGACACCTCTTTTACAACTGATGGATGACAAACGCCATGTTACTTGTGCTTCTTCCGCCATAAAATCTGCACTGAGACTCAAGACTGATGGATTTAGCTACATAGGTGATGACTGTTAAGGATGATTCTAAGAAGGGCCTTCCCTTTCCCTACAGAGCACACCGCGGTTATCCTGCGAGGATTATCGAATGAGGTCTGTCTGTCTCTTGTAAAAAAGGATAAGCATAGTACTTTTAAAGTTTTGAGGCACTTCTTCCATTCGTAGGATAGGCTGGTGCAGGGTGTCACTTTATTGGTAGGATAGGCTGGTGCAGAGTGTCACTTTATTGGTAGGATAGGCTGGTGCAGAGTGTCACTTTATTGGTAGGATAGGCTGGTGCAGTGTGTCACTTTATTGGTAGGATAGGCTGGTGCAGAGTGTCACTTTATTGGTAGGATAGGCTGGTGCAGAGTGTCACTTTATTGGTAGGATAGGCTGGTGCAGGGTGTCACTTTATTGGTAGGATAGGCTGGTGCAGAGTGTCACTTTATTGGTAGGATAGGCTGGTGCAGAGTGTCACTTTATTGGTAGGATAGGCTGGTGCAGAGTGTCACTTTATTGGTAGGATAGGCTGGTGCAGAGTGTCACTTTATTGGTAGGATAGGCTGGTGCAGAGTGTCACTTTATTGGTAGGATAGGCTGGTGCAGAGTGTCACTTTATTGGTAGGATAGGCTGGTGCAGGGTGTCACTTTATTGGTAGGATAGGCTGGTGCAGAGTGTCACTTTATTGGTAGGATAGGCTGGTGCAGAGTGTCACTTTATTGGTAGGATAGGCTGGTGCAGAGTGTCACTTTATTGGTAGGATAGGCTGGTGCAGGGTGTCACTTTATTGGTAGGATAGGCTGGTGCAGAGTGTCACTTTATTGGTAGGATAGGCTGGTGCAGAGTGTCACTTTATTGGTAGGATAGACTGGTACAGGGTGTCACTTTATTGGTAGGATAGACTGGTGCAGGGTGTCACTTTATTGGTAGGATAGGCTGGTGCAGAGTGTCACTTTATTGGTAGGATAGACTGGTGCAGGGAAGAATGTTGAGAGTTCCATAGACAGCAAAGAAAACAAACGAGACAGTCTTGATGGAGGCAGACACAAGTATATCATTGATAAGAAAGATTAGGAAAAGACAGGCAACATTTAGAGGCCATTTTATGAGGAAAGGGGAATTAGAGCACCTGGTCACAACAGGAAAGCTGGAGGGAAAGAGAGCACCAGGTAAACCCAGTGAGAAAATGTTGGACAGATTTGCAGGGTGGCTGAGGACAGAGAGGGTGGAAGATGTGCTTTCGGCAGCAAGGGATAGATATATCTGGAGGGCTATGATCGCCAACACCATGCCACAGGGCACATGATGATAATGATGAATTGCTTTTTGTTATCAAAGGCTTTTCATTCGCATCGTATCAATAATGTGAGAACAGGTTTTTAATCATTTTCTTTTTCAATTTTTTGTAACAAGAAATATCAACATCAATGATGATATACATATCCACCACATAAATTTTATACACGTGCAATTATTCATATATACATTGGTGTGCATGCACACACATACATATGTGTTTCTTTTAAATCATATACATATACATAGATACGTGGATACAGATAGACAGAAAACCAACAATCAGGAAAAAAAAAAAAAAAAAGATGAAATCAAAACATGTGCTCGATATAACAAAACAAGTGTGTGTGTGTGTATATATCTATGTATAATTATATACATTGTTGTACGTATGTCGAATAGAATTAGACCGCGAATTAATGTAATAAAACAAGACAAGATGTGTGTGTGTGCATGTGCATGTGCATGTGTTTGTGTGTGTGTGTGTGTGTGTGTGTGTGTGTATGTGTGTGTGTGTGTGTGTGTGTGTGTGTGTATGTGTGTGTGTGTGTGTGTGTGTGTGTGTGTGTGTGTGTGTGTGTGTGTGTGTGTGTGTGTGTGTGTGTGTGTGTGTGTGTGTGTGTGTGTGGTGGTCTTTGATTTAATGTCTATTCACTAAAGTGATTTTAGACAACAACAACAACAACAACAACAAAAAACAACAACAACAAAAAGCAAAAAAAAGGGGGGGGAGTGATAGAGGAGGAGTGAAGAAGATATTTGAAAATTGTCAATTTTGAATTTGAGAAAAGATGATCCAGAAAACAACTGTTTTGAAGAGGGGAAGGTAAAACTAACAAATAATGTTACCATAATTATCGATTTAAACAAACAAACTGACAAACAAAATTAGTAAATATCCGGAAGAAATGAATAAAAAGTAAAACTAATAATTGACTAACCACAACAATGAACAAGTCAAATAACATTTTAAAGGTAATTCGCTATAGGACTTTTTGACAGGCTAACAAAAAATTCATACAGTAATGATGATGAGGCAAATATGTCAGAAACTGTACTCACAGATAGTGTTGGAATATGTCGTTTTACCCTAACGCAAGAAAGAATATGACTATGTGTTATCTTCTTTCCACACAGACACACTATGTTATTGGTATATTTTGTTTTGAATGCATCAAGTTTCCATCTGTACATAAGGGACTGTATAGTTCTGCTGGCATGAAGCTGCTTAAGTATTTTGCTAACTTCAAAGTTCATGTGACATTTATCATACTTTTTCTGTTTTAATTGGAACTGCTTCCAGACGTAGTTGTCCACTAAAGTGTAATTCTCGTGCAACGAGAGAGAAAGCTGGATATTGTTTGAATCTGGTGAGTTATTAGCTCCCCGTTTGGCAGCCCTGTCAACTTTATTATTATAACTAAAAGAACTATGAGAAGGTATCCAGCAGAAAGTAATATCAGTGCCTCTTAAAGATAAATTATGAATCAAGTGACTTATTTCCAGAATCATTTCTGATCTTGTTTGTAATTTTGATAATTCAAGAGCCTGAAGTACTGATTTTGAATCAACGCAAAGAAGTATCTGAAAAATTGTCCTAGGAAGACTTATCAGAAAGTTTAAAGCCATTAATATTGCAAAGAGTTCAGCTGTAAAGATTTATCAAGTCCTATGTAGAAAGATTTTTCAATTTTGAGAGCAGGTATTAAAAACGCTGAGCTGCTTTTCTTTCAATTACTGACCCATCAGTGTAAATTTTCAAATGATCAGAATATACGTCGTTTATATGACATTTAACCTGACTTGCCAGTAAGTTTATATTGTCTCCTTTTTTTAAATTAGTGTGGTGTACGTCAAATCGTGCTCTTTGGAGTTCCCAACTGGGTACTGGCGAAAAGGAAGGTCGTATAGATACAGGATCTACGTCTAGATCAATTCCTGAGCCTTTCATGACGTCAGATGTGTATGTTGCAAGTGTGACCTGTGAAGATATTGATTTAGCTCGTTTTGGAAAGTCGGTATCTGATCTCAGTTTAATTTCTGTTTCTGAGATGTTTTCTACGGTAGTGTTTCTTAACAAAAATTTAGTAGAAGCGACTTTCCTTTGCTCATCAAGTGGCAACAGTTTGATTTCATTATATGTCCGAAGACAGGAAACATGCATTGGAAGACCCAGTGCAAGTTTGAAACCTTTACAATCTATGCTCTGCAGTTTTTTTAGTAAGTGTTTCGGTGCACTGAAGAAGATTTCTTGAGCATAGGTTAATTTAGATCTAACAAGCGATTTACAAAGATGAACAAGTGTTGATGAATCTTGACCCCATGTCTGTTTGCGAACTATTTTTATGAAATTTAAACTTTTTTGAGCTTTGGTTAATAAGTATTCAATATGCTGATTCCAAGATAATTTTGCTGTAAGGAAAACTCCTAAGAATTTAATCGACTCGTTAAACTGAAGAAGAGTATCTCCCAGTTTGAAAGTGGGAATATTTACTGGGTTAGCTCCATTATTAAATAAAACTATTTTTGTTTTTTCCAGGGATAGATGTAACCCATTTTCTACCATGTATCGCGCTATTTTATCAAGTTCTAATTGGTAGCATTTGCGTGTATAATTGATACAGCGCAAAGGAGTTTTCTTTTTCATATTTACCTGCATCCACATGCATAAATCGTCAGCATATTGAGCTAAAACTACATGCTTAGATACTTTACTGGGTAAGTCATGCATTAATATCATGAAAAGAAGGGGAGCTATAACGGATCCCTGAGGGATACCCATTTGAAGAATTCGTTTCGTGGAATATACATTTTCAATCCTCGTTTGAAATACTCTGTTTTCTAAGAAACACTTAACATAGCCAAAAATGTGACCTGTCAGCCCAATACTTTTAAATTTGAATAACAATCGGGAGTGCCACACTTGATCGTATGCTTTCGTTATATCAAAAAATGTAGCTAAAACACATTGACGTCTTGCAAATTGTTGTTTTATATTAGTAGTTAGCTTTGTTAGGATCTCTACTGGTGACCTGCCTTTTCGAAATCCTGCCTGATTTACTGGTATTATTTTATTCTTTTCACAATAGTGCATCAGTCTCTTTAAGATTATTTTCTCCATTAGTTTACATACATGTGATGTTAATGCAATTGGCCTGTAGTTTTTCAAATCGGTATTACATTTACCTGGTTTTAATACAGGAACCACTATTGTTTCTTTCCAGTTGTTAGGCATTATCCCACTATTCCAGCATTTTTGAAATATGTCATGTAGCAAGATTATAAAATTTTCTGGTAAATTTTTCAGCATCTCATTGGAAATTGCATCTAGTCCAACTGACGTTTTTTTACTTGGAAGGGACTGAATGGCATCTTTTAATTCTTGTAGTGTGAGTGATGCATTTATGTAGTGAGTATTGTCAGAGGCAGGGTCCTTATATACATCTTTCTTTTCATCTCGTTCCCTATAATTTCTATCAGAGACAGGGAGTCCTTCTACACGACAGGCCTCAGCAAACACGTCTGCAAAAGCTTCTGCTTTTTCCAATGAGCTAGGAATAGGGTTATTTTCTAGCTTTACTGGAATTGATGGCAACTTAATCCCGTTTTTCATTAATTTTAGTTTTTCCCAAATCTTTATCG
>CM060305.1:35734585-35737085 GCA_030674185.1 Monoplex corrugatus | reverse complement strand
AACATTTAGAGGCCATTTTATGAGGAAAGGGGAATTAGAGCACCTGGTCAGAACAGGAAAGCTGGAGGGAACGACAGCACCAGGTAGACTCAGGGAGAAAATGCTAGACGGACTTGCAGAATGGCTGAGGACAGAGAGAGTGGAAGATGTGCTTTCGGCAACAAAGGATAGATACATATGGAGGGCCATGATCGCCAACGCCATGTTGCAATTCACTTGATGATAATGATGATGAGTGCATGGACAGCCCCTTCGTTTGGTGAAATGGCTGCCGTATGACGTCGGGACCTGAGAGGTGATTGACCAGTCAGCAGCGAGGCATTGTTGCTGTGAGTCCCATCCAGCACCCTCGAGTGTTTTTGTTTGTTCGTTGTTGTTGATGTTGTTTTGTTGTTGTTATTGTTGTTGTTATTCTTGTTGTTATTGTTTTGTTTTGTTTTGTTTTGTTTTGTTTTATTTTGTTTTGTTTTAAACTTCCTATATACGTTTTCTTTGCCGTCAGTTATCTACTTTGTATTATTGATGAATATGTATATTTACACATTTCATTCTGTGATTTTTTTGGTTTGTTTGTTTGTTTGTTTGGGGTTTTTGTTTTGTTTTGTTTTGTTTGTTTTGTTTTGTTTTGTTTTGTTTGTTTTGTTTTGTTTTGTTTTGTTTTGTTTCACTTGAGTCTCTTTGGTTTGGGGCACTGTGGTAGTAGTTATTATCCTTATTATGTTTCAGTGAGAAGTTGTTTACTCGTTTTCGCTTTTCTTCACTATCCGGATGTGTTTGCTGATGGCTGATACTATTTCTTTGTCTTGTTTTGTTTTGCTTTTGTTTTTGTTTTGTTTTTGGCTTTTTTTGTGGAGAGGCGGGGGGCGGTAGAGAAGGGCACATACATTCGCGTGCTAACAAACACACGCACGCATTTACTTCACGCACACAGAGAGACAGAGAGAGGGGCATGTGTATTATATATATATATAACATACATCTATATATATCATGTAATACATACTATACCATTAATTGCTGTGTGTGCACGTGTGCGTTTGTGTGTATGCATGCTGTGTGTGTGTGCAGTGTGCGTTTGTGTGTATGATGTGTTTGTATGTGTAGTGTGTATGTGTGTGTGTGTGTGTATGTGTGTGTGTGTGTGTGTGTGTGTGTGTGTGTGTGTGTGTGTGTGTGTGTGTGTGTGTGTGTGTGTGTGTGTGTGTGTGTGTGTACCAGTGTTTCGAAAGGCGATATGAAGACAAGTGTTAGGGGGGGGGGGGGGGGTAAGTATGGGATGGGGAAACAAAGCTGCAGTGCGTTTTGCTTTTACAAAACAAACCTCTCCAGAACGTGCGGGCAGGCAAAATGGTGCAAGAAGAGACAAGATATGGTTGCACTTGTGGTGGCAGTTTACGAAAACGGAGACGACTTTGGGAAAAACAAGAAATAGGGGCCACCCATTTTGTTTGCCGTTGGTTCACCCTGTTAAGTGCAGCAGAAGTTAAATGCGTTTGTTCAAAAGACAAGAGTGGTTTTGTCTGCGTGTCTGTCTGTGTGTCTCTGTGTCTGTCTGTCTGCCTGCCTGCCTGCCTGCTGCCTGCCTCCCTGTCTCTGTGTGTGCCTGTGTGTCTGTGTGTCTGTCTGTCTGCCTGCCTCCTGTCTCTGTGTCTCTGCGTGTCTGTCAGTGTTTCTGTGATCTGTCTGTCTGTCTGTCTGTCTGTCTGTCTGCCTGCCTCCCTGTCTCTGTGTGTGCCTGTGTGTCTGTGTGTCTGTGTGTCTGTTGTCTGTCTGTCTGTCTGTCGTGTCTGTCTGTCTGTGTGAAAAAAAAATGTGCTTACAAACTTTTCTCATCTGTTTCTAGATGAATCTTTTCTCAAAATTTGTAAAAAAGGTGTAGAGCACTGATGACTCGCGTCTGCATAAAGTTGAATGTCATGATGTCAAGGTCAAGGTCACTCGGACGGCAACAATTTTCAAAAATAAGCGCATCATTTTAAAGAAGATCCCTGTGTTCAGCACTTCTTTGGGAATCTCTGATGATATTTTACTTCTGTTTATATTTTTGTAACAGCTTTTCATTCTCCTTGCTTAACGTTGAGTACCATTTCATCGGATGCTTTTTCAAGGTCACAGTGATCATGAGAAGTAGTCCAACAAAATCTGGATTTTGGGGCGGGAAGTACAAAACTCAAATCGATTTTTCTCAAGTGTATACGATCGAACAAAATTGATCTTTGGCCAAATTATTGTACACACTTAAGCATAAAAAGCAGACATAACAAAAATAGTCAAGCCACGTAAATAAAGTTATTTCGTTTTGTGTGTGTGTGTAATAATAACATTTGTGTGTACAGAAACATCTCCATTAAATCCAAAACAAGTGCGACTGCCCACGTTCAAGCAAACAGGAACCAGAATAAAAAAAAAATTTAAAAAAGAAAAGAAAATATGATCTGAACGCGTATTTGATAAAACTAGACCAAACGTTAACATGAAGTGAACATAATCGGCTTTAGAA
>CM060305.1:35692085-35729585 GCA_030674185.1 Monoplex corrugatus | reverse complement strand
AAACAAAACAAAAGGAAAGATGTTATTACACATTAATGTGTTTTTTATGGTGTGACTGTCACAATCCTCATTTGTCCCCATCTCCTCACCCAAGTTCGTTCTCTCTCTCTCTCTCGAGTTCAGCCCCAGCCTACAATATTAAAAACTAGTCAGTTCGTTGTCCACCTAAATGTTTCCGTCATTCTGGTGGTGTCAGCCTAGTGTTTCACACTCCTCTACCCTGCCTCCTCCCCATTTCAAGCCTTTGCCGGTGCACAGGGCTTTGCACAGGTTCAGGGAATCTGCCAGATAACTTCTTCCAGACTTTGATGGAGCGCATATGGATTTGGCGGAGAGCAAAATCCAAATTATGACTATGTTGGGATTGTGCTATGCTCTTCCCATTTTTCAAGCTGACATACACAGACTTGAGTCTAAGCATCCTGACAGAGACACACCAAGGTTGAAAAAAAAAAACATCTTTTTTTTTTAATTTCCTCCCTTCAAATGTGATTACTTGATATCGACACAGATTGATATAATAATAATAATAATTACAATATTTATATAGCGCAAAATCTCGACAAAATCAAATCTAAGCGCTGAAACAGACACACACGCACGCACGCACGCACGCACACACACGCACACACACACACACACACACACACACACACACGCATGGCTATAAATGGGGAGAAAGAATAAAAGCAAGAATAAAAGCAATGGAAAATTATAGAGAGCATATCATATACAATTATATATTAAAACAAAGTGATTCCCCTCCGAGCGGAGACAGGCTGCAGAGGGGGTTGAGTGAGGTTAGGATTTTATGCAGAGGAGAAAAGGTGAGTTTTGAGAGCGGACTTGAAGGAGACAAAAGTAGGTTGCTGACAGATTGAGAGAGGAAGTTTGTTCCAGGAGAGTGGACCAGAAACAGAGAAGGCTCGTGGACCATAGGTATTGAGCTTAGTGCGTGGAAAGCGAAAAGTCAGAGGATCGGAGGCAGAGCGGAGCGTACGTGAGGGAACATAGATCTCAAGTAGGCTTGACAGGTAATCGGGGGCTGCGTTATTGAGGCTTTTGTAGCACATGGTGTCTAGTTTGTACTGTATGCGCTTTGATACAGGGAGCCAGTGAAGTTGTGCCAGGAGAGGAGATATGTGGTCAGCTTTCTTCTTTTTGAGTACAAGGCGTACAGCATTGTTTTGAATGCGCTGTAGGATGTGAATGGTGGAGGCAGGAAGACCAAACAGGAGTGAATTGCAATAGTCAATGCGAGACATTATGAAGGAGAGAACGAGTTTTGCAGTTGTTTCCACAGAGAGATACTTCCTGATCAGGCTTATACGATGGAGATGATAGTAGCAAGATCTGGCAGTTTGAGAAACAAAGTTGTTCATGGAGAGGATAGAGTCAATGCAGACACCAAGGTTTTTAGCTGAATCAGAAATTGGGACTGATGTGTTACATAATGGGAGAGAAAGAGGAGGCAGCTGAGAAAGTTTCTGACGGGTGCCAATGAGGATAGCTTCTGTCTTGTCGTCATTAAGCTGAAGTTTGTTGAACGTCATCCAATTCTTAATGTTCGAGTAACACTCAGTGGTGCGAGTCAACAGGCGCTGTATATTATCAGGTGAGTCACTGTCTTGAAGTTGGGTGTCATCAGCATAGAAGTGGTGTTTTATAGAGTGGGAGTTGATGATGGTGGACAGGGGGGGAGGTATAAAGAGTGAAAAGAACAGGGCCAAGGACAGATCCTTGTGGAACACCACAGGTCAGGTATGCAGGTTGAGAGTAAGTGCCATTGATGAGAACAGTTTGTTTTCTGTTTGATAAATACGAAGTGAACCAGGAGAGAGCAATGTCAGAGATGCCAAAAGTATGATGAAGTCTAGAAAGGAGAATACCATGGTCAATGGTATCGAAGGCTGCAGACAGATCAAAGAGTGTGAGGAGAGAGACTTTGCCAGTATCAGTTGCAAGGAGGAGATTGTTGAGAATGTGTAGTAGGGCAGTTTCAGTGCTATGGCACTGGTGGTAGGCTGACTGGAAAGGATTGGGGAGTTGTTGGCAGACAGGTGAGAGTTCAGCTGGTTGAGGACGACTTTTTCAAGGAGTTTTGACAAGAAAGAGAGATTAGAGATAGGCCGGTCATTTTTCAGTTCATTTGGGTCTAAATTGTGTTTCTTGAGGAGAGGGTCAACAATAGCAGACTTGAAAGAATCTGGGACAGTTCCACTTTGAAAAGAAGTGTTGATGATGTCAGTGATGAATGGGAGGAGAGTAGGGAGAAGTCGGAGTAGAGAGAACCTGGAAGAGGATCCAGTTCGCAGGTTTTGAACAACATGGATCTGATTGTGTTGAAAATTTCTTCTTGTGAGACTGGGGTAAAAGTAGTAAGAGGTGTGCCAGAGAAGGAAGGGTCAGGTGGGCATTGTTGACAGGGTGTCCTGTCAAGCCTCTCACGAAGAGTTTGTATTTTGGTGGTGAAATACTTGGAGAATACAGATGGGAGTTCTTCATTTGTGTGTTTTGTTGGGAGAGGTAAGTCTTTTCGTGTGCCAAGGAGATGATTCATGGTTGTAAAGAGTTCTTTTGAAGAAGAGGCATTCAGGATTTTGGTTTGGAAATAGCTTGTTTTTGCAGATGCAATGAGGGTGGATACTTTTGTTTTAGAGGCTTGGAAAAGTTGCCTGTGTACAGTGAGTTTGGATTTGCGCCAGCGGCGCTCTGCTCTGCGGCGGGACTTTTGCACAGGCAATCTCATGAGTGAGCCAGGGGGTAGGGGGGCGGTCAGGTAAAAGACGGGTTGTGGCTGGAGCATGAGTGTCCAGAAGATGGTGGAGAGTAGTATAGAATTCATCGGCAAGGTTATGTGACTTTTCAGAAAGGAGACGGGAAGCATCAGATGAAAATGTGGAGAGGTCGATAGATTTGAGATTGCGTCGAGTCACTGTGCGCGTGGTACGGGAAGGAGGAGAAATGTCAAGAAAAAAGAGAATTGCAGAGTGGTCAGATGGAAGGGCTGAAGTTAGACGGGTAGAAAGAACTAAGCAGTTGTCAGTAGCTGAATTGTGGTGATCACGAGAAATGATCCAGTCAAGAATGTGACCTTTTTGATGGGTTGGTTCAGAAATGTGTTGAGTCATATTGTGATTGGACAGAGAGTTGATGATATGTCTTGTGTCATAACGGTGAGTGTTGTCATAGTGGACATTGATGTCACCTAGAATGATGAGATTTCCAGGTAAGAGGCAGTAGTGGTCAAGCAGTTGGTCAAAGTCAGAGAGAAACGTGGATGTGGTGAGTTTGTTGGCAGAGCTAGGTGGAGGTCGATAGACACAGGAGAAGGTGATGGGGTGAGGGGTGGATTGGAAGGATACTTCAACGTGCTCGAAAGAAGGATGGGAGAAAGGCAGAGACTGCGAGAAAGATAGGCGGGAATGGAGTGAATCGTTGTAGAGGATGGCAATACCGCCACCTCGAGATGAGCGATGGAAAGAAGCAAGCCTGTAACCACTCGGAGTGAGGCTAGCATGTATAGGTTCATGACCAAGGGGGTTAAGCCATGTCTCTGTGATAAAAGCAATGTCAACATGCTCATCTGCGATAAAGTCAGCAATGACTTCGGCTTTGCCATCCTTGCATGTTGACTGAGCGTTAAAAAGGCATAATTTTAGTTTATCACAGTCATATGGCAGTGACCGAGGTGGCGACGAAGGCGGCACCAACGGGACAAAAGACGAAGGCGACACCAGCGGGGCAGAAGACGAAGGCAGCAACGACGGAACAGAAGAAGAAGACAAAGGTAGCACCGGCAGGACAGACGACGAGGGCAGCGCCGGCGGGACAGAAGACGAAGGCGGCACCGGCAGGACAGAAGGCGAAGGCGGCACCGGCGGGACAGAAGGCGAAGGCGGCACCAGCGGGACAGAAGGCGAAGGCGGTACTATCAGGATAGAAGGCGAAGGCGAAGATGGCAGAGGAGGAGACGAAGTTTGCAGCAGCGAGGTCGAAGGCAGGGGCAGTGAAGGAGACGAAGAAGCAGAAGAAGAAAAGTGGCGTGGGGCTGACAAAGCAGGAGGCAGGTTGTGCCAAAGACGGTGGAGACGTCCACCACGACAGGATCGCGCAGTGCCCACAGTGTGTTTGTGCAGGGCTTGATGTGGAATAAGAAGGGCTGCATGTTACATACAGGGTCCAGGGACAGAGTTCCTTGTGAGGATGAGGGAGCAGTGCCCCTTAAGTTGAAGAATCTTCGCTATATGAAACTCCCCCCCAAAAATGGCCCAATATGGAACTTTTTCCTCTTGTCTCAAGACAAGTTGAGTTAATTGCACACCAGAACTCCCAATCTGACATGACAAAATCCTTTTGAAAAATGTGTATACTACAAACAGCATAATAACGTGTGATCATGACAAATTGGGACCAATCAGTTCATAATACTAGGATAAATGTAAGATAGAGAGGGAGGGGGCTTGCCGGTGCATAGGCTGCATTTTATCTGCCTTTTTTTTTTCTTTTTTTTATTTTTTACCCTCTCCTCTTTTTTTTTTTTTAAAGAGGTTGGGATTCCAGAACTCAGGTACCACCCCACCCTCCACTCTCTGTCTGTGCTTAGCCCTGATGTGAGTGTGTGTAAACAAGAGTGAACAAGAAACACCCGAGTCCCCACACTCACAAACAATCTTACACAAGAGTGGATAAGCAGAAGAGAGTTGACTGAAAAGCAAAACATACACTTGCTTATAGGCTAACATTTTATTTGCAGTAAGCAACAATTTCACTGAAAATACGATGAGTGTATGAGAACAAACAGCTTCAAGTTTCTTTCACACACTAAATGCACATCTTGCAGAACACAGCAAACAAAGCTTATGTCAGTCTCAACAAACATTCCCCCCCTCCTCCCCTCTACCTCATCTGTATGCAAGCACACTCTGTTAACTCAAAGTGGAACTTCAGAAAACTTGGAGTATGGTCACTGGATATCCATCAGTTAATACTGTTAAGAGAAATCTGTTTCATCAAAACTAATGCATCAGCAATATAACATGCCAATAAATCATCATTCTTTCTCTTATTCTACCCATGTCTTGAAACACACTGCAATTCATTCAAACTCAACATGAAAATGAAGTTCTGAAAATGTTCTTTCATACCAAAATTTTAATACGTCAAAACAAATTAAAAAAATGGTTTTCTTATAACTTGTAGTGCCAGCAGTTCATATTATACTAACTCACAATAAAAGGGAGATGATGGTTGATCAGTAGATATTATTATCATATTCATTATTATCATAGCACTGCTTTTTGTTAAGTCTGAAATAAATATCTAAAATACAGAGATCATCTAATCCCAATTCAACAACGACGAATATCCACGCATAATGATTGGGAGGTATTTGTTTTTTGTCATTTTCATTTATCTGAAAACCATGGAGAAATATATTGTTTATCCAATGACCTTCGTGGTCAATTACGAGTGTAAACCACCAAAAAGGTAAAACTCATCAAGTTTTGAGAAGTGTTCCTTTCTGTTTTTGTTTCCCACATAGTGCTTTGAGAACACTTTTCAGCACAAGAGCAAAATGATATAGCACACATCAAGTTATTTGATTTTTATTATACTGTTTTTGTGTTAAATCATGATCACGTTGTTTATAGCCAGCCGACCACTAAAGCCACATCAGGGATATGACCACAATAAAAAGAAGTACAGGTCCAATTAACAATTCATAGCCAAGCATGGGGTTAGCCTTTCACATCTATAATATATTATTTAAAAATGTTTCCTAAACATATGATCATATCAAATGAAATCTATTGATCTCTTGTAAATCACATCAAATGAAAAACAATGATCTCTTGTAAAAACTTGAAAATTACACTTGGAGAAACATCTCTGAAGTTAAGGAGTCTGCTGTATAGTGCAAGTCCCAACACTCAATAAGGAATTCAATGCCGAGTGGCTCATTAAATAGTACATATCGTGTTTCTTCATTTTTTTAAAAGGTATGACTGAATGTAAAATGCATGACCCATGTGTAACATGCATATTAACACTGCCACAGCGTTTGAGGTCAGGGCAGATTTGGAAAAGTTTGTCATCTGTTAAACTGTTCCACTCCTTTTGCCATTGTTGATCACATAAGTTTGTACTTCGGGTTTCAGATCTGTATAAGGATGAAAGAAGTAAACATCTTTATCCATTGTGGCATCCTTGGCAAAGCAGTCAACTATTTCAATGTCTCAAATATCAACATGACCAGGAACCCTGGCAAGGCTGATGTTGTAACAGTCAGTTTTTTAGAGGAAAACGAGTTTTTTTCTGTTTCTTATGTTTTGTTTTCCATTTCTGTCTTTTCTGTGTGTAGGTGGGGTGGATGTGTGGTGGTTAGTTATGGTAGTGGTGGTGGTAACAGGAGTCAAAGATACCTTAAAAATGAGACATGAAAATCGACTTTTTTCCCCATTATATCTCAATTACTTGTCCTTGGGTGGCATATCGAGGAACACACCTTCAGATATGGAGGTCAGCTGCAAATACAAAAATAAGGAGTCGGGTGCCATTTCCCACTGCCTTGCGGTCTCATTGAATTGAGAAAGGCTGGAGGAGTAAACCTCACACAAATCAGGAAGGAGGGACACGTAGGCGGTAACTGGTCAACTTGGCCAATATCCGGCATCCCCTGCTACTCCATGGATACTGCGAACGTATTGACCTGTCTTTCCTTCGCGGATTGTTCATGTGAGTGGAGAGGAAAAGAGTGTTGTTTGGGCAAGACACTTGCTTCTAAAACGGAAGCCTAGGCTCAACGGAAACGGCGATCTCACGGACATGAGACATAAAGCGGAAGAGGACACTTCGTCGGTAACTGTGAAAGTGGATGAAAGAAAACACAGGTTGTGACAGTTACTGGTTATAAGCTTCCCCGAATTGGCATATACGGGTAGCGCCAGGGGTCACAATCAACAGTGGGATGGCTATTCAGTCACATCGGTTGGTTATGCCCGCTTAATCCTGGCAGCCCCAGGACAACAGGTACCAACCCGCCAGGATTGCTTCAGGTAGGGTCATGGACTATAACCAAAAGTTGAAAGTCTTGACGGATGGATTGGAACTTGGAACGTCCGGACAATGCAGGCAGGTCTTGATAATATGGACCTGTCTCATGGCCATATTCGGAAAACAGTTGTCATTGATAAGGAGCTATCACATCTGAATCTTGACATTGTTGCCCTGCAGGAGACTCGTATTGCAGGTAGCAGATCTCTCAAAGACGAAAATTATACTTTTTTCTGGACAGACCTAAATGCCGACCAGCACAGACTTAATTAATGGTGTTGGTTTTGCCATCCGAAAGAGTCTAGTGCGGTCGATCAGCACCCCTACGGGAATTTCAGAGCAAATTATGTCACTCTGCCTCCAAACCACAAAGGGCAATATAATAATAATATATTTTATTTATATAGCGCAAAATCTTGATAAAATCAAATCTAAGCGCCTTGTCAGTGCATAATTATGCTCCTACTCTTGGTGCCTCTCCACAACATTAAGGATTCTTTTTATGAGGCTCTAGCAGACACTGTTAGGCTCATGGAAACTGAAGAACCGCTTTTCATTCTTGGAGACTTCAACGCACGTGTTGGCAATCAGCTGAGTCATTGACCCCAAGCCTTAGGCTATCATGGGATCGGCAAGATGAGTGAAAATGGTCAGAGGCTATTAGAGTTCTGTACCATCAATGATCTTGCAGTAACAAACACCTTCTTTCCCATGAAGGATCAACACAAGGTGTCATCCCAGGTCTAAGCATTGGCACCAGACTGATTTCGTTCTGGCATGAAGGATTGACCTTAACTGTGTCCGTGTTACGCGTAGCTTCCACAGCTGTGACACGGATCATAACTCGTTGTGAGTAAGTTGAGCATCAAGCCTAAGCCGAAGCACCATTCTAAACCAGATGCAAAACCAAAGATAAATATCAACATGTGTAAAAATTACTCCAAAAAAGAAACTTTTAAAAATGAAATACAAAACAAATGATTTTCAACTGTGTGAATCTGTGGATGAAAGCTGGCAGGTGATGGAAACTGCTATTTATGAGTCAGCTAAGTCGACCTATGGTGTACTCAAAACAGCTCAAAAAGATTGGAAGCACAAGTATGCCGACCACCTCTTGCCACTGTATGAAATAAAAAAGAAAGCACTTTTAGCCGATAAGAAAAATCCAAGTCCAGAATGAAAGGAATATCATCACACAACCAAATCCATCTTGCAACGCGAGAAAAGGAGGTGTGCGAATGAATTTTGGATAAATCTTTGAAAAGAAATTCAAGCAGCATCCGATCGTGGAGATACAAAAACAATGCACTCTCTAGTGAAAACTGCTCTAGGCCCGACCATAACCCAGTTGGCGAAGCTGAAATCTGAGGATGGCGAACCGACAGAAGACCAGGCTAAACATCTAGAAAGATTGGTGGAACACTACTCCAAGCTTTATGCTCAAGACCTCCCTGAACATCCAGGTATAGAAACAGTCTTGCCCTCTTTCGGAGTGTTTGCAGAATTGGATGAGGAGCCTACCGAAGAAGCACTTTCTGAAGCAATAAGTGCCATAACAAATGGGATGGCACCGGGGCGAAGATGGTATTCCTGCTGAAATTTTTAAGGAAAATAAAGATGTTCTTCTGCCACAGTTGCATGCATTGCTGCTGCAATGCTGGCAACAACGTGAAATACCACACAAAATGCGGGACACCAAAATCGTTACCCTGTACAAAAATAAGGGTGACAGGGGCGACTGTAATAATGACAGGGGGATATCTCTTCTTTCTGTGGCGGGTAAGATCTTTGCTAGGGTCCTTCTGAAATGCCTACAAAGGTTGGTTGATCACATCCTGCCAGAGACACAGTCTGGTTTTAGGGCTGGTCGATCAACAACTGATATAGTCTTTCCACTGTGCCAGCTGCAGGAAAAATGCAGGGAACGAAGAAAACCATTGTTCATCGCCTTTGTTGATCTGACGAAGGCATTTGACGAAAATTGCTCTATAAGGTACTGGAAAAAATCGGTTGTCCACATGTTCTTTTGCAGTTAGTCATTTCTTTTCATGAGGACATGAATGCGTGCATTCAATTCAATGGAAATACATCAGAGCCGTTCAAGGTGAGGAGTGGTGTTAAACAGGGTTGTCTTGGCATCCACTCTCTTTGCCATTTATTTTGCTGCTCTCCTGCACCATGCTTTTGATGGGAGCGAGGATGGAGTTTACCTCAAAACCAGGTTCGACGGATCTCTTTTCAATCTGAAAAGACTGAAGTCGAAACGACTGACGACTGAAGTGTAGATCAGAGAGTTGCTTTTCGCTGATGATGCTGCGTTAGCAGCTCACAGTGAAATCGAGCTTCAAAGACTAGTCGATCATTTACCAGAAGCATGCGATCTCTTCAGGTTAACAATCAGCGTCATGAAAACTGAGGTAATTGGACAAGGGACAAACTCACCACCAGAGATAGAACTCGGTGGTGAATCTCTGAAAACAGTAGATAAGTTTGTTTACTTGGGATCCACCATAACATCGACCCTATCTTTGGATGAGGAATTGACAAGCAGAATAGGAAAGGCTACAGCTGCATTCAAGAAACTTATGAAAAGAGCATGGGAAAATAATAAGCTTAGATTAAAAACCAAGACTCTAATTTACCAAACATGCGTCCTCTCAACACTCCTTTACAGGAGTGAGACGTGGACCTTGTATGCTGGTCAGGAGAGCAGGTTAAACAGTTTTCATATGAGGTGTTTACGAAAAATTTTAAAAAGTAAATGGCAAGACAGAGTCCCGGATACAGAAGTGCTCAAAAGAGCTGGCATTCAGTCACTATATCCCATCATGCGGTCTCGGTGTCTCAGGTGGCTTGGTCACGTTGCGCGTGTGGATAACTCCAGAATCCCCAACAGATACTGTATTGGGAACTATTTGAGGGCACACGTAATGTTGGACAACCCAAGCTTCGCATAAGGACCAGTGTAAAACGTCCATGATGGGATTTTCTATCAATGTTGCGGACTGGGATACGGTTGCCCAGGATCAATAGGGGTGGAGAGCTGCTGTTTTCGCGGGAGCAAAGAGCTATGAGGAGGATAGAGTCGAGAACACTATAGAGGCTAGACAAAGACGCAAATGCCCCATGGTGGATGACTCTACAGTAGTTGTTGTCATAAACCGTGCAGATCGCGCATTGGTTGTATTAGCCATGAGCGTTGCTGTGTTTTAAGATAACTAATTTTCCGCTGCCGACCGTCGCCATCGACAAAAAAGGCCACAGAAGATGATCTCAACAATCAAAATATGACAGGGGTCCATTCACAAACAGTCAATACAACTGTTGTCCCTGATATGATCTTTCCTTGCCATGCTGATTCAAAACTCAAATTCATAGCTGTTCATGTGATTTCTTCGGTATTGCTATTCCACATCAAAAGTTTTTTTTTTTTCATTTCAAACATTTTTACATAAAACAAAAGGTACACAAAGAAATTTTTTTTTTAAATATTCAACCAGAGAAATGAACAAAATTAATATCAAGGGGCCAAACATATCTCAGAGACCTGAACTGGGAGCAGGTTCAGTCCACTATGGCAACAAAACTCAACATCAAACGCAAAAAAATCTGAAGTTCTGTGCTTTCTGGGAAAAACTGTGCACACACACACACGCACACAAATGCACACATTCAGAAAACATTTCAGACTTTATAATAAGATATCATGTCATTTGTCTTTAAAATGAAAAAAAAAAGTATGTCAGTTTTTAAAATGAAAATGAGTTATCTTTTTATCTACGGCATCATGGCACCTTTGGAAACTGTTCCATAACAATACATAATATAATCAGATCACATTTATCACTCAAAAGCATGTATATTCATTGGAAATACTGCAGGAAAGTGCAATTAGGCAAACATGATTTGATTCCCTCCTTCAGCAGAGTAAATATAAGGCCTACCATATAGTAAACTAAACTACAAACTTTATTGGCTCTAAATCCAAGTCCCGATAGACTTCAAGCTCTCAACTCTGTTAAGAACTTCAGAAACCATCCTGCCTATATTTTTCATCTCCTCACAGTTTGTACACAGCTCTAGTCATCATCAGATAAATGCATTCTTTATGTTCCTCCAGTAAAGACAAGTTTTTCTGTTAATGTTCGTTCTCTTTCTGTGCACTACAACAGTGGAACACCATCATCATCATCATTATCATCATCATGTGCTTTGTCTCATGGTGTTGGCTATCATAGCTCTCCACACAAATCTATCCTTTGTCACTGCAAGTATATCTCCCACCCTCTTCGTCTTCATCCACTGCACAAGTACATACAATATTTTCTTCCTGGGTCTATTGGGTGTTCTTTTTCCCTCCAGCTTTCCTGTTCTGACTAGGTGCTCTAATTTCTCTTGCCTCATAAAATGTCCTATAAATGTTGCTTGTCTTTTCCTAATCTTCTTTATTAATGTTCTTCTTGTGTCTGCCTCCTTCAAGACTAACGCAAAGTCAGTTCAAGATGGAGGCAACCGAAATGTGATTTTTAAGAAGAATGTTACGAATTCCATGGACAGGAAAGAAAATAATTAAGACAGTCTTGAAAGAGTAGAACACTCTTTCCTCAGATATTCGTCATTTGCAATCTTTTCCCTCTTTTAAGCAAGCTATAAAAACCTATCTCTTCAAACAATACTATTAGTAATATTACTCCTATCTGAAGTAGCGCTATTTGTATACATCTCTTCGATTTCTTAGCAGGCTTATCTCAGCGTATGTGTGTTTACCAGGACGAGTTCCTGGGGTAAGTGCTTGTCTGATTAAGTGTTCAATATGCGCCTGCATATCTGTGTGCTTGTCTGTGTCTGTGTTTGTTGGTGTATGCATAAAAAAGGATTTTCTTTGTTGTTTTCTTTTCTTGTTTTATGTTATATCATGCTTATATCTTTAATTCATTATTGATTTACATCTTCATGCACATACTTTCTGTAAAGTGTCAAGTGCTTAGGAGCTTGCTTCCCAGGCTGCTGCAGTATATCTCTTGTTATTCTTGTTTAAAGCCCAGCTGACTGCACAAATTTCTCATTATAATTAAGTGGATGATAAAAAGGAATGAGATGAAGTGTATAATAGAAAGGAGTTCAGTAAGGTGATATAATCAAAAGTTCACTTTCATAGCTTACACATCTACATTTATGCACGCACACACAAACACACACACACATACACACACACATGCATTGTTATTAATTCGTACATACATTCATAAGGATATGCATACATAAATACATATATACATAAACATATTAGTAATAAAAACTCAGTTTCACTTTCTTGTCTAGTCCTAAATCCAGGCACCTTAAATGTGTATTAACAATAAATCTCACCTTCACTTTTCACAGGTACTTTGATCCCAAGCAATTATCACCACCTAAGTGATACTTGCTTCCTTGTTTCTTCAGACAACACACACACACACCAGTTTGAGCATCATCTTACTGCAAACAATTTTCTTATTTTTCAAAACTCATAAAGAAGAACCTACAGGATCACCAACACCCCAATGATACTTGTTTCCTCGATTCTTTATTAATCACACACACACACATCAGTTTGAACATCATCTTACTGCAAACAACTTTCTTATTCCAAAAAACTCATAAAGAAGAAAATTGTCACAGTCCTTTAATTTGGTACTGTTGATTTACAGAAATATATGGAAAGAAAAAATAAGATGTATTACACACCATTTCTTACATCTGTCATTCACAGAATTTAATGGAAAGAAAAAATAAGGTCTATTACACACCATTTCTTACATCACAGATACAAAAATAATTGTTCTATTAAAATATATTAATGCTCAGATATCACAAGTCTGCTTTCCTGTCAGCATAACCAAGGGAATCTTTCTGTTTTCTCAACTACTTGGTTGAGTATTTTGCTGAGCTTATACATATCTCAGATATGGTAATGTAGGTGCTACTAAACACCAAACTCAAAACATGTTTCCTCATTTAAAACATTATACAGATTTCTTTTCCACTTCCGTTATGTGAATCCACCTACATGTATCCAAATATTGGCAGTTATTCCCGAACAATTGTCACTTTTATGTTTCTACTGGGATACATCCAATATAAAAACTACCAGTACTGTCCATAATTTTCAGGAAAAGGACTTAGCCACCCAACCTCATGGACATTAATAACAAAGCTGTTGATTCTCTCTTGAGCAGCATCAATACCTCATACTAACTTTAAAATTAAAGACAGTGGTTCACTTCACAGTACGCATCAGATCTAGAATAAAGGCATACCCAGTAGACAAAACTTTCCACTGTATGACACAAGCAGCCACAGCACTGATCTGGGATGGCGGGGGGGGGGGGGGGGGGGGGGGGGGTGGACCACTGAAGTCTTTGCACACATCGATCTTCATGAGGTACTATGGCCTGGAGCAATCATGCAATTCTGTGGCTGAAGTGCAAATCTGATAAATGTGTGAATGACTTAGAAGCAAAACACAGCATTGCTCGATATTCAATTACAAATTTTAAATATCTTTTTCATCAGTAGGCCTAAGGGAAAAGGGCAGTTTAAAGATTCAATCCATGTGGGGTTATAGTTTCAGGGAATCAAACTTAAATGTGTCAGTTTAACCAAGCCAGTATGTAACTGCAAAATACAAATATAAACACACATTGCCATAAACAGTTTTGAAAATAATCTGAAAATATGCCACTGATTGAAATAACCGAACAGGGTTTTTTTGTTTGATCATCTGTTTGTTAAAGAGCCCAGACTGACTGAAGTAATAATGCTCTCTGGTCTACTGCCATGATATAGACATAATCTCAAGAAAATTCAGCAGTATTTTCAGTATCAAATGGATCTTTTCAGCAGTACATGAAATCTTAATCAATCTATTATGAAAATGTTGCAATGTCATCCAGCCAACAAAATCAAGGAATTATTTCCTCTAAAATGTATGTCAAGAAATGAAACCATTCAAATCCAAACAACAAATTGAATGCACTATAATCATGTATATTTAAACTTGTATAACTTGTCCTTAGTCCAAATATTGCACATCCTTAACCCTAAAGTTGAGGTTAACAAATAATATGTATTCACAACCCTAAAGTGAGAACAGAATGTTTAAAACTGTGAAATGAAGCACAAAGGCTGAAACCAGTTGCTGGCTCTTAGTCTTAAAGCAGAAAGGGAGGATTGTTATTGTTATTTTTTGTTTAAAGCCCAGCCAACTGCGTACAGCCATATCAGGTCCACAACCATTTCAAAACATACACAATACTTCAACAGAAAAAAAAAGAAAAGAAAATTAAGTAGGCCTACATATATCAATGCATTCGCGCAAATAATTTAAGGAGATGCCCCTGGTGTTGACCACTCCATCCAATTTATCATACAGGTGATTTAAAAAAACATACCTGAATACAAATTTAAACATAACTAAGGACACTAAAACATACATAAAAACGGGCATAAATTACCTGAAATTGTTTCCGCATATCTCATTTCCCTAGAGCCTATAATGCACTTAACACATGTACCCAATTATCGATCCTAAAAGAAAGTATGTAAGATTTTATCAAACACACACAGGTGAATGGACCAGCAAGGCAGAAAGTGATAGGAAGAAATGACAGAAAGCAAAGGAGGAAAAAATAAAGAGAGTGACAGAAACCAGGAAATTTCTAGCACAGAATTTCCAGGTGGGGATATTATTTATATTGAAAGAACCCCTGGTATCCCCACAGGGGAAAGAAAGGGAAAGACATAAAAAATATATATCTATGTATAAAAAAAAATAAAAAAAGACTGGGAAAGGGAATAAAAAGAAATGAAAATAAGAAAATTTTCAAAAAAGACAGCAGCACCTGATGCAGGGGAAGTAACTGAATCTGAAATGATGCAATCTGTTTGCATGTGCATGTACTGCATGTGTATATACACTACAGCACTTTTTGCTGAGGAACATGGACACACCCAAACCAAACTGTGACTCTGTATTCTCTATTAAGAAGTGTCTTTTTCACCACACTATTTCAAGAACTCCTGTAACTCAAAAAAGTACACACAGCACATGGCAACGCATTTTTAAGACTTTGAGTTGGCATTCTAGAGACAAAATCTAATATGCATTTTTGTTTTTATGTAGCACTTATACATTTGCTTTGTTTGTTAAAACAAGTACAATCCACACCAACAGAGCAGTCTGTTCCAGTCATACAAATTCTGAACCTCAGCCAGTTTACATTAAAGACAGCAAGTCCCGATGGTTGAAGTCTCTAGCAATGTCTACAGCTGAAAGATCTCCCATCTTCAGTGCTGGATCTGCCCCTGCAGCTAATAGCGCTTCCACTACCTTCCTATGCCCTGCACACACATTTGTAAAACACACATTATATAACTGTTCAAAAAATTACATAACACACTTCATACAATTGTGATAAAAAGAATGTGAGGAACTTCTGGCTTTGGTCACATGTCGACAACACTATAATTTAGAGCTTAAGTCTGGATTTTACTCATACGACTTGATCTCTCTCAGTTTCATCATAGAAAAACATGGTTCCATCCAACAGAATCAACAACAATTGCAAACCACGCAAATCTGGGTTCAGACTCGGAGTAAAAGCAGGTGGCAGGAAGAGAAAGAACAAAGATTCTATCAGTCCGACTCAGTTTGAAGAGTTGCAGTCACATGATTTGAGTAAAATTCCAGCCTGCATCCTATAAACCGGGCAGCTTTCCGTCTACATTAATCAATACATGTCATTTATTCTTGCCAAATCACTATCAGCTGAATGTTTGGAACAGATGCTTGGTACCGTTACTCTTATGCTTGGTACCATTACCCTTCCACCTCAAGACCACACCTGTACAATATAAACCATAAATTGTTTGTCCAGAGTTAGATAAAACAATACACAGATTACACAGGAGTCTACATCATACAAACAACATGAATATAAATAAATATAAATTATGGCAGAGTGGCTGTTTATCAATGGATTTCTCTCAGCATGATGATTTTCTTGAACAAAATCCATGCTAACAAACTCAAAACATAAAAACATATTCTCTGGTACCATGCGAAACAACATCAACAAAAATCACACACACGTAGGTAATATACAATGGTTAGGACACACAGGCAGTACATAGTGGTCAGGACACCAGATTTACACTTCGAAGATTCTGAGTTTCAACCTCTCAGAGTAATGTCTGATCAGGATAGGGCAGAGAGATTTCTTATCTCCTAAACAAATCTGTGTGTAGCCCTTCAGTGCCTGAACCTACCTTCATGTGTGTATGTAAGAAGAACATCAAATGCCTCGATTAAAAGTCCTTTGAATCATATCAGTGTTCCACAGCTTATGTAAGCACAAAATACCACAGTATGCACACCCACCAGAATATGCAGACTGTGCAGCAATACAACATCAATCGCCATTTTAGAACACAACTCATATCTGAGAAAACATTACTTAAGTGAAAAAAAATCCACACAAAAACACACACAAGCACATAGGTTAGAAAAAATCACACACATACACATTTTGAATCTTCTCTATCACATGGCATCAGTGCATATAGAATTTGTTTTGAAAATAGAGAAAGCATCTTGAGAAAATGATACTGAAACTGTTTCAAAACACTTAGGAATATTCTATTAAGAACCTACTACTCTGAATTATCATTTAGTCATAGAACTAGATACACTAATGTCTCATTGGCGTGATGGGAAACCACCCTTTAAGTTACAGTACAGATACTACTGTTGCTGATGTTGTCAGAGGAACAACAGAGCCCCAAAACAGGGTATGAGAGACCACAGAATTTAAGACAATTATCTTTAAGATTACCATGATTCATGAGAATGAGATGGAGAGATAGTGCTTTGCTATGAAGTTCTAAGGCCGTACTTTATTCTTCCTATCAATCATAAAGTAATATCCCGTATCAACCAAGTCTAAGAGACATGGAAACCTTCAACTGTACAAGCAGTATTGGCCACAAAATTCCAACAACATCCCATTCCCAAAGAAACATCTGTAAAGCCTTCCGTGGAGCTGAATAATCCCAGAACATGCTTGTTGTTTACACACCAACTGACAGATATAACCTCAAGATCTTTAATTATTCTTCTTTCTTAAAAAAAACTTACAATATAAGACATGAAAAATTAAAACATAAGACATAAAACTAAAGCAAAATACAAACAAGCAATGAACAGGTAATATGGATCTACAATTAAAAAACAGACTTATTTAAAGTTACTTCAGAGTTTAGAGTTGAGTTTGTTCAAGAAGATTCAGGTAAAAAAAAAATTATTTAAAGTTATTTAAGTGTTTTGACATACATGTAGAGTTTCTTCAAGAAGATTTAGTAAAAACAAAAAAACAAAAAACAAAAAAATGTTATATGTTTAAAGATATTTAAGAGTTCTGAGATGGAGTTTATTCAAAGAGATTCATAAAAATGATTTATTTAAATTTACTTAAGGGTTCAGAGAAGATGCATTTAAAAAAAATGTATTTCAAGCTACTTAAGAGTTTAGAGTTGGGAGTTTATTCAAGAAGATTCATCACACTCCAACAATTACATACCTGCTCTATCCAACCAGCTATCTATTATTGGCAAAATCATATGTATTGTAAGGTTCTGAAAGCTTGGGGGAGGGTTGGACAGGACCAATGAAACACAAAGCTGCCACCACCACAATGACTGGAGCATTAAGGTGGGCAGCAGATGCAAATTTTTATGTTGCAAACTGGAACTGAACTCGAGATATCAAAAATGTATTTAAAGTTCATTCAGTTAAAGAGAGAGTGAGTCAGATGGAGAGAATATGTTTCAAAGAATATAACACAGACAAAAGAAATATACAAGAAAAAGGCTTTTGCCATAACAGACATTATAAGTAACAGCTACACATAGAAACATAAGAATTCAAACAGTTTATTATGATGACACTCATTACTTTGTACATGCAGCTTGACTGAATGGTCTCTCTTTGCTAATGAGACTACAATTCAGAAGAAACAAAGGCAAAACAACATCCTGACATTCATCCACAAAATTTAGTCAATCAGTGAAACCAAAAAGCCACAACATGTTAATTCAAACATATACACAAAGACCAACACACCATGCATGACAGCTAAATGCAGGGCAGTTGCGTTTTCACACTGAGGGTTGCGACAGTCGACGTCAATATCAGGACAATGCACCAGCACTTTGACAATATCAGCATTGCCACTGTTAGCGGCGGCATGCAAAGCGGTGTTGCCAGTTTCAGAAGCATGATTGACATCCAGAGCCGGCACCTGCCATGACAAGATGCACCAACCAAAAACTAGCTACAATCACACAACAAATAAAACAGACACTATAAATAAAATACTTTTTTCTAATAATTACATGAATACTGAAGTGCTGACAGACACAAAAACTCTGCAAAATTAGTAACAACATGATGAAGAGAAATAGAAAAGCACTTGCATACATTCTCCCATCCCCATGCCCTGCCAACAACAAAAAATCTTGTCATACATGATACAATGCTGAAAACGCTGACTTTCATCTGACTGCCAAGATTATACACTACTGTGCTTGAAATCAAATGCCTGACCAGTTCAGAACACATGATGTTATTTTGGCAGCCATTTATGAATTTCTAAAATTCCTTTTGTTTGCTTTTTATTTTCTTCTCTTTATTTAGCCTCACTTTTGTTGTTGCTGTTGATAACTTCAGGTGGACTGTAATTATATGGAACCACAAGGCACATATGTGTGGCAGACTCTGTAAGCTCAACAGGCCTGCATGCAACCGAGGATTTAAAAACAGGACGAAAAAAAGTCTAGAGTCTAATACCAAATCAATACCCCCAAAAATTTAATTAACAAAGATTTCGAGTTTAAAAAGAATGTTACCAGTAAATCATACCATCATTACTATTTCTCTTTTTTAGAGGGTTTGTTTTGTTTTGTTTTGTTTTTTGGCCACCTTGGCCACACACACACACACACACACACACACACACACACACACACACACACACACACACACACACACACACACACACACACACACACACATACACAAAATAAAACAAAACCCTGAAATAATCCAGCCAAAAGGGTTGAAATAATGAACTCTTTAACAACATTCACTTAGATGAAAATAACCAATATTATTCATAACGGGTAAAATGGTGGCCCAGTGGCAAAGCATTTAAAGAGCCACAAGTAAGCAAGAGGTCTCAGGGTCATGTCCTAATCGGCAACAACATTTCTCCCCACCCACTAAATCTTGAGGGGTGATTGGTGCTGGTTCTCCAGAGAAGATGATAACAAAAAGGTTCTGTGAGCAGCATGTCCTTACCATAGTAAAAGAACTTATAAGTATAACAACAAAGAGGTTGTCCCCAGCAAAAGTTCACAGACAAATCCACTGTAACACTCTGTCTGAACTCTTGATAGATACAAATGCAATATACACATATAACGCAATAATGATAAAACAATATATCCGATTGCCTATCAAAAGGAAGACATTCATACCAAGCAGAACAGGAGTATAAAGACTGTGCAGCAACACAGTCATGAAACACTTGTACAGAATGACATGCACACGCGCTTCCAAGACAGCACCACTCTCACGCAAAAAGAAAACCAAGAAGATTTACACTATAGCTACAGCTCCATGCTGACCAAAAATTTTTAAAAAATCATTCAATACACGTTTCATGGCATAAACTGATCCAGTATTCTGTCAATTCTGCTTACCCTTGTTACCAGGTAGTGCACCACATCCACTTGATTATGCATCACGGCAGAGAAGAGCAGCGATCGCCCATGCACATCATGGTGTGTTGGATCAACATGGCCAGCACTCACAAGATAGTGAACCACATCCTTAAAACCTAGTCTGTGGCAACACAAAACAAAGTGATCAAAGCAAATCCTACCCCCACAACCTACTATGAATCACAAGTACAACTGACAAAAATGTATCATGCGTAATGCTGGCAAAAATATTTCAAAAAGAAATGTATGGGCACCTTGAACACGCAAGAAAAACCAAGAAAACAGAATAATCAACTGACATCTTACCTGTATACCAAAAAATATGTGTGTGATGTTATAAGATTAGATCTGGCAATGCTGAGACTGCCTACATGTTTTCTGTTTGGTTTTTAGTTTGTTTGTTTTTTCCCACCTCGACAACAGATTTTTTTCCCATCTGTTTTGACCTCCTATGTCCAACATTGTTCTGTTTTTTTTTTGTTTTGGATCAAAATCAAGTTCAGATCAGCTGAGAAACTGCTATTACTGAATTGCTTGTACAGATCATTTCATGCATCTCTTGTAAAGCCCATTTAACACCTGAAATGTTCTTTTCTCAAATGATAGCATGCGCTCGCACACGCACGCACACACACACAATGTGTGTATAGGTGGTATAATGTAATGAAAATAGGATATAAATCGACATGAATCAATCCACCTCATATTTTTTTCAAAAAGCTTGAACAAAGAAAGGAGTTTTTTCATACTGTCAATAAGTAGTAAACTGTAATTTGCAACAACTCCATCATTCCATGCCTTCCTTAGTTAAGCATTTTAAAATACTCTCTGCAGGTGCGAATGTAAAACAAAATAATGCATTCACTAATGGCATAAAAAGAACAATAAGAATTCAAATGATGCTTCATTATAACTAATATGTTAGTTGCACAATCATAATTTCACAATGAGAAACAGAAATGGGAAGAATACATATGGACATGTGCACTAATACAGCATAATAATTAATATGTAATAATGATGATGACTTGTACATTGCCTCATCTCACAGGAGCTGGTTGGTTCCTTTGATAGATCTTCTTTCTCAAGTTCAACCCCAACCAACAACACTAAAAACTGGTCTGTTTGTGGCCCATCTTAATGTTTCCATCGTTCTGGTGGTGTCAGCTTAGCATTTCAGGTCACTCTCCCCCTTCCCATTTCAAGACCCTGCCAGCACAGAGGATTTTATGCAGGCTCAGAGAGTCTGACAGATAACTGCTGGCAGATTTGGGTGGAGCACATAAGGAACTGGCAAAGTGATGAATCCCTCTCAAACAAACTCCAAACTTTAGACTCAATCCATCTCACAAGAGACCTGACTGAAGCAATTCACAAAATAATGACTATACATATACTTAACAGTAACACTTTTATCCAAAAACACAGCAGCAGCAGCAACAGGATTCCTTTTTACTGAACACATCACTGTAGTTTTGTTTTAAAAATCAGATCACTCAGCTCTTTGTCTAAAAAAAAGTGTTTTTTTGACAAAGAAAATGAACCAATGAGGCATGTAACATTAGAATGAATTTACACAGTGCACATTACCTGACAGACTGAGCCAAGCGTCGCTGGTAGATACTGTCCCCTGCAGACCCAAGAGCAGGTACAGGAAGACCAGGAGGTACACCATGCTGACCCAGCAGATTGCGGTAAAAGTTGACAATGGCAGACCACATACTGATCAGAGTAAATGACCGGGTGGCCAACAACCACTGAGCATACTGTCGATTCCGTGTAGAGCAACGCACATCACCCAGAAGTTTTTTGTATCGTTCAGCACGATCTGATGTAAGGACATCTAAATGATCTAGAAACAGATGAGCACCTTTCGAACTGAATAGTTTGGTAGGATACTCTCTAAAAAGAGCAGAAACAAGGTCTGTCACATCCCTCCTCACAACTTTTCTCGACTCTTTACCTACTGCAAAAGCCAGTCCTATTTCTTCCACCAGAATCTCATACTCCATTTCGTATATTTCCTGCTTCTGTGTTTCAGGAAAGTTTGAGAGCCAGAAGTGAGCAAACTGCACAAAATTGTCTCCTTGATTGCAGTAAGTTGCAAGATCTTCCAGGGCAGTGTTTGAACGAGTGAGCCACTCTGCCACTATTGTGGCATCCATGTAGATCAACATAGGATCAAAGTCACCTCGTTTCTGAGGAGGGTCTGGTTTTAAACGGTTCCCCCGTTCATGTCTGTCTGTTGATGATGAGTCTGCCAAGAAAAGATTTTCAGCAGGAACTGGGGGCAAAACAGGCAATCTAGGCAAATGATGTTGTGGAAGTAAAGCCTGCTGCGCCTTCTTTTTTCTTTTTCGTTTGCTTGGTTTGGATTTAGATCTAGCTCCAACACCGGAAGATACTTCAGCAACAGCACCCTCAGTAGACTGTTTGCCAGCACTGTCCAGTTTGTCTTCAGGTGAACCATTGGTAATAAAGCCAGAGTCTGGGGACTGCAATCGTGTGTGGTGTACATCAGCAGAGCCAGAACAACTGGACTGACCAGAACGACCGGATGGACTGCTGCTTCCATCACTAAGATCAAGGTTACTGAGATTTTTTGTAACTTCCTCATCTGTTAAAACCGCATCTTCATCATCACTGTCTCGATATGTCAGGCGTGATACACAGACAAGTTCACGGAGATCGCGTACACCTCGACTCATGCTGACTATTGCAAAGCAGCAGTCTACTGGTTTCCTTTGGTGAATCAAGCACATGCAAACACTTGGCTGGTTTTCTTGGCAATTTCTGTTAAAACTGTGACAGATTAACATAAATATTCATAAGTAACTTTTGATTACTGTTAAAAAGTATCAAGAAGTACACAAATGATTTGCACTGCATTTATCTTTAATAAATTTGCAAACTATCTAGAGTTATGGGACCACCTTAACTGTTTTTAATCTCTCTTTAAAAAAAAAATCTAGTTCTTTCATACTGAAAAGAGGTGCATAAGCGTGTGCGTGTGTATGTGTGTGTCTTGTCTGTCTGTGGCAAAACAACTTGTGCACACAATTTTCCCAGCTCATTATGGGTGGATCTTTATTAAATTTTGGTAAAAGCTGTGGACTGCTAGGAGTCATGAAACCATGAGTTTGGAAGGTAAAGCTCTAAAGTCAAGGTCACATGAACCATAAACAGGCCTAACATCAGCACTTACATTTAAAATTTGTTGTATTGCTGTGACAGTCTACCACTGACCTTGAATATCAAGTTTGAATTCCATCAAAGTTTCTTAAAAGTCACAATGATGTTGATAAGTGGGCCTACAAAATATGGATTTACTGTATTGTTTTAATATAAAAGGGGGACTATTTAAATGCCTTGACTATCTTGGGTGTGGTTTTGTTTTCTTTTGCTTTTTTTTTTTTAATCCCCATAACAGAAAAAGAAAAACCCACCTAGTTAAAAATCACTCTTACATACTGTTACACTACACAGTTAGTAGTACTATTAGCAGAGTTTAAACAACAAAAAACACACCACAAAATAAAAACGAAGAACCTGGAACATGTGAGATGTCAACAACATAAAATCAAAATCCCACCTGCACTTCTATCTCTACTCTCACTCGGATGTCTAAGGCCATAAAAGCAACCGTGAGCAGGGTTGGAAGTTTCATCTTCACTTGCCAGGCAAAGCGGAAAAAAAACATGAGCACTCTGCTTGCAGGATGGCTCAAACCACCAAAAACTGGTGACACTACCAGCTCTGGCACATCCAAGTTCATTGTATTCAGTAATGTACTTTGGCTTAGCAATTCCACCTACATAAAATGTATATAAATCTCTGGGCACTGAAATATGAGTGAACAATCCAAAACCTCTGTAAAAGGAGTATAAGTGAGTGAACGAGTTCAACTCATAAATCACACAATTGTGTTGTCTGAGCACAACTGTTCACAGTGCTTGTATTTGATGATGATAGTTCCTAATAAAGAAATGAGTGGAAACAAGTGTGAAATGAAATACACAGGTGGTGTTGAGGAAGTGTGCAAAACGCCACGACAGTCTGAAGAAGAACACAAGTGTTTCAAGCAGCATGTTGGCAGCGCTTGATCATCATACCATCAACCATTTTGTAGAACTGCACACAGAATTGATAATTCATTTGGTCAAATATGCATGATGACAGGAGTGGAGGAAGACAAAGATTCAAATTCAGACAATTAACTAAAAGCAACAAAACCACACATTCATACAAACTGTAATCAATCATAACATAATTTCATAATCATGCTAAAATGTCTTGAAGCAATAAATAGCTTCATAATGTTTTCATTCACAGAACCTGCTTCTAGATTACTGGATGGCAGAAAGTTCAAATCCAACATCTGTGTACTGATGTTGAGCCTCATTTACTTTCAAGACCTTCAGCATTTTTCTGATTTTTTTTTTTTTTAAATTAGAAACTGATTTTCAAAGATCAAATTTTTTTCTGTTTTTCCATAAAAATTGTGACCTGTTTTTCACATCAAAATTTTCACCTCTAAAAATGACATACAAAAACAGAATACTAATTTGCATGAAAGAAAAAAATTCAGTATTCTGGCCCCTGAAAATTTTAATTCAAGAAGAAAAATTACAGAAACACTGGACAACATGGATTGATAATAATAATAATTACAATAATTATATATTCATATAGCGCAAAATCTTGATAAAATCAAATCTAAGTGCTGAAACAGACACATACACACGCACGCACACGCACGCACGCACGCAGGCACGCACACACGCACGCACACACACACACATACGCATGGCTATAAATGGGGAGAAAAAATAAAAGCAATGGAAAATTATAGAGAGCATATTGATGGAGGGTCGACCATCACGAAACATGAGCAAGGCATCTGAACTGCCTGCCATCTATTTTTGTGAAAAAGTTGTCACATCACATGACTGCGACTCATCCAACAAACACAGGACCAGCCACACTGTCAACACTCATCCAGATTGAAATAAAGACAATTTTACAGGTAGCTTGTCATTGTTGTTTAAAGCCCAGCTGGCTGGCTGCGTAGAGCCATATCAGGGCTATAACCGCTTTAAAACAAACAAAACTTCAACAGGGAAAAAAAGAAAAGAAAAAAGAAAATTAAGTACATATATCAATGCATTCATGCACATAATCTAAGGACATGCCCCAGCACTGACTACTCCGTCCAATTTATCGCACAAGGGATTTAAAAAAAAACCACCATAATACAAATATAAGCATATCTAAGGAAATCAAAACATACATAAAAACAGGCAGAAATTACCTAATATTGCCTCCACATATCTCACCTCTCTAGAGCCAAAAATGCACTTAATACATAAAGTAAGATGAGTATGTGGGATTGACCTGTGCATTTATGATTTATGGTTCCACCAGTTGTGCATATCAATTGTTTAGTACAACCTAGCAATACACATAATTACTAAATTGATCCTGAGTGATAAGCCTAGTTTCTTCTTATGCAATCAACAGAGCAAACACATATGACAAGAACCAAAATGACAGAAATCTTATGTAAAATTGCAACCTGCCAATGCCATGCCATACTTAGAATACAAATGAACAGATCAGGAGCAAGCTGATTTTGAGAACAAAATGTAGCTCATACTAAAAAGTCATAGCAGTGGTATATAATGTAATACATTATACAGATATCAACTACAAGTCATAGCAGTACTAGAATGGAGATATCAAAATTATTATTCATCAATTCAAATGTAAAACTAAAAGTCGGGATCGAAAGTAGTCTGAACACAAGTACGCTCTAAATCACATATAAGCAAAGTTTTACTTTTTCTCTATAAGCATCAGGATTTCCCAATGATGGCTCAACAGCTGTAAACAATCATGGCGGAGTCATGACACTAGATTTTAAAAAAAATTCTGACTAAGCTGATCTTCATAATCCCAATCTAATATCCAGAAATAGATTCATGGTGACCTGTTCGGCTATTGCCTGAATGCTAGCTGTGGTAAAGCTGAACTCAGTTTGCCACTGAGTAATGAGTCCAAAGTTAGCATGTTCCTAGCCCTGCCAAGTAAACGACTGATGCAAAGTGATGGTCGGTGGTGATGGAACGTGTGCTTCAAAACGAAGGGAAAGGAAAGCAGCAGGGGTGATGATGAATCAAATGAGGTACAAAAGGACCAAAAATCAAAGCCACAACAAAAATGTATGGTATTCCCATTTGCTGCAAATTTTGTCCTGGGACAGAGATCTCCAGTTTTCAATTATATCACTCCAAGAATGTCAACTGGCAGTGAGCATCATTTGTCATATACAGATTCTTTATGCCTGGCTCCAAGTGTCACATACAAAAAACACCTGTATCTCAGTTAGCAGGCTTAATCAAGTTAATGGCGCGAGAGGGCGATGTTAACATGACATTATTGACAAAATTCCTCAAGGAAATCAACAGCACAGCGGCAGAGTCCAAGAAGTGTGTGTGTGTGAGTGTGTATGTGAAAAAGGCAGACTACTGGGGTCAAGGGTCAATGCCTAACAGGCAGAGCGTACTCTAAGTTCAGCACCCTCTTTGTGTGTATATGTGTGTGTGTGTGTGTGTGTGTGTGTGTGTGTGTGTGTGTGTGTGTGTGTGTGTGTGTGTGTATGTGTGTGTGTGTTTGTCACTTTGTATGTGTGCGTGTGTGTGTGTGTTTGCGTGTGTCTGTGTTGGAGAGATACAGGATGACAATTTGGGTCACAGGTCACACGCCCGGCAGGTTGAGAGTACCCTAGCTCAGCATCCTCTGTGTGTGTACATAGGTACACAGGTACACTGTTTATTCTGGATATTCCTGTACGGTGCAATGCCCATACGTCTCATATGGACTGTTTCCACTGTGAACATGAAATTAATTGTTTAGCTAGATTTCTTTAGTTTGTTTTTTCCTATCTTTCCTTTGCTTTTTTCATTCCCTGGCTGGACTTACTTTGGACATGGTCATAATGATGCCCTTCTTCTGTTTCCTTAGACTGTGCACAATTTGGACTAAATTTAATCCAAATGTAACTTCATGAACTGTTGATTTACCTGAATATGTAAACTGTCAAGCATTTTTCACTTGAAATCTTCACTAATTGCAAAAGTACTATCCGGCTTACTGGCATCTATGAAGGTAAGGTCACTTAGTATTTCAGCATGTTATGAACCAATGTATTAACAACATGTTGTGAACCAATATATAGACAACATGTTGTGAACCAATATATAGACATATGACCTGCCACATTATTATTTCATGGTATGAGAATTTTTCTGCTAATATACAGAAATGGTGATTTTCATGGGGCTGGCAAAGTAGAAAAGCTTACGTAAGGGGCTAGAACTTTGGGTGTTTTTGACAAAGACATGGATCGAGATCTGATAATCATTTCAAGCTCAATCCCTGCCTGCAATTCTGAAAACTGGTCAGTTCACTTCCCATCTTAATGTGTCCACCATTCTGGTGGTGTCGGCTGAGTGTTTCATAGACCTGTCCCTCTCCATCTCAACCCCTCTTCATCCCCTCTCTATTTCAAGTATTTCAAGTGCTTCAACTGTTTGGCATTTCTGACTTCAAGACGGTCTAGGTATGTCACAATCGGCGATTACGCGTGCACGAAAACTGTAGTGGAAGACTGTGACCGGCGTGGCGGCACATGTGAGAGGGTAGGCAAACAATCGCTGTTTGTTTCGTTAATGTATTCATGTGTCCGATAATTACCGATCTGAATACCGAAGTCCGTACTTTTCCCATGATGACCTGGTCATTTTCACGAGCTTCCTCTGATTTGCTGACGTGGCAGTGGTGGTGTGACTTGTGGTGTTTGCGGCCGTATCTCCCAAACTTACAGGTATAATCGTACCGTCAAGTGAATTAATTACCAATAAGAACATGCATTTTCCTGCTTATGTGTAAAATTTGGTGCAGATTTGTCGACAGAAAACCATTTTAGGCCATATTACAGATAGTGGGTGTGGTGACCGTTGTTATTGCCTTGTTCACAATGGCCGCAAGACTTTTTAGTGCCGATTAACCGTTTTCTTTTTGTCATACCTGCTGAATCTATAGGCTTACCGCCTTCATTTTTCACGACATACAAGACAATGCATTTTTAGTGTACTGTGTAAAATTTGGTGAACAATTATGATCTGTGACTCGAAATACAAGCTTCAGTTTGACGCTGGTTGTCAGACACCAGCGTCAGTCTAGATCTAGTAGACGCTGGTTGTCAGTCTAGATCTAGATGACTCGGCAAACTGCGTTGATGGGCAGCCGAACTTCGAAGGTCTGCTGCCCCTCATTATCAGCTTCTAGACTTCTGGACTTCAGATTGTCAGATTGGATAAGATTAAAACTCACACTACTAGTACTACTAGGCAAGTTTAGCAAGAATCATAGTGTAGATCTAAATAGGACTACAATAGTTAAGGATGGCGAGGGACAATGGATATTGGTCATGTAGTAGTGTCTCATCTCCTGATATGTGTACACCCACACAACAGTCTTGATGACTGATGTTTGACAGACAGCTCAGTGACAACACACACACACACACACACACACACACACACACACACACACACACACACACACACACACACACACACACTCACTACACACACACACACACACAGAGTAAATACCCAAAGGTGTGATGAGCCGATGCACAGTAATGCTGAACTTCTAAATTTAATATTATCACACTGAAAAAAATCTTGAATTTTCCAAATTTAAAGCCTAGGTACAATGATTAAGATTAATGCTTTAAATGTGATTTTTTTTTTTTTTTATTTCAAATATTCAATATGCCTTTTAAATTGGTGTGTGTCCAACTGAGCTTAGGCCTATAGGCCTACTGCATTAATGTATGGGCATGACAAACCTCCATCTTTTTTCACTTTAAGTTTGTTTTGTTCCTGTCTAAAATGCACAAGGATGCTTTGATATGGACTGTTGGCAATGTATAGGTCTAAATACAATGATGATTAGGTGCTAGTAATTGTGATAACTAGTAGTAGTAGTCCTTGTCTGTCATTACTATTACTGTTGTCATTCAAATGTCTCATAGTGGGTAAGGTCTTTATCCATCCAGATAAAATGAGTGAATCCGATGCCACCCTCCCCCCACCTGGGTATGAGTGGGATGACTCGGAATGTTTCATCGTCCAGTCACAGACTGATGCCATTGTAAGTGCATATTTTGATAATTTTTGTGCAAGACTTACACAACACATGTAGGCCTGTACAGTCAGTCAGCTGATCTTCTCTTGCTGTCAAGTGTGTACACTCTAAGGGGACTGGGGTGTGTCTAAGTAATGACACTTGGATACCCTTCATGTATAATCTTTATTTTTTTCCATTTTTGTTATTGTTTAGATTTTCATTTGACATGTTTGGTTTTACACAGATGACTTTCATGATTCCATTCTTAGAATGTCTGCACATTTTTATAATCTCTTCATTTAGCAAGCTGTAAATGTGACTATGGATTGTGTGCTTTTTTGTGTATGTGTGGACTATTTGTATGTAACTCATGTAAATATGTTTCAGAATTTTGTTTTTGCAATGTAGCTTATTTTTATGTCTGGTGTTTGTGCGTGTATGTTATGATATATTTCTGCTGATGCCCTTTTCATCTTGTTACCTGTATTTATTTTGATATAGCATTATGCATTAAAACACTTGTATTAGTTGTAACCAAATATTGTCCGTCTTTGTCTTTTTGTTTGCATTTAATTTTGTTTTTTGAGTGATATACATATAGATATTTACATAACTGTGTGTGTGTGTGTGTGCACACACACATATTTATGTACATAACACATTATCTTTCATGTTGTATGACAGCTTATGAAAAAGTGTGTGATTACGCAAGGAAAAAAACCAAAACTTTTTCAAAAAGGTTTGCTTGTCAGGGTAAATAATTGAAAAGATACACTGTCCTTACTACCAGCTGAATTTTTAATTCAAAATTGCAATATGAACTTTCCAGATGAGCAAGTTATAAACCAATTCAGTCTGTGAATCTTTTTTTCCCCTCAGAACAGCTTAATTAGTAATTAATCTGTAATCTCTAGTCTTAATAAAGACTCATTTCTATGTTACCAGGAAACTTGAGAGTTTTTTTTCAGTGAAATATTCAAACAATTTTCATGTCTATTTTTAAGGGGTTTTATACTACCATCACAGGCTCTCAATTTTTTATTTTGATTAATCAATATGAATATATTTACATCACATATATATCTATACACACATGTATATGATATATAATGATATACATAGGCCTACATATCACTTATAATTATAAACATCTGTATATAAAAACCAAGAGGTATTTAATAAATACACAGGTTGACAACTTCTTAAAGGTGGTTGTTCATGAAAAACTGTAATTAATTGATTATTACATAAAGATTCAGCCTAATGGTATTGAATAACTGTTGTAATTTATCATTATAATTATCTTGAGGCTTTACTCAACAATTTTCAAGTAAGAAATTTGATGATTTTGGAAACTGTAAAGATTTTAGGAATCTCAATTAATTTTCGCTTTAGCCAGTTGAGGCAATTAATGAATTCCTAATTAATGCAAAAACCCAGAGATTCGTGAAAGTCGTGATCACCTTGGCTAAACAAAGACCTTTCTGTGGATACTTGATTTTTTTCAATCGGTTCAGTCGTTCCAAAGTTATGGTGCTTTTTGTGATGAAACGGCACATACGCGGTCACAGTTTTTGCTATGTAGCCTGGCTAATCCAATGAAGGAAAACGTCGAAAATTTAATTATTCAAAAAATCATAACTTTCGTCACAGATAATCAATCAAAGAACTTTTTATACCATTTTAAAGTTCTTTTTTTGCTCTTTTCAATGATGGTAATTGCATATTTATTAAAAAATATTTGAAATTTTTTGTAACATAACTCAAGAGTCACTGAAGACCTTGACAACGTTACACGTACAGGGTTTTACACAGGGTCTGGGCGTCTGATAAATAATCCCTGGCAGGTTTGAATGAAGCGCATAAGAATTTGTCCCAGCGCAATGGATTCTTCTTGAACAAACTCCAACGCTACAACCAACACAAGTTCAAGTTGCGGACTCGTCGTGAGACTGCAGTCTTAGCAGACTGACTTTTCATCTCTTTGACTATGAAGTTCTGACGTTAACATTTCACTGGAAAAACAAATCGGTCAAATCATTGCAAAAATCTACACACAACTCTTTTCATAAGTAACTTAATTTCAAATCTTCTGTACAACAGCAATAACGTACGGTACGTGATCGTACAACATACTTTGTCAAAGTGCAGGTGTTGTGCTACCGTCGCCATGACGGGTCGTTGATATAGAGCGGAAGTTCGGACAATCCAGAGATTCGGGGGAAAAAATCACGAAAGAAGTATCGCTTTATTAGTTAAAAATGCTGATCAATACAAAGATAGTCTGAACAGTCGCTTTTGTAATAATAAGAAATTTCCTGTATGTGTATGTTTATAAGTGTGACTTTAAGAAACTAGCACAAAAACGATTTTTTGTTAACCTAAGAACAATAACTCGTTGGGGCTGGCCTTCACTTTTCGTCTGCTAGCTCATCGGCGTGTATAGTTTCTGTTTGCTGCTCAAAGCAGTCATGTATACCAGTATGAAAGGGAAAAGGGCATTAGTGACTGGTGCTGGAAAAGGTCGGTGTTTGGTTTTTGTGTGTCAAAACAAGCATTTATAAATGCTGACCTGCCATGCCTTCCAAAAACTTTTTTGCTGTGCTAGTTGGAAAATAGGTCAAGTTGTTTGTAGACCTAAAGTAATAGTACTATGTATGTCTATAGTACTACGTAGGGCATACTATCTAGAATCCATTTCCTCCGAACGTGGACATGGGGTGCCCTTATCAGTTACCACTTTGTATGACTGAAATCAAGGACAAGCCATTGGCGTGGCCGCCTTATATAATTCAGACTTAGTTTGATTTTGTTCCAAGGAATTTGTTTTGACCAGAGAAATATAATAAATGTCTTTCATTAACCCTTTGACTCTTGCACCATGTCCACCAGCATCCAGTATTGTCAACCATACTAGCAAAGCAAAATCTTGTGAGTTTGACTCCCTCACCCTATCCACCAGCTTCCTACAGGAAGCTGGTGGACAGGGTAAGGGAGTCAAAAGGTCAAGTTTTTGCAGTTGGTGGACAGGGTACAGGAGTCAAAGGGTTAAACTGTCGCCTAATTATATATTATGGCTAATATGGAGCTTTGATTTGTGATACATGAACTTTGTTAACTCTTTCACTGCCAAGTTTCCCTAGAAACGGCACTCCTCAGTGCCAAGTATATTTTGGGCAGCCAATTTTGCAGTGCAGATTGCATTTTAAATGCTTGTATCTCAAAGACTATTAAAGATTTTCACTTACTTTTTTTTGGCTGTGTAAAGGGCAGATGTTGTATTTATATAAGAATGCTTGCTTATGTTTATGTGCTTGATTGATTATTCCACAGATAATCTTATTATAAAGAAAAACAATTTTTTTTCATACGGTTTATTAGTTGTACTTCTGACCTTATTTCATGAGTTGTGCATCAGATATCATTATAATAAATGAGGAAAAGCAATGGAAAATGTACACACAAAGTCAGCTGACTGCTTATTCTACTTGTAGTGGTAGACAATACGTGTCGATTTGCAGCCATTTTGGAGAAAACATTTGGAGAAAACATGACGTAAATTCCAACAGTTAAAACACTTTGGCCTTACTGCAGAAAAACTAGGTCACTGGGTAAAGTTTAAAAATAGCACAGTCGCCTGCATTTACCAGTGGAGCTGACAGAGGCTTTGTACCCACGTGAAAAGTTATTGTGTAGCATGGCCCCTCCAAGTCGCACAAATGCGACCATGGCAGTTGTACGGGAAGTCGCTTGATTGCGACCATGGCGGGAAAAGAGTTAAAGGCATAGGCCTAAAGTCTAATATGCATGAACCAGGTTATCAATAAAAAAGATATGTACTTAACTCAATGTAAAGTCAGAGAGAAAGAGTGTATGTGTGTTTATGTGTGTATGACAGTGTGTCTGTGATAATGGTGTGTGGAGGGGGACGGTTTTGCCTGACTCTGCAACTGGACAATTATTACTACAATGTCCAAAGTATGTTGGATTAGAATCAGGTATAGGCTAAATACCAAATGATCTGGCAGAAGTGCAGTTTCCTGTGGTTTGAAATCTCAGGTGCAGTCTCATCTGCTTGGAAGTCTCATATACGGAGTCTTGTCTGCTCAGAAGTCTTATGTGCGGTCTTGTCAGCTTGGATACACGTGTTGTTTACTTGTAACCAAGATTGTTCCAGTGATAAACTGACATAATCCTAGTTTAAAAAAATGTAGACTAGGTAAAACATAGGCTAGGTAAGACCTCAGGACCTGGCCAGCTAATGGGTTTATGAGCAGGTTTAAGGCTTGTGCCATGATCACCATACTCGTGGTACCTGTGACGTTAGTGCATATGGTATTCATTCCGAGCTCAGAGGCAGCATCTTGAGAAACTGAAACTTAAACTAAAATTGGAAGTCTTGCGAATAGAGCCTTGTCATCTTGTAAATCTGATGTGCAGTCTTGTCAGCATGGATGTCCCATGTGCAGTCTTGTTAACTTGGAAATCTCATGTTCGGTCTTCAGCTTGGAAATCTCATGTGCAGACTCTTGTCAACTTGGAAGTCTCATATGCAGTCTTGCCTGCTTGGAAGGCTCCTGTGCAGTCTTATCAGCTTGAAAGTCTCCTGTGCAGTCTTATCAGCTTGAAAGTCTCCTGTGCAGTATTATCAGCTTGGAAGTCTCCTGTGCAGTCTTATCAGCTTGAAAGTGTCCTGTGCAGTCTTATCAGCTTGGAAGTCTCCTGTGCAGTCTTATCAACTTGGAAGTCTCATGTGCAGAATCTTGTCAACTTGGAAGTCTCATGTGCAGAGTCTTGTCAACTTGGAAGTCTCATGTGCAGAGTCTTCAGCTTGGAAGTCTCATGTGCAGTCTCCTGTGGTTGGAAGTCTCATGTGCATTCTCCTGTGGTTGGAAGTCTCATGTTCAGTTTCCTCTTAGTAATCTCCAGTCTCCTCTGGTGGCAGGTCTCGTTGTAGCATCTTCCTCTGGCAGGAAGTCTTATGTGAATTATCCACAAGTGGAAAGGCTCATCACATCTCATTCAGCAGCTAGGCTTGTTTGTAAAGCCCCTAGATCCCAGTCATGTTCTCCTCTTCTGAAAAAGTTGCATTGGCTTCCAGTTGAACAAAGAATCAAATACAAATGTTGCTGTCTCTGTTACAAAATTCTTACTTGCTCCGCTCCCTCTTATCTGTCTGAACTTCTTCAAGTGTATGTACCATCCAGAACTCTCCGATCCTCTACCGACACAAGAACTTTCTGTGTTCCCCGTTTCAACCGGAAACTGCATGGTCAGAGAGCTTTCTCCCACTCTGCTGCCATGACCTGGAACTCCCTTCCCTATCATATTCGCCATAAGCAATGTCTTCCTTCTTTCAAGTCTAGTCTGAAGACCTATCTTTTCACTCAATACTTTCATTGATCTTCTCTTTCTCTTCTCTCTCAGCCCTGATCATCGTTCCTACATATATGTGTGTGTGTGTGTGTGTTTGTGTGTGTGTGTGTGTGTGTGTGTGTGTGTGTGTGTGTGTGTGTGTGTGTGTGTGTGTGTGTGTGTGTGTGTGTGTGTGAAGCATGTTTATGCGAGCAAGAGAGAGGGAGAGAGAGGGAGAGAGGAAAAGAGAGAGAGAGAGAGGCTGTGCGGGAGAGAGAGAGAGTGAGCAAGGAATATCGGGAGCACGGTAGAGAGCGAGAGTATGGTTGGGGTGGGGCAAGAGAGTGAGAGTATGAGTAAGAGTATGTGTAAGCGTGATAGAATTTGATAGTAGAGAAACTGAGTGGTTGAGAGAGGGAGTGTGTTTGGGTCTGTGTGTGTGTGTGTGTGTGTGTGTGTGTGTGTGTGTGTGTGTGTGTGTGTGTGTGTGAAGAGAAAGAGAGAGAAAATATTTTTGTATGATTGTCACTACTTTTAGTAATATTTGAATTTACTATGTTAATATGTCTTGTTGAACGTAAATTTTATGTTTTATGTTATATAGTGTTAGCAGCGGTATGTTTAAATTTTATGTTGGTGTATCTATTTGTATTTAGTTATATACTGATTTTATGTTAAGCGCTTTGTGCTCTGGAAAGCGCTATATAAATTGCCTTTATTATTATCTCATGTGTGGCATTTTCTTGGGTTGGAAAATATATGCAATGTCTTCTCTGGTTGGAAGTGTCATGTGCAGTGTCTTCTCTGGCTGGAAGCCTCATGTGACTACCTGGCTCCTGTAAAACTGTGACTAAATGAATCTTTAGTTAGTGCTATGCTAGGGAACCAGAATGAGCAATATTGGGGTAATGCCACTGGGGCACTTAAGCAGTGCAAATGATGTTGCTGTAAAACATAAATAAGTATATAGATAACAACAACAACAGCAGCAATAAAAACCAGTTTGAATGAAAAGGAATGTACTGCACTCACCTTGATTAATAGTTGACAAGAATAATAACAGACATGACACAACCAGTTTTGACCTTTGGATCTTCAACAGGGCAATAACAGCACACAATCATACATTTTCAGGACAGAATTATCACAGGCAATTAACTCAGCTTGGTGTGCTGCTTCTGTCCTGTAAACAATTGTGCACTGTTCTGGCCCTGTTGAAGACCCAAAAATGAGAACAAATTAGTGCCCTGTCTGTTATTGTGTCAATTTTTACATTGAGTAGAGTATGTTTCTTTTTCTTGTTTATTTCTTATCTTTTTCATTTTTATTTCTTATCAGACCTGCAGTCACTCTTTTTTTTTATGAACAAACAAACAAACATAAAAAAGATGTTTTACTGATACATTGCTTTGACAGATGTGCAAGGGTAAGGGAGTGTTAGTGTCAGAGAGATAGAAAAGATTCTATTGTCTGCAGCTGTGGTTATCTCGGTAGAAATTAAGGTTAAGGGAGTAAACCCTGACAGAAAATCACCCCTACTGCCTTGTGGGTTTGTTTTTACTTTACAGCAAAACCATCATGAGAAACCTAGAAGAATGCTCTGGGATAAAGGTTGGAGGAAAAATGATAAACAACATTGGTTACGCAGATGACACTGTGCTAATTGCAGAAAATGAAAGGGACTTACGAAACCTTGTGAATATAACAGAAATAGAAATAAAAAAAATAAAGGGTTGGAGCTGAATAGCAAAAAGACTGAAGTCATGGTAATCAGTAAAAAAAAACATGAAATCCCCTCATGCAAAATAACAGCAAATAGCACAGCTCTGAGACAGGTTGATAAATTTAAATATCTGGGAACAGTCATCTCACCAGATGGCAGATGCACATCAGAAATAGCCAGCAGAATCGGCCAAGCCAAACAGCATTCAAGAAGATGAGAAGCATTCTTTCCAACAAATGCCTATCAATTAACATCAGGAAGAGAGTTCTTGAATGCTATATAGAACTGATGCTGTTACACGGTTGTGAGGCATGGACAGTCAACATGCAAAACCAGAACAAGATTGAGGCAGCTGAAATGTGTTTCTAAGAATGTTGACAGTTCCATGGACATCAAAGAAAACAAATGAGACAGTCTTGATGGAGGCAGACACAAGACAGATATTGATAAATAAGATTAGGAAAAGACAAGCAAAATTTACAGGACATTTTATGAGGAAAGGGGAATTAGAACACCTGGTCACAACAGGAAAGCTGGAGGGAATGAGAACACCAGATAGACCCAGGGAGAAAATATCGGACAGACTTGCAGGGTGGCTGAGGACAAAGAGGGTGGAAGATGTACTTGCAGCAACAAGGGATAGATTCACATGGAGGGCCATGATCACCAATGCTGTGCGTCAGGGCATGTGATGATGATGATGATGTTGATGATGATGGTGATGATGATGATGATGATAGTATGTACAATATTCATGTTATTTACATTTACAAAATGCAGGTGAAAAGTAAGTTCATTTGTTCATTACTGTTTTTTTAACATCCATTCATATAAGTGCTTTAAGTTTTAGACAAATAAATCAGGTATCAGTTCTCCGGTGTGTATACATTCTTACTCAGTATTTGCTGCTTGTTTTTCTTCTACCTTGTTTGTTTTCATATATATGTAAGTAAATCCACATATTTATGTACCCTATCCCACCCATACATAGAAACCCAGCAAAGGGGAGAGAGGAGAGGAAGACAGAAAGATTGAAGAGCATGGCTGGTGAATATGTGGTCTCCCACTGTGATGAAAGTCTTGCTGAGGGGTCCAACAATTCACCAGGGAAAAACACAGCTGATTTTATGATTACATACATATTTTATTTCATCAATCATTTTTTTGTAATTTTACTTACTGTTGTGTGTGTAGGTATAGGACGAGACATTGTCAAAGCATTGCACAAGGAAGGGGTCAAGGTTGTTGCTGTCAGTCGCTCACAGTCTGATCTTGATGCACTAAAGGTGGAGGTAATTTGAAGTGTTGACAGTTTTACATTGTAGTCATTTTATTTCAAAATTTCT
>CM060305.1:35634585-35687085 GCA_030674185.1 Monoplex corrugatus | reverse complement strand
GATGGAAGGCAAGGGGAAACCACCATCGTACTTTTCCCCAGGAAATCCATGGACAGAGGAAGAATAAAGAAGAAAGTTAACGACGTCAATAGGTGCTCCTGTGGAGCACCTTCGTCTGGTAGGGACTGTCATGCGGCGCAGATGACACCAGACCGTCAGCCAGCTACTGCGACCAAAACCAAGATTAAATTCAACACCAAGGTGGCAACATGGAATGTAAGAACAATGCTGCAGAAAGGTAAATTAGACAATATCAAAAGGGAGATGGAAAGGCTTAACATCAGTATTTTAGGACTAGGGGAAATGAGATGGAAGGGGGCAGGCATGATAACATCAGGAGAATATACAGTGATATACTCTGGTGTAATTCACATGAAAGAGGAGTAGGCATCATAATGGACAAAGACAAATCAAAAGCAGTTAAAGGATACTGGGCAGTGTCCGACAGAGTTTTACTGGTCAAATTCGGAGGGAAACCTTTTGATATCAACATCATACAGGTGTATGCACCAACATCCGCAAGTACTCAGGAAGACATCGACAACTTCTACGAAGTTTTAGAGATGGCCAAGGTCCAATGTAAATCACAGGAAGTTACAGTCATAATGGGAGATTTTAATGCTAAAGTGGGACAGGATAGGGTGGAGGATATAGTTGGACCTCATGGCCTTGGTACACAAAACGAAAGAGGGGGGAAGCTTGTAGAATGGGCACAGATGAATGAGTTCATAGTAGGAAACACCTGGTTTGAGCAGCCTAACAGAAGAAAATGGACTTGGATGAGTCCAGGAGATAATACCAAAAATCAAATTGACTACATCCTGATCAACAAAAGATTTAGAAATTCTTTACTGTCAGCAAAAACACTACCAGGCGCAGACTGCAACAGTGACCACAATCCGGTAGTGGGAAGGTTTAGGCTGAAATTGAGGAAAAGGAAACAAACCAAAAGCAACATCAAACTAAACCTTGGACTCTTGAAGACAGATGAAATGATACGTCAAAAATTTAATGTACATGTTCAAAACAAATTCAGTGCTCTGGAAGACGTTGGTGACAGTGAGGAACAATGGACAAAGTTGAGAAGTTCTATAAATGAAGCTTGTGAGGAAATCCCTAAGGCAAATAGAAAAGCAAAAAAGAGCTGGATGACTAATGAAATTTTGGGCCTGATGGAGAAAAGGAGGAAGGCAAAGAGAAACGAGGAGATATACAGGAAGATAAACAAAGAAATCAGGTATAGGTGCAATGAAGCCAAGGAAGCTTGGCTGAACACAAAATGCAAAGAGATAGAAGAACGACACAAAATGGATCCTCAGGGTATGTACAGACGAATTGAAGAAATTGTTCACAGGAAAAATACATGCACATCAACTGGTTGCTTAAAATCAAAAGATGGCACGCTTATCATGGAAAAAGACAAGGTATTAGACAGATGGGGAGCGTACATTAAAGACCTTTTTGAGGATGACAGAAACGAAGAACACATTATAAAAAAGAACTTTGAAGGACCACCCATAATGAAAGATGAAGTCAGAGCAGCACTGAAAAAGATGAAACCAGGAAAAGCCCCAGGACCAGACAACATTACTACAGAGATGATTGAAGCCCTGGAGGAATTTGGCATAGAAAAAAATAACAGTCCTCCTAAATGAAATTTATGACACAGGAAAAATCCCCAAAGATATGTCAAAATCAATTTTCATTGCACTTCCAAAGAAGACAGGGGCTATAGAATGCGAACTCCATCGCACAATCAGTTTGATGAGTCATGTAACAAAAATCCTGTTAAGAATAATCATGATGAGGACAAGGAATAGAATCAAAAGAGAAATAGCAGAAGAACAGTGTGGATTTGTGGAGGGGAAAGGAACTATTAATGCCATATACATCCTAAGAACTATCATAGAGAGGTCAGTTGAGATGAATAAGGATTTGTATTTATGCTTTGTTGACTATACCAAGGCTTTCGATCGGGTACAACATGAAGAATTGATCAACCAACTGGAGAGACTCAATGTCGATGGAAAAGATCTACGAATAATCAGGAATATGTACTGGGAACAAACAGCTGCAATGAGAATAGAAAACAATATAAGCTCTTTTCAAAACATCAAAAGAGGAGCCAGACAGGGTTGTGTTTTGTCACCAGATCTGTTTTCACTATATAGCGAAAACATCATGAGAAACCTAGAAGAAGACCCTGGATTAAAGGTTGGAGGGAAAATGATAAACAACATTCGGTAGCAGATGACACCGTGCTAATTGCAGAAAATGAAAGGGACCTACAAAACCTTGTGAATATACTAGAAACAGAAAGCAAAGGTAAGGGGTTGGAACTAAACAGCAGGAAGACTGAAGTCATGGTGATCAGTAAAAAACATGAAATCCCCTCCTGCAAAAAACAGCAAATGGCACAACCTTGACACAGGTTAATAAGTTCAAATACCTGGGAACGGTCATTTCATCAGACGGCAGATGCACATCGGAAATAGCTGGCAGAATCGGCCAAGCCAAAACAGCATTCAAGAAGATGACAAGCATTCTTACCAACAAATGCCTATCAATTAACATCAGAAAGAGAGTCCTTGAATGTTATATAGAACCAATACTGTTGTACGGATGCGAGGCATGGACAGTCAGCAAGCAAAGCCAGAGCAGGATTGAGGCAGCCGAGATGTGGTTTCTCAGAAGAATGTTGAGAGTACCATGGACAGCAAAGAAAACAAACGAGACAGTCTTGATGGAGGCAGACACAAGTCGATCACTGATAAGGAAGATTAGGAAAAGACAAGCAACATGTATAGGCCATTTTATGAGGAAGGGGGATTTGGAGCACCTGGTCACAACGGGAAAGCTGGAGGGAAAGAGAGCACCGGGTAGACCCAGGGAGAGAATGCTGGACGGACTTGCAAGGTGGCTGAGGATGAAGAGGGTGGGGGAGATGCTGGGGGCAACGAGAGATAGAGATGGTTGGAAGTCCATGGTCGCCAACGCCAATCGGCAGGGCACCTGATGATGATGATGATGATGATGACATCATTGTCATTTTCTGCAACATACCAGTCTGTTTGTGATCCATTCATATCAGTGTGTGTCCTTTTATTGATCTCTACATCATTGTCATTTTCTACAATATACCAGTCTGTGATCCATTACCATGTATGTGAGTCCTTTTATTGTTCTCTACATCATTGTCATTTTCTGCACCATACCAATCTGTTTGTGATCTATTCCCATGAATGAGTCCTTTTATTGTTCTCTACATCATTGTCATTTTCTGCACCATACCAATCTGTTTGTGATCTATTCCCATCTATGTGTGTACTTTTGTTGATCTCTACATCATTGTCATTGTCTACAACATTGTGTCTCCTTATTCCCTGTTTCACTACGTCCCACTTTGCGCCATTGTGTCGCTATATACCATCTCTAAATGTCCCATTTTCCCATGTCTATGTGTCCCATTCCTGATCTCTCAATGTCTGATTGAACGTAAGTGTTGTTCTCATTCTTCATCTCATTGACTTTGCATTCCCTAATCATGATGCACATTTCACTGGTTTATTGGTTGATTGGTTTGGATTGTTAATATGTTTGATACTGAAACAGGTGGTTGCCAAAGGTATGGTGGAGAAAGGCTCAGGAGGTTCCATTGTGAACATCTCAAGTACAGCTTCTATGGTGGGCATAAAGGAACATGGTGCCTACTGCCCCTCCAAGGCGGCTGTGGACTCTCTGACCAAGGTCATGGCTCTGGAACTTGGCCCACACAAGGTGAGATCCATCTCTGTGATGTGTGTTTCTGTGTTGATGGATGGTGTATGTGTATGTATATATAGCTATATGTGTGTGTGTGTTTCTGTCTGTCTATCTGTCTGTCCGTCCGTCCGTCCGTCTGTCTGTCTGTCTGTCTGTCTGTCGCAGTCTGTGTCTATGAGAGAGAAAGACTGTGTATGTACGTTTATGCACCTATGTGGATATTTGATTTGTTTATTTTTTCTTTTTGTTTGTTTAGTTGGTTGGTTAGTTTGTATTTTGGGTGGTTTCGTTTGTGTGTGTGTGTGTGTGTGTGTGTGTGTGTGTGTGTGTGTGTGTGTGTGTGTGTGTGTGTGTGTGTGTGTGTGTGTGTGTGTGTGTGTGTGACTGTTTGCACAGCTTATTTCTTTACTTCTTGGTTTGATTGCATATCTGTGTTTGTCTGTTTGACTGATTTCCCTGTTACTATCATCACTCTAATTCTGTTGTCGTTTTTCTTCTACTTGTCCAGCTATGTATCTGTCTTCCTTGTTGTCTGTCTGTCTGTCTGTGCATTATATGTATTTATATTAAGATACATATTAACACATGCATGAGTGTGAGAAAGCATATATACTATACTCCTTAAAGGCTTAATTTCTCCAATAGTTGGTGTCATAACGTCACTGACTCAGCCCGCGGGAGTTGGATATTTAAGTGTTGGGGAGAGTTTCCCCTGTCTTTCATTTGTGTAATAGATTGAGAGACAGAATGGGAGATGTAAAAGTATAGAGACACAATGCATAAGTATGACTGTTCAGGCATGTTTGTTTGCGTTTATATGTGTGCATGCATGCATATGCACATCTGCGTGCGCACGCGTGTGTGTGTGTGAGTGCACGCCTGCATGTGTGTGTGTGCATGTGTGTGTGGTTACGTGTGTGTGTGTGTATGTGTGTGTGTGCGTGTAAATATGTGTGCATGTGTGTGTGTGTGTGTGTGTACGTGTGTGTGTGTGTGTGTGTGTGGATTGAGAGAGTGAGAGAGTGAAAGAAAATGAAAGAAGGAAGTTATCTTGTGTTTCGAAATCCGTTTTTTGCTCTTGTGTTGTTTTGTTTATTTGTTTCCACATAAATTCAGTTTCATTTTCACCACTACTCAGTTCTTTGCAAAGAAATTAGAAACACTCTACATGCAATGTTGTAAAAATTAGTCATGTTTATTCAGAACAAATGAACTGAATGTAGTCACAATAAGGCATGACCAGTATAAAGGGAATTTGTTGTGAACTATTAAGACAAGTAAATGGCAACTTTCTATGAGGTGCGGATAGGGGAGGTACCTGAAGAGAACCGGTATAACCATACCATTCTAACAGTCTTGTTTTTCTTACATCGTTGACGTGTTTTGGGCAAATATGACCCTGAAAACTAAGAACTTTATTTAAATCGAGCTAACAGAAATAACAGGGAAAGCCAACACCAGCACCAATACCACCACCAACAACAACAGGAACAACAACAACAACAACAGCAGTAACAACAACAACAACAGCAAGAACAACAACAACAACGACAAAGAAAAGAAGATATCACCATGCCTAAGTTTGATGAAAACCCGTCGATTTAACCAGTTTAGGACGAAAACCCGCCTATTATCCAAACCCGTTTAAGGTTCTGGGTGCTAGTCCTTCTGAGACAGTAAACCAAGGTTCTGTGCACAATATATAGTCCGCGCACGTCCAAGAGCCCACGGCAACGAAGGTAGAAAGGTAGAAAGAAACTCTAGGGAGAGCTAGACAACAGAAGGTCTTCAGAGAAGTAACCCCTTTAGACAAGTGTTTCGGCCCTGAATTCCTTACACTCTCGGGGGGCCGGGCCACATCCAGGTCATGACTCCTGGATGCCCTTCTGCTGTTGTCTATTTTTTTTTTTTTTTTCCCACGCCGGGGATCGAACCTGGGCGATTCTGCGCTTCAGAACTGCGGTACGCGGTTTTACCAATGTGCTAACGGGGCACACATCATCTGTAGGGAATTTAATCCTTATGAAGTTCACTTTTTTCGTTCCTCCTTGCCCAGATCCAGCTTGAGCTCCTTTCTGCTGCCTCTGCCATCGCTTTAAGGGCTCTAGTCCTCTTCTTCCCAGAAATGGCGAGTTGTTTCATGAGATCATAAGCGGAGGTGCCCACAAACCCTCTTGCCCCGACCTCTATGGCGAAGATTTTGACCCGCAGACCTGCTTTCTTCAGGGTGCTGGCAAGACCGGCGTATTTTTCGGTCTTGTAGATATGTGCTTCTTCCATTCTGCTTTCGTATGGCACAGTGAGTTCTATCAGAATCACTTGTTTCGAGGAGTCAGAGTGGAGAGCGATGTCTGGTCTCATGCCTGTCTTGCTGATGACATCTGGGTAATTTCTCCACTCTGGGAGGTCTGCTGTACACTCCCAGTCGACTGCTCCATCCAGAAGACCCTTTGGCAATGTGCTGGTTGTCATAGCACTTTCGGGCCAGACCTGTTTCCCTCCTGCTTTGTAGAACGTTGTCATAGCAATTGGTGCGTTTGGGGTCATGGTTTTTTCGCTAACCACATCTGTGATCACTTTCAGAACTTGGTTGTGCCTCCATGTATACCTTCCTTGGGCTAGCGCTACTTTGCAAGAGCTTAGGACATGTTCCACTGTTTGTTTCTTCTGACAGAGCGGACATGCTGGGTCGTCTGCTTTCCCCCATTTCACTAAGTTTGCATTCGAGGGGAGCAGGTCATATACAGATCTGAGGAGGAAGCTTATCCTTAGAGGAGCCATGTGCCACATATCGTTCCAGCTGAGACTTCTTTGGAGTGCACTGTCCCATGTTGTCCATTGCCCCTGTTGACCTTGCTGGACTGCCTTCTGCACTCTTTTGACATCTTCTTCTTCCTTCAACTCCTGTATGATCATGTCTCTTTTTTCCTTCCCTTTGGCTTTGGACCACCACTGCATTTTTGTTGCTCCCAGTCCCTGTCTGTTGGTTTGCGTGTGTCCAATTATTTCTTTGATGCTGAGGTTTCTCTTGGCATTGTTTACAGCCTCTTGGACTTTCCACTTTCTGCCAGTTCTCAGCTTTGGATGAACTGATCTCACGATATTGTCTTCCGATTCCTCCAGCATGCTCAACAGTCTTGCTTTTCCAACTTTGTATTCCTCCACTATGGATTTGAGAGGTAGCTTCAGCATTGCTTGACGACAGTAGAATGCAACATCAGTGAGACCAGGTGGGACACCGAGCCATTTTCTTGTGTATTTGTTGATTTTGGCTTCCATTGCTTCGACTGTGCTGGTGCAAATGTCATAGATTAGCAGTGGCCACAGCAGCTTTGGTATCAGCATGAACTGTAGACACCAGACTTTGTATTTGCCTGGCAGTCCGCAGTTATCTATTTTCTTCAGGCCTTCTTCTGCTGTTTGCTTGGTTTCACATCCCCTTTGTGTGTCTTTCAGGGAGTCATCATACCATCTTCCGAGACTTTTTACTGGCTCTTCTGTGACAGTGGGGATGGCTTGGTTGGCTACCATGAATTTGACTGAATCTGCCACTTTTCCTTTTCGCAGTGAGAGACTTCGGGATTTCTTAGGTTTGAAACTCATTCTTGAAGAGGCCACCAGCTCATCCAGCTGCTTTAAGATTTGGTGTGTCTCTTCCTCATCCGTGGACAAGACTGTTGTGTCATCCATGAAAGCTTTCAGAGGAGGCATCTGGTATCCATCTCCCAGATTCACTGGACCTGAACTCTTCATTGCAGCTTTCAAGATGACTTCCATTGCCAACACGAACAGTATGGGAGAGATTGCACAGCCCATTGCAATGCCCACCTCTAGGTCTATCCAGTCCGTGGTGTATTCTTTGGTAGAGAACCGCATTGAGAACCCTTGGAAATACTTCCTCAGCATTGTTCGGATGTTTTCTGGGATGTGATACATTTCAAGAGCCAGCTGGATCATATCGTGTGGAACTGATCCATATGCATTCGCCAGATCAAGCCAAACTACGTCAATGTCTCTCTTCTCTGTTCTTGCTTTTTGGATGGCATCCCAAATCAACGTGGCATGTTCCAAGCATCCAGGCATTCCTGGTATGCCTCCCTTTTGGACTGACATATCCAGATACTTGTTTTCAGTCAGGTATTTTGTCAATCTTGCTGCCATAACAGAGAAGAAGATTTTCCCCTCGACGTTCAGAAGTGATATTGGCCTGAACTGATTGATGCTGCTGGAGTTCTGCTCCTTCGGAATGTACACTCCTTCAGCTCTCATCCATTGGTCGCTGATCTTCTGGTTCCTCCATGCTGATCGAATCATCTTGTGGAGCCACTCGAGCACTTTTGGGCATTTCTTGTAGAGCAGGTATGGTATTCCGTTTGGTCCAGGTGCTGACTTGGCTCTGGCTTTCTTTACTACGTTCTTCACTTCATCCAGTGTTGGTGGTTTGTTATTGAATTTTCCTTCTGGCGCTGCAGGCCAAACCAGATTCTGGATTTCAAGTGGTGCCTCGCGCTGAGAATCGGAATATGTTTCCCTGAGATGCTGCTCTAGGGTTTCCTTGCCCACTGTGAGAGTCCCTGATTTGGGTTGTTCAAACAGCTTTCTTGAAAAGTCAAAGGGATCTTTGAAGAAACGATCTTGAGTCTTCTTCTTTTTGCTCTTTCTTCGCCTTGCTGATTCCACTTTGCTGAGAGCATTGTGTTTGGCCTTCAGATCTTTCCAGAGTTCCAGGAGCCCTTGCTTCTCGAATTCTGAGGCAGTTTTCATTCGCTTTTTAAGCTTCCTTTTCTCCCTCCGGATGCTCTCCATCTGTTGCTGTCTTCTGGATTTCTGGGGAGGCGTTTTTGTCTTTGGCTGCTTCACTCCATAAGTGTCCCTGCAGATAGAGTATATGATGTCTCCGTATGTGTCAAGTTAGTGTTCCAGCGTACTGTTCCCTATTAGCGCATTCAGCTTAAGGACAAGTTCCTCATCTAATTTCTCCCATTGTTCTTTTGCACCGGCAGGCGGCAAATTGAGTTTTCCACGTTTGGCGTTAAGAGCTTGTGCAAAATCCGCATCAGAACCGTCAGCGTGGATGTCCTTGGCACTATGGTTTAATTCCTGGCCTTGGTCATCCAACGTCTCACCTGCTATCGCAGTGCGCTGCTGCTGGTTCGTATGTGTCTTCAAACAGCCCATTTTTGTCCTGTGGATCTTCATGCCGCGTTTGGTGGTGAATCTCCTTCCACACGCACACGGAAATTCCAACTGGTCATTAATCATGGTCCGTTGTGCGTTTCCAGTCGTGATGGAGTCAGTGCCGATGGATTCATCATTCTCTCCCCCTTTCGGTGAATCCTGGGAGCATCTTTCATTCGAAGTAGTTATCCACAGTAAAGTTCTGTAGCAAAATGCACTTTCACAGATAAACAAAAAAATAAATAAAACAAAGAAAAACACACACACACGTGTGACACAGTCAGAAAAAGTGGCACAGTACTAGATGGTGCGCTTTTTTCCAGTGAGAGCAGTCTGAATTTCACATGATGAATCTGCTGTAGCAGAAAGAAAAGTAAATATATGCTCTGGAAAATATTAAGAACAAAGTAATAAGTATGTACGAAAACGATTCCCAAGTATATTTTCTTTCTCATTTCTTTTTTCATTTTCATTTTAAAGGCCTAAGTGTTGGCGAGTAATAGCTGTCTAACATGCTTTTTTTTTTATCTTTGACTGTCGTATATTAAGCTAGTCTTGACTGATGTCATGAAATTGCGCTCAAGTGTCTAAGTGTTGGAGAGAAACATTCGCATATACGTGTTCTCTCTGTCTCCCTCCCTCTCTCTATTTCTCTCCCTCTCTGTTTCTCTCTCTCTCTCTCTCTCTCTCTCTCTCTCTCTCTCTCTCTCTCTCTCTCTCCCTCCCTCTCTCTCTCTCTCTCTCTCTCTCTCTCTCTCTCTCTCTCTCTCTCACACACACACGTCTACCTTTGTCTTTCATGCTTTGTAAATCACATGAACCATTGGCGTATGTAACACTCAATATAATATCACAACTTATAAATACCTTATCTTGCATTTTATGTGTGTGTTTTTTTTTGTTTTTTTTTTCAAATGTTGATATTCTGTGTGTACAGTAGCAAGGACTAGCTGTAAGACAGGTCCGATGGTACCTAATGCTACTATTCTTGAGTAATAATAATATTCTGAAGTCTAAACTCTCTCTCTCTCTCTCTCTCTCTCTTCTCTCTCTCTCTCTCTCTCCCTCCCTCTCTCTCTCTCTCTCTCTCTCTCTCTCTCTCTCTTCTTTTCTTTTCTTTTCTTTTTTAGTTTTCTTAAACTCATTTGTAGTATGGCTGCACAAGCTCTTCGTGTTGTTCTCCTTTGCTTTTCTTTTTGTTTCTCTGTTGTTGTTCTTTTCTGTTTTTCTTTACCAGCGAAGTAGACCACTTTCATTCAGTGAGAATGGTACTATCATTGAGTAGTAACTTGTTCTGAAGATCGGAGTGTTAGTATTTAAATTTGTACTGAGGTATTCCTTTTAAATCCCCTGTGCGATAAATTGGACGGAGTGGTCGGCGCCGGGGGCATTTCCTTGGATTGTGCGCGCGAATGCATTGATATGTGAACTTAATTTTCTTTTTCTTTTTTTCTCCTGTTGAAGTATGGTGTATGTTTTGAAATGGCTGTAGCCCTGATATGGCTCTACGCAGTCGGCTGGGCTCTAAACAGAAATAACAATAACAACACATAGGCGACTCTTCTTTGGTTTGGGTCATTTTCTCTGTAGTTAAATGATGATCAATCCTTAAGTAGTATATTGATCTTTGAGAGCACATTTTGTGTACACACACACACACTCATATATGCACACGCGCTTGCGCGCGCGCGCGCACACACACGCACACACATACATAAACACACACACACAAACACACACAGGCACGCACGCACGCACGCGCACATACACACACACACACACACACACACACTCACAACTGTACAACTACACAACTACGTACTCACAAGCAGCCATCTGCACGTTCATCCGCACATACACCAACATCAGTCTTCTGTCTTTTTTCAGGGAAACTGTAGGGGGGAACCAAGAAAAATGCACAAAGTAACACTTAATGTGTCTGGACTATGCTAGGCTATGTACACATGCTACGGAAGAAATGTAAATTCGTGAAAAACAGTCACGCACATATCCGCTTTAATACATTGACCTACACACTACAAAAGTCACAACGCTGTAGTTTTCATTTGTACATGTTACCAGTGTTTATGAGAGGGTGGTAACATGATTTTCTCCCCTCTGTAAAACTGTTGTATCTGTGAATTGGCGGGTGGGGATGAGGGAGGGGAAGAAGGAAATATTGCCAGGCTTATGGTGTTCAGAGTTTCCATTGCGAGGTACAGAATAGTTCAGAATGACTTTCAGGCTGTTTGTATATTTCATATTTATTATACCTCAAAAGAACGGGTGAGATTGTTAAGTGGGTAAGACATCAGACTAGGTTTCCATCCTGCAAGGTTTACCTCCCTTCCTCCCGGGAAGAGGGGGTGGGGGCGGCGGCAAAGGGTGGAGAGTTTTCCGAGTTCCCAGGTGGACATGAACGCAGCAGATCTGTTAGTGCCGAAGTCCCGTTCGTGTGTACAGGCAGGCAGAACGTCAAGTATGCACTGTAAAGTTCCTGTAAGTTATGTCCATGTCCGGTGGCTTATGGAAACATGAAAATGCCCAGCATACACCACCACGGAAGACATACCGTCTGCACAGTGTGGACGAAACAACATGCGTACGCGTGTCCGAGAAAAATTGGAACGGAAAGGAAAAAGAAAAGAACTGAAAATAATTTTTCATAGAGAAACGCACTTTCTCAGTTTCTGATAAAATTGATGACTGAATGGTTAAAGAAATGCCAGTTTGGAGTTAAAGAAACAAGTATTTTTGCGTATAAAATCACACGATGACTCTTTGTCATTTATGTTGGGCTTTCTCTGCCCTCCTCCGCCTCTAGACTTCAAGTGGCAGTGTGCCGTTTAGAGGAGACGATAAACCGAGGCTTCACGTGCAACATGCACTTAGTGCACGTTACAGAACCCTTGGCATCAGGACCATTCCCGGACTATAGTTAGTTGAAAAGATCCACTGCATATATAGAAGTTACACATACAGATAAAGAAAAAGAAACAGAAACAGAAACAATGCTGCATTGTAAAGACGCTCTGTCCGCATGAGAAATTGCTAGATTTTCATATAGAAAAGAAAATTCTGTTTTGACAAGAAATGCCTAACTGCCTAACATTACCGTGCCGTTGTTTTTCGTATTTACTGTGCGTATTCAGTGCTTTACAACCGAAGTTGGACTGCACAGGCTTGCCAAAGACTGCACGGGCATGCTGAAGACTGCACGGGCTTGCCAAAGACTGCACAGGCTTGCCAAAGACTGCACGGGCTTGCCAAAAAAAATGTCGCTTGTAAAAATATCATGTTGCTTGACTTCATGACGTTTAAGTGCAAACCAGCTTGCGTGATCCACCAAAACCACTCTGAGGCAAAATTCTGAACATTGTCCAAAAGACACCGTACTTTCTGGACGAAGAAATCACGTAGAAACACAACCTACAGTGTTTTTGTATCGCCTCACCATCCAGAGCGTGTAGTAGTACCCTGTGATAACTGTTACTCCACCTCCGACCTTCTGTCGCTCGCTCTTTCCCAACTTGGTGAACCCTTCATGCAGCAAGACAAAAAGCCAGACCAGGTCAGCTGGCCAGCATGGAAAGACAACCAGTTTGGCGATGTCGGCAAGTGTCATAGAGGTGGGCTGAGCAGGGGCTGGTCGTCACGTCTCCAGTACACATCCCCCACCTGCCAGGCGATGGTACTGCGCTGTGGGTTCAGTGCCAGGCCGGTCCGCACCTCATGGGCGTGATACCCCAGGCGGACAAAGTAGTCGGTCATCTGACGCATGACTCCCACGGGACAGGCAGCTGTCATCTGATGGCGGTACTTGTACATCTGTTGCCACTCCATCAGTATGTAAGGCACGTACATAGTACGGAACAGCTTGACTGAGGTCGCCATCCCGCGACACTCGTACCCTTCTGCAACACACATCAGTTCCAAAATTCCACAGTCATATGAACTTGAAGTAATATAAGCTGATGGGTTTTCGTGCTGTTCCTACGATAAATGCAAATCCTTGTTGATAAAGTAAATACAGATCACATTGTAGGCTTTTTTCAGGGTTGACACGTCCGTGTATGATTAGTTCACATTTTTCTTTTCATGTTTAGATTCTGTTTGTGTGCTTTTATAGTAATGACATTCGAAATAGAGAAATGTTAAGATGACTGTAAAGTAAGGCTGTGCATTTGACCTAAACTAAAATTTATGAATGTCTTGGTCATTTCTGGGCAGATCGTGTCTGTACTGGGCTGGTCAATCCAGCCAAGTTAATAACCATGAATGTTAGAATATGCATGATCCGTTGTGTTGGTTACAGTGAGTGGATGGATAGTGACCATGTTTCAGTATGGCATTTCCCGTCTGCTTATGGATGGAATTTAACCGTCTTTGAGTCAGATTGTTGGCTCAGTTCATTCAGAAAATGATGGATGAATATGTCAGTTGTCAAATCCGAACTTCTTAGCTTCACGAAACATTCTTGTTATGAAATTCTCCTTGCCTTAGATTAAGCAAACGCGAACATGTCGGAAGAAAGAAAGAAAAAGAAAAATCTTCTTGTGATTGGACAGGCAAGAAAGGCAAACAAGCTTACCGATGTCAATTTTGATGATGGCAGTACGGGTGTCGATGAGCTGAAGCAAATCATCCAGCACAATGGTCTGTATGGTCTGATGGTCCCGGTCCTTGTCTTCCAGCACCTTGATACCACCCTGGTTATTGTCGTTTACCGACAGACTGACATTCCTGTGGGTCTTGGACAGGGCGTTCTGAAGCACATACACCTTGTCTGCCACCCTGTTCAGCTGAACGCCTTGTGTCAACTTCCTCACGTTATTTTGTGAAGGCTCCACTGCGATCACTTGGTGTCCCATAGCTGCAGCAAGCAGACTGTAGTAGCCGATATTGGCGCCAATGTCAATCACAGTGGCCTGGGGAAATCTGGTCAGAGCGAGCTGGTACAGCTTGGTGATCTGGGGTTCCCACACCCCTTGGGACGTCAGGGCTGCCGAGATGTAGATGTCATGTTGTTGTGGATACACACAGATGTGGAACGCGGGCTTTGTCTTGGTCAGCGTGCAGTTAGTGGCGTCAGCCACTCCGTCCCTACCACCAGCTGAAGATTCTGGGTCCACAAGGTTGAAGAAGGCAGGCAGGTAAATGTCTTTGGTAGGCACGTGGAAGAGCTTACGCAGGCCCAACTTTTCCTGCAAGTGCTGTTGTGCAGGGGAAAGGAAGAGGCGAGAAAGGCCGCGACTCTCCTGTCCGTATGTCTCTGAACTGTAGAACACGTCTTCCTGCAGCTTCAGCACCACCAACAACAGCACGCACGCCACAAACCCTGTAACAATCATATTGCCAGATCTTTTGATTGTTTCAACCATTGACAAGCAGTTTCAGTTTCGGTTTTAGTTTCTCATGATAGCATCTCCGCGCTTGGAACGAATTCCAATGCACTGACGTCACAGGTGCCATGTATATGGTGATCCTGGCCTGCACGTAAACCTATGACTGTCAGGTTCTGAGGCCCTACTTAGACTGTGTTTTACCTAGTCTATATTTTATACTGGTATTGTATCGGCCTACCACTGGAATAATCTTGGTTACATGTAAATGACACGTGTATGTGTGTATGTGTGTATCTTACCATCAAAAAGGAACATATATAGATAACGTAAATAAATAAACGATTAAAGGTCTGAATCACAACACAACTAGCTATTCTGTGTAAACTCGTCTCACATGACAGAACCCACCCACCCACCACCCACCACCCTGGTCGATGCCCAAATGCTCAGCTGTCTATCAACTAGGTGAAGACAGTATTTTCTTAAAAAGTGTCAACCGCCGGATTTTGTTCCGTGCCGGAACCCGGGATTGAACCAGGGACCTTTAGATCTTCAGTCTAACGCTCTCCCAACTGAGCTATTCCGGCTGAACAAGCAGATGATAGCTTATCATGAACATAATCAAAGGTAGCACGCACACGGCAAACCCTGCAGCCAAGAGATTTGCAAAATTTGATAATTGTTTCAACCAATAATATAAACAAGCAAATAATGGTATATCATGAACATATCGAAAAAGGATTCATTCAGTATCAACGAGCACAGAATGGCGCATGGTGTGATGAACCTATTGGTATAGAGAGCTGTGACATGTCTTACTATGTCGCAAAAAGCACGGGGTGCATGCGCTAGGAAAATGTTGCAAGTCATCACACGCACATGATAATCGTATGACATTACCAGGTTCCTCTGACTCTGTAGTATCTGTCTTACAGGCGTTCATGGCTGGCTGTGATTCGTGCACGTTCCAAAGTCTTATGATCCTACGATATGGTCATCAGCTTGTAAATTATGTTTGTTATTTCTTTACTCTGTTATAGCTTCTTGGCCCCGGGCTCAAAATCACTTAGGGTTAGAGTTTGCGGAAGATGGACACGAATACACATAGACACAGAACACGAGCGTATACAGACGCCCACGAAAGTCACTGCTCAGAGGACGTGAATGTTGAGATCACATTTAAACAGTTCAACCAGTATATATAGTTTCTGTCATATTTAAACGATTCAAACGAGTTGGAGTGCACTAGTTCTTTCAGGTGTAATTAATCAATGCAATACAACGCATTATGATACAAGACAATACAGTACTGTACTTATGCAATACATGACAATATAATACTGTAAAGTCATGTACTGTAAGATACATTAGAACACAACCCGCAATAGCGCAAGAGAAGAGAAGACAGTACCAAATATAGGACAAACCAACACCGTTTGTTCAGTGTTCATGAAGACACCGCCGTATTAGGAAATCTACGGTCGCAGACTTTGATGTAACTGCACGTGACAGCAGCATGACTCGGGAGAATGTGGCAGGCAGACAGCAGAGAGTCTTGAAGTTTTCCTCAATGATTGAAAGTCTAGCTGCTGTGGTGGATTTTTCTTCATAATGTTCTCCTCCCCACTTCCCCACCCCTTTCTTTGACTTTAACTGCCGCTTTCTGTGGGGACAGAGAGGGCACGAAATTGTTGGGGGAGAGAGAGAAAATGCAGTGAAATGAAACATTGTTTTTCAGCTGTAAAGATATTAGCATACAAGCCAACTTACATATTTGCCGTTGCTAATGTGAGAGAAAGAGAGAGAGAGAGTCGTCAGCTTTACTGACGACAGTAACGCAATGGCTTTTTTTTAAATTATCATCATGCGGTATAGGGATTTGTTTTACATTTTCAGTAGGTAACTGAATCTGTGTGGGTTACCCAACTGTGATCAGGTTTGTTTTACATTTTCTTGTGCTTAGCAGAACTCGTTTTAATCGTTAAGTCAGCAGTTTTCCATTTTTCATGTTCCATACTGGTGTGTACCCACGCACCCCACCCACTTTTCAATTGCTGACTACTTTTTTTTTCGGGGGAGGGGGGGGAGGCTGGGCTGCAAGGGGAAAAGTTTGCATGAAGTAGCAGAACGTGAGAGGAAAAAAGAAAGAGAGAACTAAGAACTCGGAAAGTTTCACGTACATTGGCCTTAGGTCTCTGTCTGTACAAGAGGGAAGGATGGGGAAGGGGGTCGAGGTTTTTGATGATTCCACACATATCTATAATCTGTTCGTAGGATCGACAACAGAGAGAGCACAGTTACTATACCACGGTGTCACACAGTGATATATTTATATTGGCATGACTTGCATATAACTGTATCATTGTAATTAAAATGTCCATTAAATATTTTTTCTCAGGCAGCAAATCAATCAATAAACCAAACCAATCAGTTCATGAGCCAATCATTTACTTTTCTCCATTTAACGATCTTTTGATTAATCAATCAATTAACGATGTTTTGATTAATCAGTCAATCAACTGATCGAGTAAATAATCAATAACACAGCTCGTCAGTAAGTCAGTCCATCTATCCATCCTGTCACTTGATGCAGACAATCTATCAATCTATCAACCAACATGTGAATTAATGTAGCAAATAACAATTGACCACATCAGTCATATAAACAGCCGTTCAATCAGTTGATCAGAATCAATCAGTCAATCAGTCGAGGGAGTGAAAAAGAAAGGTTTATTTTAAATGTGTCAATGTCTCTTAATGAGGTGTTTTTTTAACATTTTCCAATGGGTAATTAAGTTCGTTTGGATTATCTTATGGTAATGGGATTTGTTTTGAATTTCCAATGAAATATAGGATTTTTAAAGGTAATTTTGTTGTCAGTTTTGATTTCTTTCAACTCTCAGGTTTCTGCTTTCCACCACCACCTTATTTCTGTTAACTGGCAATTTTATGTCAGAGTGGAAGAGAAGTTGGGGCAGGGAATGGTGGATGGAGGCGGGGTGAAAGAGGGAGGATGTCAATTTTAAATGACGAAACCAACCCAGTGAAATTTGTTTAGAATTGATGTTTGTCTATGCTTGATGGGATGCGTTTGTTTTTATTTTTGCAATGGGTTATAGATTTAAAAAGAATTCGGCAATGGGCAGTAAGGTATGTTTTAGTTTTCAGTGTGTAATAGAATACGTCGGTAGCTTTCAGTCTTGATTTGTCACAATGTTTCCCCATCCCCTACCCACACCCCACTGGCCTTTACTGAGGATAATTGTCACTTCGGTTGTGCCCCTTTGTTAATCCAGCCCTCGCCCAAAGAGAGTCTACGCTCTCATCATCATCATCATCATCTTCATCATCATAAACCACTTCGTGTCAGTTAACTTTATTGTTATACTGACATTTAAAGAACAATTATGAAGAAAAATTAGAAACTAAATACATTATGAATAAATTCGAATTTTGTTATTGAATATTTCCAGTGAAAATTAAATTAAAAGTTAGAATTAGGAAAATAACTTTACATTTACAAGTGTAATTTTAAACTTCAAATCAAAAGTATTTACATACATGTACATACACACGCACTCACACGTGCGTGCCTGCGTACGCACGCATGCACACACGCGCGCGCACACACACATACACACGCACACACAAAACACACACACACACAAAAACACACACACACGTGCACAGACACACAAACACACACACAGACAAAGTTAGAATTGTTGTAGGTTTGCCAGATGAGGTTTGTTTGAACGTTCGAACAGTTGATGGGGTTTGTTTAGAGTTTTCCAATGCTTGCTTACTGCGATTATTTTTAAATTTCTCAGTGGATTATTCAATATATTTTTTTCCATAAAAGATCTCTCTCTCTCTCTCTCTCTCTCTCTCTTCTCTCTGTCTCTGTCTCTGTCTCTCCCTGTCTCTGTCTCTGTCTCTCTCTCTCTCCTCTCCCTCCTGTCTCCTCTCTCTCCTCTCTCTCTCTCTCTCTCTCTCTCTCTCTCTCTCTCTCTCTCTGTAAAACTGAAATCTGTTATTGCCTGTGTTGTTGTTGCCGTTTATTTTTAAATCAGTGCCCTGTTTTGTTTCGGCTGAATGCTTTAAAAGACATTAAATCATCAAATGGTCAAATTGTCAAATACTATCTGTTTCAGTCTCTGCCTGTCTATGTCTGTCTCTATCTCTGTCTTTCTCTATCTGTCTGTCTGTCTGTTTCTTTCTTTCTCCTTGTCTCTCTTTCTCATTTGAAATATATTATGCAATGTTACTTTGCGTTGCCATCAGCAGAAGACAATATTGTTATTCGGAGTGTGTGCATTTGTGTTTCCCTGCATGTCTGTGTCTTGGTTTTGCGGTGAGAGGGAGAGAGAGAGAGAGAGAGAGAGAAGCACACACGAACGTGCGCAGCAGAAATGTAGGACCTCTATAAGAAGAAGAATGATGATCAATCAATATGGTTTGGCTAGGAAATGTGATTTTCACGTGAGCTGACTGCGACCCTCTTTGCTTCAATAATTGCTGGACACTTTGATAATGTTAGAGACAAAAAAATTCATCAAATTAGAAAATTGACGTCGTCGCTCTAGGAAAACAAAACACAAATTGCTGTTTCAGGCCCGTTGTTTGTCTTCTTGATATCAACATGTACTTCATCTTTTTTTTTTCTTCTTCTTCTTCTTCTTTAAATCATTCAACATCTGCATCATTAATATAGAGCATCTGTCCTCCAAACTAGATTATATTCATCGAAAACTATTTTTTTCCCTTAACGGCAGCAAAGAATGAAATATGTTACTTGCATCATTTCGAAAGTATTAAATATTTCTCGGTATTCAAACGTGAAGCCAAGCTGTTTCCGTTCGATAGACACTACTGACCTACTCGCGGTTAGTGGCAACACGCTGCTGTTTCGTTTGTGTATGCATGAGCATACCTAAGTTTTGTGGGCGTGTGTGTGTGTGTGTGTGTGTGTGTGTGTGTGTGTGTGTGTGTGTGTGTGTGTGTGTGTGTGTGTGTGTGTGTCTTTTGTGAAAGGGAAAGAAAGGGAGAGAGAGAGTGTGTGCATGAGTATGCGTGTGTGTGTGTGTGTGTGTGTGTTGTGTGTGTGTGTGTATTGCGCGTGTCTGTGTGTGTGTTGTGTTGTCTGTCTGTCTGTCTGTCTGTCTATCTGTCTGCTGTCTGTCTGTCTGTCTATCTGTCTGTTGTCTGTCTGTCTGTCTTAATTCAGTTCAGTATTTATGAAATCTTGATTTTTTTCCATTTAATTAAAGTTACATTAAACACAAGAAGAAAAACACAAACAAACAAAACAAACAAACAAAACAAATGCAGCCCTAAACATGTACTATTATGTTTGCCGTTCTCATATTTCTTTTTAACATGTTCCTGGCTTATGAGGAGATTTGATATTTAAAAAAAGGCCTTCCTACGCCTGTGTCTTCACCTATTAAAGTTTAAATCAGTCCTCCTCTCCTCTTCTTTCTCCTCCTCCACCGTCTTCTTCTTCTTCTTCAAATTCTTCTTCTTCTTCTTCAAATTCTTCTTCTTCAAATTCTTCTTCTTCAAATTCTTCTTCTTCTTCAAATTCTTCTTCTTCTTCTTCTTCTTCTTCTTCTTCTTCTTCTTCTTCTTCTTCTTCTTCTTCTTCTTCTTCTTCTTTTTCTTCTTCTTCAAATTCTTCTTCTTCTTCAAATTCTTCTTCAAATTCTTCTTCTTCAAATTCTCTTCTTCTTCTTCAAATTCTTCTTCTTCTTCTTCTTCTTCTTCTTCTTTCCTTCAGCTGATTTTTCGCCTCGTCATCGGTCACGAATAAGCACGATTGACCGAAAGGCGCTGAGCTTAGCAGGGCAAGCCCAGTTTATTCTACTTGGGCTGGATTGGCTCGGCAGTGTCCTCCTGAAAAAGACGTGTTTCTTAGCTGGCAGCCTGTCCTAGTGGGCACCTTGGCCATAGCTGGAATCACTGTTATTTTGTGTTGGCCAAAACACAAGGTATCAGTTTTATACTTCTAAGCTTTCGTGTTTTTTCTTTTTGTTCTTTTGTCTGTTCGTGCTTTTTTTTTTTGTGTCCTGTCTCTCTCTCTTCTCTCTCTCTCTCTTCTCTCTCTCTCTCTCTTTCTCTCTCTCTCCTCTCTCTCTTCTCCTCTTCTCTTCTCCTCTCTTCTCTCTCTCTCTTTCTCTTCTCTCTCTCCTCTCTCTCTCTCTCTCTCTCTCTTCTTCTTTCTCTCCTTTCTCTCTTCTCCTCTCTCTGCTTTTCTCTTCTTCTCTCTCTCTCTCCTCTTCTCCGTCTCTCTCTCTCTCTCTCTCTCTCTCTCTCTCTCTCCTCTCTCTCTCTCTCCTCCTCTCCTTCCTCCCTTTCTCCGTCTCTCTGTCCTTCTCCCTCTACCCTCTCTCTCTCTCTCTCTCTCTCTCTCTCTCTCTCTCTCCTCTCTCTCTCTGTCCTCTCTCCCTCCTCTCCTCCCTCCTCTGCTTCTCCCCTCTCTTTCTCTCTCTCTCTTCTCTCTCTCTCTCTCTCTCTCTCTCTCTCTCTCCTCTCTCTCTCTCTCTCTCTCTCTCCCCTCTCTCGCTCTATGTGTGTGTGTGTGTGTGTGTGTGTGTGTTTCTGTCAGTGTCTCTTTTCCTCTTCCTCTACCCATAAATGTATTACCATCCAGTGTCCTTGATTAAAAAAAAATGTCCACAACCAGCCAATAATTAACGAAACAGCTGAACCGATCATCATTGCTTGGAGCATGTCCTGGTTTTCCTTTCTTGTCTAAGTCTGCCTTAAAAAAAAATAGGGGAGGGGACGTGGGAGAGATTTTTCGTATCGACTGGAGAGGTATGTATATGCGTCTGTCTGTCTGTCTGTGACAAATGTATGCGTGATCTCATTGACCCTGAGAAGTAGAAAATCTGCACTTTCTGTGATGTTTGCCTGAACGGGGAGAATGGTTGAATGTCTTGACTATCTTATGTGGGTTCTTTTTTGTGGAGGGGGAGAGTGGGCTGTTGTTGTTGTTGTTGTTGTTGTTGTTGTTTATACTGACATGTAATGTTTTGCACTATGAAAGTGGAATTGCTTTGGACTCCTGAAGCCTTAATGAAACGTTGAAACATAAACTAATGTTCTGTTTATAATTAACCATTGGGCTGCTGCATTTCGATCAAAGGACACTAAGCATCTTCATTAACAGGAAATTAGAGCAATGTGTGTAGGGATGAAACGTTGAACGTGTGCTGATCAAATTAGATATTCATAGTTTCTGCAGTGTGTTGGTCAAATCCACCGACCCTTCCCTCTTCCCCCAACAAATAAACAAGAAAAACCACAAACAATCAAAACAAACGCAGACCTAAACATCTGAAATCACATTAACAGCCCTCTTTTTTTTTCCTTCCACTAGAAACTCAAAAAATATTGTTTAATTCTAGATTCTAGATTTCAACGTGTTTGCTAGCTTGTATGAAGTGAGAAACATTAAACATTAAACGATGCATAAAAGTTCAAGAAATTCAGTAGCATTACGTAACGGACTTTATTGATTTTGCTTTCAATATGTAATGTTATTTATTGTAATGCCCTGTATGAGTAATGTTATTTATTTTACAAGGTTAAAAGGTGTAAACAAAACCACTGTTGGACATGTTTGAAAAATGCATCGTTGAAGCATACCCGTGTGAGTATAGACCAGGATTTTTTCTTTGTTTTAGGTTTTAATTAACATCAGCGGACCTTGCCTCAGTACTAACATTAGTTAGTAGCCCTTGGGTCATGACTGACCATGACAAGTACATCCGTTCTAATGTCTAGATGGCTGTCTGCTTGTCAACAGCGGCTTGATGTACAGACCAGTGCGAGAGAGGCTGAATAAAATCAGAAAAAAAAATTCCTTGAATGGGTACTCTGTTAAACCCATAATGATGAAACATTAATAAAAATGTACTACCAATCCAAATATCTGCTTCAAACACTGGCATATTTGCAGTGTAGGGTGTACAATACCTAACTCCAAAGTGATCAAGTTTGCATGCTTATTACTTCCGAGGATTAACTCTGATCAGCACTTTGGCTGCATCTTTCCAAATATTCATCGCATCATTGATCGAATTCGGCTGGGGTAGATCATAAATGATTTCCATAACTGATTTTGTGACAGTTTTGTAGGTATTCTGATACACCTTTGATATGTAAATCGGTCTTTCCACATCTTCAAGGAACCAAGGGGTGAAACTGTTCTCAACATGCTTTTCTACAGAAACGTATGTATTGCTCCTTCTGGGATGACAATGGCTGACTGAAAAGGATCTGGGAATCGGGATTTGGCTGCGTGATGCGTTTCTTTGTGGAACAATTGTCAAGAGGAAGATTGGGGCGTTCAGATTGTCAAGAGGAATATTGGGGCGTTCAGATTGTCAAGAGGAATATTGGGCGTTCAGATTGTCAAGAGGAATATTGGGGCGTTCAGATTGTTAAGAGGAATATTGGGGCGTTTCAGATTGTCAAGTGGAATATTGGGGCGTTCAGATTGTCAAGAGGAATATTGGGGCGTTCAGACATTGTCCAAGAGAGAAGATTGGGGCGTTTCAGATTGTCAAGAGGAATATTGGGGCGTTCAGATTGTCAAGAAGAAGATTGGGGGTTCAGATTGTCAAGAGGAATATTGGGGCGTTCAGATTGTCAAGAAGAAGATTGGGGCGTTCAGATTGTCAAGGAAGAAGATTGGGGCGTTCAGATTGTCAAGAGGAAGATTTGGGATGTTCAGATTGTCAAGAGGAATATTGGGGCGTTCAGATTGTCAAGAAGAAGATTGGGGCGTTCAGATTGTCAAGAAGAAGATTGGGGCGTTCAGATTGTCAAGAAGAATATTGGGGCGTTCAGATTGTCAAGAGGAAGATTGGGGCGTTCAGATTGTCAAGAATGCAAGATTGTGGGGCGTTCAGATTGTCAAGAAGAAGATTGGGGCGTTCAGATTGTCAAGAGAAATTGGGGCGTTCAGATTGTCAAAGAAGAGATTGGGCGTTCAGATTGTCAAGAAGAAGATTGGGGCGTTCAGATTGTCAAGAAGAATATTGAGGCGTTCAGATTGTCAAGAGGAAGACTGGGATGTTCAGATTGTCAAGAAGAAGATTGGGGACTTCAGATTGTCAAGTGAAGATATGGGGCGTTCAGATTGTCAAAGAAGACTGGGATGTTCAGATTGTCAAAATGAAGATTGGGACGTTCAGATTGTCAAAAGGAAGATTGGGGCGTTCAGATTGCAAAAGTGAAGATTGGGACGTTCAGATTGTAAAAAGGAAATTGGGGACGTTCAGATTGTCAAAAGGAAGATTGGGACGTTCAGATTGCAAAATGAAGATTGGGGCGCGGCGTTCAGATTGCAAAAAAGGAAGATTGGGACGTTCAGATTGCAAAAAGAAATTGGGACGTTCAGATTGTCAAAAGGAAGATTGGGACGTGTTCAAAGGAATTGTCAAAATGAAGATTGGGACGTTCAGATTGTCAGAGGAAGATTGGACGTTCAGATTGTCAGAGGAAGATTGGGACGTTCAGATTTGTCAAGAGGAAGATTGGGACGTTCAGATATGTCAGGAGGAAGATTGAGACGTTCAGATTGTCAAGAGGAAGATTGGGACGTATTTTCAGATGCAAGGAAGATTGGGACGTTCAGATTGTCAAAGGAAGATTGGGACGTTCAGATTGTCAGAGGAAGATTGGGACGTTCAGATTGTCAAAAGGAAGAGATGGGTGGGGCGTTCAGATTGTGGTCAAAAAGGAAGATTGGGGCGTTCACATTGTCAAAAACCAATGGGGGCATTTTCGTTAGCAAGGCACTTTATGCACGACATTTTCAAAAGTGGGATAATGCGGCGCAGAAGCAGTCTGAAAGGAAAGAGTGGCTTGTTTATGAAGACCAGTTTTAAAAATCTATTTAATTATGGTGGAACATAATGGAGCATTGAACATCATTCATCATGTGGTTTAACAAAATGAAGCATTAAACATCATTCATCACGTGGTTGAACAAAGTGGAGCATTGAGCATCATTAATCATGTCGACTTCACTCAGAAATGAATTGGAAATTGTCTTCAGGCATCGCCATAGAAAGCAAAAGACAGTTCCTTCCTCAGGATATGCATCGTTATAAACAATAAATAAATGGCAGCAAGCACGGGCACACACACACACACACACACACACACACACACACACACACACACACACACACACACACACACACACACTCACACATACACAAACACACACACGCGCGCGCGCGCGCGGCGCGCACGCACACATACGCACAGACACATACACAAACAGACAGACAAAGAAACACACTTGCACTTGGAGAGAGACCAAAGAGAGGGGGGAGATTCTCGCTTAGTTTTCAACAAAGTACGGAATGCTTTTTTATTGAGAGAGAGAGAGAGAGAGAGAGAGAGAGGAGAGAGAGAGAGAGAGTTTTGCACTCAGAGAGAAGAGCAAAGAGAGGGGCAGATTTTCGCACATTTCTCAAAAAAGTACAGAATGCTTTTTTTTTTCAACCAACATATCTATTGTCTACAAAAAAAAATGCCTGCCGCTTTAAAAGCCAACAGAACACAATGCACACAATGCATCACTGCACTGATGTCAGCGTGTAACAGCCACGGCTCACATTACGCTGCTGCCAGACTCCCTAATGCAGGCTTGTCTGCAGCTCCTCGTCTTTTGCAGCTGCCGCCTGTACGTGTACAATTGCAGCTAGTTGTTAACTGAAGATTTACAGTGCAGTGAGTCACGGATTTTATGTTCCCGAAGACCCTTCTCGTGCAGGCATTCGGAAAACCGGAGACATGCATTTAACTGTCGTGAGAAGTTGGAAGCATTCCTCTCTGTCTGAGTAGTGTTCTTGTCGGTCGGTTTCTACATTGTCTTGAACTTCTGTAATGTAAAACTTGTGTTCCAGATTGCCTCCATCTTATATCAGTAGAGGATATTACCTATCATTATCGTCACCATCGTTTCCCCTACCCCCAACAGAACGGTGACAAAACGGGTACATTCATCGTCAGATGTGGCCTGACTTTGTAGGTGGCGAAAGGACTAAAACCATCCTCCCTATTATTAGTATTAGTATCAGTATTAGTATAGTGTAGTATTAATATAGTATAGTATAGTATTAGTATCATTCTCATTATTATTATTATTATTGTTGTTGTTATTGTCATTATTGTTATTATTATAGTATTAGTATCATTATCATCGTCGTCGTCGTCATTATTGCTATGATGATGATGATGATGATGATTGTTGTTGTTGTTATTATTGTTACTATTATCATCATCATCATCACTATCATTATTTTCTTCATCAGTATTATTATTATTGTCGTTGTTGTTAAAGAACAGAGACACAACGGCCACATTCATCGTCAGATATGGCCTGAACTCAGGTGGTGAAAGAAATATGGTCATCCCCCCAGTATTAGTATCATCATCATCATCATCATCATTAGTAGTAGTAGTAGTAGTATTAGTTGTAGTAGAAGTAATGATTGTGGTGGTCGTCGTCGTCATCGTCGTCGTCATGTTGTTGTTGTTAAAAGACTTACAATAATTAGGCAGTGGAGATGTATAAATGGAGACAGCTGCACATGATATGGATACTGCTGAAAATTGCGAGCGTTATCTGTCCATCAGTGTGTGGTTTAAGTAGGTTGTGTGTGCATGTTTGTATGTGGGAGGGGCGTGTGATGGATGAGGGGCTGGTGGGGGGGGGGGGGGGGGGGCAAATGGAGAAGCTAGCTAAAAGATGGCTGACAGGGCTGTGCTCACAGATACAAGTCCAACGAGAAAGTCAGCATACTGCCTCAGAACACAAGTGGAAATCATTTCTGCCTTTAAGTACACAGCTACGTAATGTTCTTCACCTGTGTTTCACATCAATTTTCACCTTTATTTTCCTGTCAGTTTTCTTTCCTCCTCACAGAAGACTGAGTCGTCATTCAGGTGAGGTTTCTGACCTGTGTGAAACGGTGCTAACCAATTTTGTGCGTGCGCGCGCGCGCGCGCGCGGCGTGTGTGTGTGTGTGTGTATGTGTGTGTGTGTGTGTGTGTGTCTGTCTGTCTGTATGTGTGTCTGTGTGTGTGTCTGTGCGTGTGTGTGTGTGTCTGTGCGTGTGTGTGTGTCTCTGTGTGTGTGTCTCTCTCTCTGTGTGTGTGTGTGTGTGTGTGTGTGTGTGTGTGTGTGTGTGTGTGTGTGTTCTTAGCGTGACATTTGGGTTCTTGTATCCGTGTGGAATCTTTCTGTCATGCTAAGAGCCAAAAACAACAAGCACTTTTTAATAGAGCTCGGGACATGGAGAACCAGGGTTTCTTTTTCAGTGCTTCACGTGTTGTTCATCATTGTTCTTTTCTTTAGTTCATTTAGTATGTGCCGCACATGTCTGTCTTCATTACATGTCTGTCTTCATTAAGTCTGTCTGTGTAGTAGACAGATGTAGGAGATCCTGTCTGATGCAGCGTCCTATCAGTTCCCCCAGTGGTCACAATGTTTGCTCTATTGTCCAAACTCATTTGAACTCGCTACCCACAACGCATAATCATACTTTTTAGTGGGGCACGGAGAACACAAGCTGTCAGGCGAGCCGACCACACTCCACTATGCTTTTGTACAGTCTGCATACCACACTCCACTATGCTTTTGTACAGTCTGCATACCATACTCCCTATGCTGTTGTACAGTCTGCATACCACACTCCACTATGCTGTTGTACAGTCTGCATACCACACATCCACTATGCTGTTGTACAGTCTGCATACCACACTCCACTATGCTGTTGTACAGTCTGCATACCACACTCCACTATGCTGTTGTACAGTCTGCATACCACACTCCACTATGCTGTTGTACAGTCTGCATACCACACTCCATTATGCTGTTGTACAGTCTGCATACCACACTCCACTATGCTGTTGTACAGTCTGCATACCACACTCCACTATACTGTTTACAGTCTGCATACCACACTCCACTATGCTGTTGTACAGTCTGCATACCACACTCCACTATACCGTTGTACAGTCTGCATACCACACCCCACTATGCTGTTATACAGTCTGCATACCACACTCCACTATGCTGTTGTACAGTCTGCATACCACACTCCACTATACTGTTATACAGTCTGCATACCACACTCCACTATGCTGTTGTACAGTCTGCATACCACACTCCACTATGCTGTTGTACAGTATGCATACCACACTCCACTATACTGTTATACAGTCTGCATACCACACTCCACTATGCTGTTGTACAGTCTGCATACCACACTCCACTATGCTGTTGTACAGTCTGCATCTGTGGTGGGTGTACATGCTTGGTATTTTCATGTTTCCGTAAGCCACCGGACACTGGCACGACTTACGGGATCTTTAAAGTGTGCATTTGATGTTTTACGTGCGAAGGTGTTTTTGTTTGGCCAGGTTAACGCCAGGATAGATTATGAAAGTAAATAGAGCACAGCCCTGTCACGCATTATCAATCCTAGATAGAACTCCAAAGCGTCATGATTATCATTGCTATCGTCATCGTCATCATAGCATTATGAAAAATTGTTCTAGATTCTGTAGCTGTTAGTGTAGTCTAGCCATTTTATGGGGGGAAAAAAAGGGGGGGGGATTAGAGCACCTGGTCTCAACTGGAAAGCTGGAGGGAAAAGAGAACACCAGGTAGACCCAGGGAGAAAATATTGGACGGACTTGCAGGGTGGCTGAGGACAGAGAGGGTGGAAGATGTGCTTGCGGCGACAAGGGATAGATTTGTATGGAGGGCCATGATCGCCAACGCCATGCGGCTTGGCACATGATGATGAGGAGGAAATGAGAGAGACAGTCAAAGAGACAAACAAACAAACAAACAGATTGAAAGATAAATAGACAGACAGGCAGGCAGATAGACAAACAGACAAACGGAACTGAGACTGCTTACATGTTATATTACCCATTAACACGCGGACAAACAGACCCACAAATATGACAATTGCTCGAGGTGGATCTGATTCATTCCTTCACTTTTAGAAGGGAGACAAAAAACAAAAAACAATTACAAAAACCTTGGGGAGATAAAGTGATAGGGCCGGAAGTAACACTTGTTGGAGTTGTTTATCGGCAGGTTTTGGCAGACGACACCTCTCAGCTTGACACTATGCCCGTAAGTGTGTGTATGCGGCGCGCGCGCGTCTGTGTGTATGTATCTCTGTCTGTGTCAGTGTCTGTGTCTGTATGTGTCGGTGTGTGTTGTATGTGACAGAGAGAGGAATGTGTGTGTGTGTGTGTGTGTGTGTGTGTGTGTGTGTGTGTGTGTGTGTGTGTGTGTGTGTGTGTGTGTGTGTGTAACAGAGACGCAGAGAGAGGAGTCTGTATGGGTGTGAGTGTCTGTCGGCGTGTATATGAGTGTGGACGTGTGCATATGTGAAGGTGTGCTTGAATGTAGACATATGCACATGTTCTGCGCGCGCGCGCGCGCGCGTGTGTGTGTGTGTGTGTGTGTGTACCACTCTCTCTGTCTCTGTCTCTCTGTGTCTCTGTCTCTGTCTGTCTCTTTTCTCTCTCTGTCTGTCTGTCTCTCTCTCTCTCTCCCCCCTCTCTCTTTGTCTTTTTTCTCTCACTTCCTGTCCTCTGTCTGCTCTCTCTCTCTCTCTCTCTCTCTCTCTCTCTCTCTCTCTCTCTCTCTCTCTCTTCTCTCTCTCTCTCATACGCACACAGGAAACAAATTCTCGTGTGCGCGGCCAGAGAAGACTATGATCTAGAATACTACGAGTATGATGATTATTCAAACATGTGTATGACCAGCTGGTCAGTCTAGGAATGACGTTCAACTCAAGTGACTGCAACCAAAGATCCCCTCTGTTCGCTGAAACAATGTATCTCGACATTGCGTTACATGTCCCGTAACGCTGCGATCGCATAGGCACCACTGATGACTTTGCGACAAGTTTCCTCTATGCCTTCCAGTCCTCTGCCCTTCTCTTGTAACTGCTGAAATTCAGGCCGGTCCGTTCATGGATTTTGTCTTCCGTTTCTTTTTCTGCGTTCATTTTCTTCTTCTGCCTGGGATTGTGCGTTGCAGGATGGTCTTTCAAAGCCTGAGGATCTCATGACATGCCCAACTACACTTGCGTCTTTTTACTGTTGTCAGGTCTCCCTTGTTTAACCTTTTGACTCCCACACCCTGGCTATCAACTGCAAAAAAACTTAACTCTTTGACGCCCTCCTGCAGGAAGCTGATGGATATGGTGAAGGAGTTAAAGGGTTAAGATTTTGCTTTGCTAGCATGGTTGACAATGCAGGATGCTCGTGGACATGGTACGGAGTCAAAGGGTTAACGACAATGACACAATTCTCATGGGTGTAAAGAGTGGCGGAGAGAAAAATTACCCTACTCAGACATCACCGTCTTAGAAAGTTTCAGTTTCATAGAGCTCAAAACAAAAGTGTTCGAATGATTCCGTACGTGCTAAGTCGAATCTTCTGTCCTTGCCTGTGCACACGGCTTATGTGCAGGTTTATGGCTTATACGTGATCTTGTTAGGTCATCCATCACATGACATCTGTGGCTCCAGTGCATGTAGCATTCGTCCCGAGCGCAGAAACGCCATGTTTAGAAACTAAGAACCGGCACCACATATGCCATGGAGTAAAATGTTGACAAATACACAGATGTCTACACGGCCATCTATATCAGAGGAGAATGGTGCTAGTTCATTGAGGTCCCTTCCGGAGCAGTAGTAACGGGTCCTCCACGTAAAGAGGATCCACCCTTAGCTGCAGGAACTGACTTAAAACTACCACATTTATCGCCAGATCTGCACAGACCACGAAGACTGTGAACAAAGAAACAAAACAAATAATGACAAATGCCAACAAATGTCACGGACTGATCTTAAGTAATTTTTCTTCTTTTCTCGTTCGTGGTTTACATAGTCAGGCCATAGCTAGCAAGGATTGTGGCCGTTTTTCACCAGTTCCTTCCTGCTACCGTGGAGCTTGGTGGTCAGAAGAGTTGTAGTCGTCCATGTCTTCGTTTGCTCCACTTCATCGAGGCGGTATCACCAAAGAGACTACTCTCTGCAATAAGTGTTCAGCTGTCTGGTCTTCTTGACCACAGCGGCATATTGGTAAGTTATAATCTCCACACGTTTTAAAACAGATCTGAAGTAATAACATCCACTTGTTTTAAACATATTTTTTAAATGGAAGATAGAGTTGTCCGAAGAAGTGATTCGAGGAAGAAAGATGGGATCGCCATTTTCTCTCGTCAGAGTGCACGTGAGAAACGACGATGGCGTGTCGGAAACCAGTTGGCAGGTAGAGACGAAGTGATGGGGCTTTACCTCTTTTTCCCTTCCTTCCTTCCTTGCCAGCCCTCCATTTGCCCCCGACACTCAACCCTTTCATTCCTTCACCCCATCCATCAGCTTCCGCTAGCTGTCTGCACCCCGTTCACTTCCTCACTTTATCTGAAGGTGGGAAAGGGTTAATGGTGTTTCTACTGTTGTAGGACTGTAGTAGCGACTTCCTTATCTGTCGGGTGTTTTTTTTTTCCACAAGTCAAACTGTCGTTTTCAGATGTCACTATTTGGTGTAGATAAACGAATTATAAATGAATAAACAAATACACAAACAAAAACGGATTTATGGAAAGAAAGACTAACAGGAACTGTCATCCAAAAAAAGAATAATACGTTTTTAGATAGAAAACCAGTGTCATTGTTTTTCGTGTTCGAAAGCTTTTTTCCTCCAATTTCTGCGCCAGTTTAGTGGCCACAGTGTCTGATAAAATTTTCACAATGCTAACTATGATAGTGCATGATAGCAGAGATGATAATCATGATGCTATAGAGTTCCATTTTGGATTAAGACTGTATGACAGGTTTGTATTCTGTACTTTTTTTTCATAGTTTAACCAGGCCTGAAATATAGATATCTACGGTGTGGGTCAGGATATTTGAACAACACCTCAATGATGCATCCATGACGTTGATGAGACTCGACTGTGAGGTCTCAAGTCTTCCCAATAGTTTTTGGCATTCACTTATGAGAGGCAGCCTGTTGGAGCTGAAAAATCCCATGATGATTTTGACAGCACTGCTGGGATTCGGACCCACGATCTTCCAGTCTTTAGTCATGCATCACGCATTGTGTCTAGCTTCGATTCAAGTAACTGTTTTGTTGTTTCCATTACTTTAAACATTTCGTAAGCTATAAACACAAACAGGAATAAAGAATAATAAAACTTACTTATATGCAAACACGAACGTGACTTTTTGCTGAGTGAGTGCAGAATGTTAACACAGCTGATAATCTGCCCTTGACTGAACAAATTTCCTGTCTGCTGTTACCCTAAAGTTGTAGCATGATGCCAGTAGCTTCTCGAAATACCGTCTGAAAGATGACCCACATTCTTTTTCAAAAGATTCTGCAACTAGGTCAAGTAGAAGAACTTAAGTGATTAGTCAATACTGCTATGTGGTAGGAAAGTGAAAAGAAGCAGAAGAGGCTGAGGATTCTAAGGAGCAAACAGGTTAGGAAGAAAACGTGTTGCCAGCGTTTCAAATCTTTACACAATGGACCTTCACCTCATCAACAGTCATATTACTGAATGGAATCAAATCAAAAACGCACGAATACAAAATGAGAATACTGTGTAATTCACATTACAAGACAGGTGCATATTTTAGACCAACTGCTCTTTGTCAAACATACGCAAAAAAGTAATAAGGAAGAAACAAATTCCACAAAAATTAGGACTAAAATGACAATAAGAGAACTTCCCTGATGTTCGGCTCAGGAGGATAAAACGACTGATCACATAGAGTCAAAAGATCAGTCAGTGTCTGGACTTTTTCATCACAGGAGGTGAGCCACAGAGATGGAAGGAGACACTTTGATTACTCTATTTTCCCTGCGATTGGAGAGAGTCCGCCGTAATTAAACACTGTCATCTCTGTGATAGAAGAGAGTGCCAACTTAATTAGAGACTGTCTTTTCTTGTGATAGAAAAAAAAAGAATGTCGGAGAGTGTCACCTTAATTAGAGACTGTCTTCTCTGTGATAGAAGAGAGTGCACCTTAATTAGAGACAATCTTCTCTGTGATATAAGAGTGTCACCTTAATTAGAGACAATCTTCTCTGTGATAGAAGACAATGTCACCTTGTTTAGAGACTGTCTTCTCTATGATAGGCGAGAGTGTTGTTTCAATTACAGATTGTGTCTGTTTAATTACAGACTGTCATCTCTATGATAGGAGAGACTGTCATCTTAATTAGAGACTGTCTTCTCTGTGATAGGAGAGATTGTCATCTTAATTAGAGACTGTCTTCTCTGTGATAGGAGAGATTGTCATCTTAATTAGAGACTGTCTTCTCTGTGATAGGAGAGATTGTCATCTTAATTAGAGACTATCGTCTCTGTGATAGGAGAGATTGTCATCTTAATTAGAGACTGTCTTCTCTGTGCTAGCAGAGAGTGTTGTTTTGATTTCAGTTTGTGTCATTTTATTTAAAGACTGGTATCTCTGTGATAGGAGAGTGTCACTCTTATAATAGATTGTCTTTGAGATAGGAGAGAGTGACACTGTAATTACAGATTGTGTCACTATAATTAGAGGATGTTTTCTTCGTGACAGGAACCGGAGGCTGTCTTCTCTGTGACAGAAGAGTGTCACTTTGATTAAGATTTGGTACGTTAATTAGAGACTGTCTTTTGTGTGATAGAAGAGGGTATCACCTTGATTAGAGACTGTCTTATCTGTGATAAGAGAGAGTATCACTTTAATTAGAGACTGTCTTCTGTGTGATAGGAAGGAGTGTCGCTTTAATTAGAGAATGTCTCCTGTGTGGTAGAGAGTGTAAACTTAATTAAAGACGGTCTTATCTGTGATAGGAAAGAATGCCACTTTGATTAGAGGATGTCTCCTATGTGATAGGAAAGTCAGAGCCTGGAATTCGTCGCGGAAACGAGGATTTCCGCGGAAATCAAAATCGAAAATCGCGCAAAAAAATACCTGATCAAGCACAGACAGAAACCAAACGAAAAAAAAAGCAAACATCTCTGGCAAGATTCTTTCGTCGTTCTGACTTGGATAAGCCTTCTAGCTAGTTTTGATGAATATGTCTGTGTATGAACACACTGAAACGATCTGCTGTGTATGATGGATCCTGATCTTGTGCCCAATGTTTATTAAATACTCTTTTGACTGATATTCATTGTGATTTTCAGTGTGTTAGATGCCTTTAAATTTGTCTCCAGAATGCCTCAGAATGCACAGATTTTGGTCTTGATTTTAAAAATTTTCCGGGGGAGCATGCCCCCGGACCCCCCTAGAAGTTTCCTCTTTTCTTTTTCTTAGCAATTCCAGGTTCTGGAAAGTGTAACCTTAATTAAAGAATGTCTTATCTGTGATAAGAAAAACTTCGCTTCAATTAGAAACTGTCTTCTCTATGATAGGAGAGAATGTCGCCTTAAGTAGTGACTGTCTTCTCTGTAATGACTGTCTTCTCTGTAATAATAGAGAGTGTTAATGTTATTATGTGTTGTGGCACTTTAATTAGAGGCTATCTTCTTGTAATGGGAGAGAGTGGCATCTGATTTAGAGACGGTCTTATATTTGTTAAGAGACAGTATGACAAGAGAGAGTGTCGCTTAAGTTGCAGATTGTGACGCCTTAGTTAGAGACTCTCTTCTCTGTGATAGTGGAGAGTGTCATCTGGCTTAGGGGTTGTCTTCTATGTGATAGGAAAGAGTGGTATTTTAGTTAGAGACTGCTTTCTCTGTGATAGGAGAGGGTGTCACATTGATTAACGACTGTTTTCTCTGTGATAGGAGATAATGTCACTTTAGTTAGAGACTGTCATGTCTGTGATAGGAGAGAATATCACTTTAGTTAGATAGTATCTTTTCTGTGATAGAAGAGAATGACATCTTAATTAGAGACTTCTTCCCTGTGATAGGAGAGACTGACACCTTAGAGACTGTCTTCTCTGTAATAGGAGAGAATGTCACTTAATTAGATATTGTCTTCTCTGTGGTAGGAGAGAGTGACAAATTACTTGAAAACTGTCTTCTCTGTGATAGGAGTGAGTGTTGCCTTAATTAGAAATTGTCTTCTCTGTGATAGGAAAGAGTGACACCTTAGAGACTGTCTTCTCTGAGAGAGAGTGTTGCCTTAATCAGACTGCCATCTCGGTGACAGGAGAGAATGCCATTTTGATTACAGGTTTTGTTACTTTAATTAACAACTGTGATGTCTTGCGATCGAAAAGACACATACCTTAATTAGAGAATGTCACTTTAATCAGAGACTGTTTTCTCTGTTATAAGGAAGAGTGTCATGTTAATTAGAGATTGTTTTCTTTATAATAGGAAAAAATGTCACGTTAATTAGAGGTTGGGAGTTTTTGATTGGTTGGTTGGTTGGTTGGTTGTTTTTTTCGCAGGAGAGAGTGTGTCACCTTAAATTGAGATTGTCTCCTTTGTGATAGGAAAGAGTGTTACCATCTTCTTTGAGATAGAAGAGTCACTTTGATCGTGGACTGTCGTCTCTTTGATAGGAGAACGTGTCGTTTTAATCAGACTGTCCTGATTGTGATAGGTGAGAGTGTCATTAATTAGACACTGTCTTCTCTGTGATGAGAGATTATCACATTAACTGAGGCTGTCTCCTCTGGAAAAAGTGTCACCTTAATTAGGGACTGTATTCTCTGTGATGAGAGATAAGAGTCACTTTAACTTGAGACTGCCGTGTGTTAAAACACACACACACGGCAGTCATTATTTTCTGAGATGTAATGAAATCAAAACAATTACTATCACGTTTTCTTTATTATTAACAATGTTTTTAGAAATCAGAAGTAAAAACAAATGGGAAAGAAAAGACAAAGAAAAAATAGAGTAGAATATGTTCATCTCCGCTAAAATGAGACGTACGTAGTTATCCGCCTTAGTGAAAGACTACAGAAAGATACAGACAAACTAAAGAGACGTTCTGCAGTTAAAAAGAAAAGTTACAGGAACACACTACAATACTAGAACAAGTCAAAGCCACAAACAATGCATAACTGAAAAACAAAGTAAAAGAAAGATCGTTCTCATAGTATCTATCTTTAGGACTTCTTCAAAATCCTTCTCTCTCTCTCTCTCTCTCTCTCTCTCTCTCTCTCTCTCTCTCTCTCTCTCTCTCTCTCTCTCTCTCTCTCTCTCTCTCTCTCTCTGTCTATCTATCTATCTATCTGTCTATCTATCTATCTATCTACCTATATATCTATATATCTATATTTTCTATATATATATATATATATATGAGAGAGGAGAGAGAGAGAGAGAGATGTATATATACATAGATACACAGATGAATAGACAGATAGTTTAATTTAGTAGCACACTTTCTGCTAGATTTACTTTTAGTCAGGATTGTACAGTACAAGAACAAAGGAAAAAGAGAATGACACTGACGACCTCTTCAAAGTGCTCCATCAACCTTTAAGACCTACCAGTAAAGCACGTCTACATGGATTTAGCTGCGCACTAAACTCACGTACAGCGCACAACTGACGCCAGTAAGACCTGCTTTCAGCTCTTCTGCCTGCAGCCCATCAAGGCAGGACGTGACAGGGGGAGAGGACTGGGCCGACTTAGCACCTGATTACCGTTTGTCGCTGTGGCGCATCACGCGAGTCCATCATCAGCCTTTAACTATCACTTTAGTGAACTGGCACAAGTTACTTGCTGGATCACTTTCTGCCGTCCTTTAGTTTTGGGTGTCTGCCACTCCTTGCCATCCGCTGTCTCTCCGTATCGAGTATACATATATATGTATATATACATACATATATATACTATACATATATGTATATATATTATATATATATATATATATATATGTGTGTATGTGTATATATACATGTATACATATTATATATATGTATATATATACATATATGTATATTATTATGTATGTATGTATATATATATATTTATGTATATATAGATATATATACAGAGAGAAAGAGAGAGCAATATATATATATATATGTTTGTTGGGTTTTTTTTCTATTTTTGTTTAAAGCCCAGCCGACTGCGTAGTGCCACATCAGGGCTATAACCATTTCAATACACACGCACACTACTTCAACAGAAACCAGGGAACACAAAACTAAGCACTCACATCAATGCATTAGCGCACGTAATCTAAGGATAAGCCCCCGGCGTTGACCACTCCACCCAATTTATCATTTCCGCATATCTCATTTCCCTAGAGCCAAAAGATGCACTTAACACATGTGCCCAGTTATCAGTCCTAAGAGAAAATACGTAGGACTTTATCGAACACATACAGGTGAATGGACCAGCAAAGCAGAAAATGACAGGAAGAAATGACAAAAAGAAAAGAATAAGGCAGAAAACAAAGAAGGTGACAGAAAAGAGGAAATTCCTAACACAGTAATTCCAGAAGGTGGGGATACTGTTTATACTGAGAGACCCCGGCACCCCCATGGGGGGGGGGGGGGAGCTGGTTCTAATGACAGGGTCGTGGACCAAAGATCTCATGACTCAAGTTTAAATCCCACCCTTGCAGTTTAGAACTTGCTTGCTGTCCGCCTTAACACTCCTACAAGTCTGGTGGTGTTTGTGTTTCATGGGTCCTATTCCTCTTCCACATGCCAAGACCTTGCCAGCATATAGGGTTTTGCTCAGGCTCAGGGAGTCTGCCAGGTATTGCTGGCAGATTTGGGCACGTAGATGGAATTGTCTGAGTGTGGTGAAACCGTCTTGAACAAACACCAAACTCCATTGTCTCCGTGATATGATCAGCAGTAGTGTTTAATAAAAAATAAAAAAAAATAATAAAAAGAAGAAGAAGAAAGAAAGAAAGAAACCCATAGTAGGATTAGTTCTGCATTGTAGTGAATAGGAGTGCGCGAAAATAAGTGTATAACTGTCAAGGTAAATTCGAAAATAAACAGATTGATATTGAATTGGCCTTGACCATATCATAAGAAGAATCCACTTGAATAGTTAAGCATAGTTACATGCACATGGACACTGGTGACCCTGCATGAGGTTAACACACACTCCCCAGGAAGAGCAGCTCCAATTTTAAAGAGACTTAGTTTTGATAAGATATGATATAAAATATATAGTCAGTGACAGACAGACAGACAGACAGAGAGATTGGCCTTAGGACTGGTACGGGTGAGGATGGATCGGAAAGTGAGAGAGACAGACAGATAGAGAACTCAAGATAGAGAGACAGAGAACTCAGGTTTGATATACGTTGGTTGTAGGCCACGATAATGGGGATTGCGTCGAGGGGGGCTGAGAGAAAGACACAGAGGGTGGTGTGTGTTGTGTGTGTGTGTGTGTGTTGTCTGTCTGTCTGTCTCTCTGTCTCTCTCTCTGTCTCTCTGTCTCTGTCTGTCTGTCTCTCTCTCTCTCTTTGTATGTGTATGTGTGTGTTATATTGTGTGTATGTATTGTGTGTGTGTATGTGTGTGTCTGTGTGTGTCTGTGTGTGTCTGTGTCTGTGTGACACATATTAAAAGCATTAAATATTTTAGATAACCATTATGAAAATTAGTCTCATTCAAGAAGTCATCATCGACAAATGCCAAAGTAGCAGAACGGTATGGCGCCACTCTGCTTCCCATGCAGAGAAGACAAAATCTTTCCTATGGGAGGGTAAAACTACTTTTGAGAAATAAAATACGTGGTGAGGAAATCGAGCGTAAATATTACAAATATGTATCGTTGTTGTATAGCGGTATTCTCCCAGCTGGTTGGGACTAAATGTGCAGAACACATAATCAGACTTTGTAACGGAGCACAGAGAACTCAAGCTGTTAGACCAGCCGATCACACTGAATGTTTTGTTGCACAGTCTGCGTCATTAACCCTTTGACTCCAGCACCCTATTCACCAACTGCAAAAACTTAACCATTTGACTCCCTCACCCTATCCACCAGCTTCCTGCAGGAAGCTGGTGGATAGGGTGAGGGTAGTCAAACGGTGAAGTTTTTGCTTTGCTAGCATGGTTGGCAATGCAGGATGTTGTAAGACAGTGTGCAGGAGTCAGAAGGTTAATAGGTGTGTTTCCGTAAGCCAGCCGCTAACATGACTGCATGGATCTGTGCAGGTTTGATATTCTGCATACGTTTACGCACGAAGGGGGTTTGGTACTAGAAGGCCGACACATATGTTGGCCTAGTGGAGGTGTCTGAGCGGTTCAAACCCACACCTTCCGATTAGAAGTCTGAAGTTTATCCACTTCACTATGTATTCTGACAGAGGTTTGGGAGAACAACCAGTCGCCGTGGCTTGGTGGTTAGCGCAACGGACTACCGACTGGAAGGTTTGTGGGTTCGAATCTCCATATGTCCTTTCAAAAAATCACTGTGTAATTTTTCGGCTCTAACCGGCACCTACCCAGAGTTGGGCGTGCTATGGACTCATTGGGAAGACTGGAACCACATAGTCGAGTCTCATCCACTTCACGGATGCCTCATTGAGGGTGTTGCTCAAATCTTCTGACCAGCACCGCAGGTGTCTTATCTTTTGGCCTTGGTTGACGCCAGGATAGATTATAATAGTAAGCGTAGAGTACAGCCCTGTCATGCATCTCAATCCTAGATGGAACTTCATAGCATCATGATTATCATTCTCATCGACATCATCATCATCGCTTTGTAAAATCTGTTCCAGCATCTGTAGCCATTAAGATGGTGTAGAAATGGGACGAAAAAACGAAGAAAAAAAAGATTAGGGAGAACAGTCTCGTAAATCTGATGCTGTGAAACCAAACCTCTCGTTTATCAGCATTTCCCGGGGACACAGACAGTCCCTCAGCATCTTGAGACACCCTTTCAGCCATATCACATCCAATCAGTGTAAAGTTAAGGCCACTTTGTCTTTGCCAGAACATTGATTGCCAGGTTCTTGTTGCAGTGTTGACTGCAGGCAAGCTAGATAATCATGATCCTCAGGACTGCCCCCAATATGGGGGTGAGGGTTGGGGGAGGCGTCGGACAGACATTTGAGAATCGAACCTGACTTTGCTTTATAGTTTTATCACTCCACAGTTTAGTGAAATCTCATTTCATTGTCTGTGGAGTGGATTAGATTTGCTTTTTGTTTTACTTCAGTTTGTGTCATGTCATTGAAATTTCTTTGACTGTTTGAGGAGGGGTATGTGGTTTTTGGTGGTGGTGGTGTGTGTGTGTGTGTGCATATGTGTATGTGTGTGTGTGTGTATTCTTGTAAATTTTTGTCTTGCCATTGAAATATTCACTGGCTTCGTTGATTAATGCTGCAGAGCAATAACATAGATGTTTCATGTCTGCCAAATGGAAATCAGTCTTGGACAGACAAACAGACAAAGATGCCAGGCCACACAATAATATTGGCCACGCCAAGTAACAACCTGATCATTGTATGGGTGGGTCAGGAGGGTTGCAGACTGGGTCAGAGGATCAATCACCGTCTGGCCACTGAAAGACTTTTCATTTACTGGTGAAGCCAGAAGAGGTGAGAGAGGTCAGTTTAATTATAGCCTGTCGTCTCTTCCTCACCATCCCACTTTCTTTCTTGTCTTAGAAGCTAGTGTTCAACGCGCGACTTAACGAAGTTAAAGCGACTCTCAGCTTCTTAGATTGAGGATCATGAGATTACGATTGACAATGAAAGCATCCAGCAGACTTGGCACATGATTGATGTTTGATATATTGTATGTTGTGGTACATCACGCAAACACATCATCATCATCATGTGCCCTGCCGCATGGCGTTGGTGATCATGGCCGTCCATACACATTGTCAGTATTAAAACTCTTAGCATTTGAGCTCTGAACTGTCGAATGTTCTTTCGTGTTCAGATTATTTTGACAATTATTGGAGAAACTGCATATGCATTGATTGTTATTTCGTGTAACTAGTTCCCCTAGATAGCAAGCAAAGCCAGAACAAGATTGAGGCAGCCGAGATGTGGTTTCTAAGAAGAATGTTGAGAGTTCCATGGACAGCAAAGAAAACAAACGAGACAGTGTTGATGGAGGCAGACAAAAAAGATCATTCATAAGGAAGATTAGGAAAAGGCAGGCAACATTCATAGGCCATTTTATGAGGAAAGGGGATTTGGAGCACCTGGTCACAACAGGAAAGCTGGAGGAAAGAGAGCACCAGGTAGACCCAGGGAGAAAATGCTAGACGGACTTGCGGAGTGGCTGAAGACGAGGAAGGTGGAGGAGATTTTGGACAACGAGAGATAGAGACAGATGGAAGTCCATGATCGCCAACGCATGCGGCAAGGCACCTGATATCTTAGAGTCTTGTAGTTTTATACTTCTTTTCCAAATTTCATGACCTGGCTAGTCATTTAGGTGAATTCTGTTATTTTCTGGATACTGCTATCACATTTTAAGATGCCCTTGCTGTATGTGAGCTGATATTCATCTCCAACTGCTATCCCACGGGGCAAGTCTGACCAGTTCTACACAGGAAGGTCGTCATTTGCCTTGAGAAGATACTGGACCATTTATGGAGAACTTACAGACTGTTAGAGTACATTGAGGGCCACAAGGACCTTCCTTTATTCCTATTGTTGTTGTTGTTTTTCATATGCTTCGGAAGCTTCTGTTTTATTTGTGTTTTTACAGACCATATAGTTCATTCTGTCCGCAAGGTCTCTTTTCTTTGCCTATGTGTCACTTTTTCTGCTTGTTTGTCCTTACCACAGCCCTGCTTTCCCTCTTTTGAGGCTGAGGACTGTCATCTGCAATGGCTATTATTCATGAGTGTGTATCATTGTATGATCTTGATGTTTCATTGATGGCTTAGCATTCCCAAAACTAATGTTCAGTCTAATTATGTAAGGCATCAAAGGTCAGTTAATGTGGAAATGGGGCCAGTTCCGGCCAGTTGAACTACTTTAGCCATCGTCATTTCTGGCCACTTCTTGTTTACCACCACTTCTTTGAACTGCCACAAGTCCCTTAAGGTCTTTCTGTCCCTCTGTTAATTCACTCTTTCCTTGTGCATCTTGCTTGTTTTACCTGTTGGACTCCAGTCATGTTTCCCAGCCATATGTGTCCAGTGGTTGTCACGAAAAAACATATAAAGTTCTGGCAAAATTGGCTGTTTGATCATTTAATGGAAAAGCACCATTGTCGAGGACATGACGAGAGCTTTACAGAGGGATGTATTTTATGGCCATGTGTTGTATTGTGTCAGCAAGGATTTATATAGCTTATTAAGATTTATACGATTCTAAAACGTTATAATCATTAGTCCATGCATATTATATTGATGCATCACGCACAATATTTTGATGCCTTTGAGGGAACAGATTAAATCAAATTAAAGCTGATATATTGACATTCTCGCAGAATTTCCTGTTCATGTCTGCTACTGTGACTGGAATACGATAATTGTTTGAATACTGGCGGCTGTTAAACAATTACTGCCTGTCTGCCTGTTGTATCATTACATCTTTGACACACAGGAGCTATGGCAGAGCTCCTGTTGTATCATCTTGACACAGGAGCTATGGCAGAGCTACTGAAATTGTTTCTTCCACAGGTTCATCATCATCATGTGCCTTGCCATATGGCGTTGGCGATCATGGCCCTCCATATGTATCTATCCTTTTTGTTGCCGCATGCACATCTTCCACCCTGTCTGTCCTCAACCACCCTGCAAGTCCGTCCAATATTTTCTGCCTGGGTCTACCAGTGCTCTCTTTCCTTCCAGCTTTCCTGTTCTGACCAGGTCCAGTAATTCCCCTTTCCTCATAAAATGGCCTCTAAATGTTGCCTGTCTTTTCGTAACCTTCCCTATCAATGATCTTCGTGTATCTGCCTCCATCAAGACTGTCTCGTTTGTTTTCTTTACTGTCCATGGAACTCTCAACATTCTTCTCAGAAACCACATCTCGGCTGCCTCAATCTTGTTCTGGCTTTGCGTGTTGACTATCCACGCCGTCACAACCTTATAATATTATCGGTTCTATATAACTCTCTTCCTGATGTTAATTGATAGGCATTTGTTGGTAAAATGCTTTTCATCTTCTTGAATGCTGTTTTGGCTTGGCCGATTCTGCTGGCTATTTCTGGGTGTGCATCAGCAGTCTGGCGAGATGATCGTTCCCAGATATTTAAACTTATCAACCTGTCTCAGGTTAGATAACGAAAAAGAATATGGGTGGCAGATTGCTCTCTGTCTGATTTGGAACCTCTTCTGACCGTTGACGTTAGTGTTGGAGCAAACGTTTCATGTTGGTTGACACTGACGGCAGAGAAAACAAAATCCATACTTCATGAGGGAGATATCATATTTGGGGAAAAGATATTAAAAAGTCAAATGTGAGTGCTGACCTTATTATACTTTTTACCAAGATTTGGAACAGAAATCTCGTAGATCTGATGCTTAGGAATTGTGTGTCTCGTTTATCAGTATTTTCCAGAGACTGGGACAGTCTGTCAACATCATGAGACTCCTTTTCAACCATATCTCATCTAGTCAGCACAACGTTAAGACCAAGTTGTCCCTGACAAAATATTGATTGCTGGTTTGTGTGTGGCTGTGTTGACTGGAGACAAACTAGACCATCTGACGCTGATCCATAGGAATGCCCAGAAAATGGGGGCAGTCCGATAGACTAGCGTGGATGAAATCTGACCTACTTGCCACAGACGTGACAGACAAATAAATGGATAAACAAATGAAAGGATTTGATTTTTTTTACTAGATTGCTAAGAAAAAAGCACCTGCTTGCCATGTACAATAAGACATGAGTCCATTAAAAACACCTTCCACACTACAGACGATTACACAAAACGAAACATTCTCACATAGAATTAAGATGCAAAAGAAAATGATTCAACCAGTACTCACACTTACACAGAACTCAAAATTCACATCCTTCAATCAACCATTATATCTTAATGAGGCTAGTGCTCTGTGTGCCTAACAACTAGTAATTCTAAAATTTTTATGAATACGTTTTTCAGTGTATATGTTGTGGTACATCAACGCCACGCATCACAAATCAACTCTAAGCCTCCTGGCGGTGGACAAAAACGACATTGGGATCAGAATCCTATCCTCAGACAGCACCGGGTCCTTGGCACATCCTAACATGGCCACACGCTTAATACGAGTGCATTAACAACAACAACGACACACACACACACACACACACACACAAACACACACACACACACACACACACACACACACACACACACACACACACACACACACACACACACACACACCACACACACCACACTGACACACACACACACACACCACACACTGACACACACACACACACACGACACACACACACACACGCACTCACACACACACAACACACACACACACACACACACAACACACACAAACACACACAACACACACACACACACACACACACACACAAACACACACACACACACTCTCTCTCTCTCTCTCACTCTCACCAAGTACAACAGCCTAAATTTTACACGGAAATCTGCTATGATCAAATATATAAGACCTGTCGTTCGTTTGTGCATGTCTGTGTTGTGTGTGTGTGTGTGTGTGTGTGTGTGTGTGTGTGTGTGTGTGTGTGTGTGTGTGTGTGTGTGTGTGTGTGCGTGTGTGTGTGTTTGCGTGAGAGAGAGAGAGAGAGATCTTAAAAACAAATGAAGATTTGGTCTCTTTAAAAAGGCATTTATTATCAAACGAAGGAGTAATGTGTTACTGTCATTAGGATATCTGTGTTTTGTTGTCCAGTCACTTTGATGAATTTGTAACATCACTGAAGGAATTATACAATGTTTGACAGAAACTGTAACCCCTCGATGTGTACAGTGCTGAGATGCATTTTCAACACACGTCTTGTTAAATCTGTATCATTTGTTAATTTTATGTTCTTAACTGGAGTACAGTTGCATATTGAATCCCACTGGCAGATAAATCAGTGCCTGTCTCCGTGACTTTAAGAAATCTTCTGAAGATGATATTAGAGCTGTGTTTTCGGTACCTTTTCTCCTCTTTCCATTCAAAATGAAAAATACAGAGCAAGAAATTTGGCTGAAATAAGGAAAATAAATATTGACAGGATAGTTCGTCTGGCAATGTTTTAGAATTGAAGTCTCGAAGATCTAATGCTTTGAAAGAGAACCTTTCAGACCTATCTCGTCCAATCAGCATGACGTGAAAGCCACTTTGTCCCTGACAAAATATCGATTGCCAGTTTCTGTGTAGCGGTGTTGACTGGAAGCGAACTAGATAATCAGACATTGATCCCAGAAATGCCCAGAAATGGGGGCCGTGAGACGGATTTGTACGGATTGATTCTTGACCTGTTTCTCTTTAATGTGCAAATTCTTCAGTTTAGAGAGGTATTCTTTCAGTGTATCTTGCAGTAGGTTGGGTTTGTTGCTTTTTCCTGGTTTGAGTTCTTGTCATGAAAGTAAAATATGTACTGGCTTCATAAATCAGTGCTGTGAAGTTTTAACATAATGCCATATATTTGCCGTGTGGAAATTAGTGACAGACAGATACTACTTGGTCACACAGTCATTCTCCCTCTTAGAGGAATTGCAGCCACGTTTTATGCTGTAGTGACATAGTGTATGTTCTACGGTTTTGGCCCATGAAACAAAAAACAACGTTCAGACAATGCCTTTTGTCCTCAGTAAATATACCAAATAACAGCAAATGTTAGCTACATTTGCACCTGAGACAAATCTACTCTATTAGTAGTTTATTGAAGGGATACAGCATGACATCAACACGATTTTGATAAGAAAAATATCAAGCTTTCTTTTTTAACAGAGTGAAAAGTTATTCATATAAATGGAGAGAGAAAAATTCCACATTACTTACATTCATATTTAAGACAGAATTCAGAAACTGCTTTTTACAAAACATGTTTGACAGTATGAACACTGCATTTTGTAAAACATATTTGACAGTATGAATTTCCATCACTGTACCAAGTATTTTCATTGTGAAATGTATCCATATCAGGTAAGCCAGACATTGGGGATCTAAGGGGTCAGAGATTAAGGCGACCCATTAGTTGAATTGGATAATGTGGAGGTTGTGTGTTTGACCCTCATGTAGACTACTGAACACACATAGAGCTTGTATGTAGGGTTATGACTTATTCCATCATCAGTTTGGATCTTCTCTATCACATGGCATTTGTGGCGTCGGTATGTATGGAATTTATTCTGAGCATGGAGACGCTGAAACTGAAACAGAAAACGGGCCTAAGCATGGTTAGCAATACAGGATGCTGGTGTACAGGATGCGGGAGTCAAAGGGTTAAGACAGAATTCAGAAAGTGCTTTTTACAAAACATGTTTGACAGTATGAACTTTCATCATTGTTCCAAGTATTTTCACCGTGAAATGTATCATGCCTTTTGTCCTCGTAAGTAAATAATTATATCAAATAACAGCAAATAATTGCTACATTTGCCTCGTAAGTAAATATATCGAGTTAACATACGCTTCACGCCAAGTTGTTCATGCTTTCAGTGATAAGCAGGTTATTGTGGTCAGTGAGTCAGGTGGGTTAGAGAGTGGGTCAACAGAGCAGTCATTGTCTGGGCTTGCTGAAAGTAGAGGACTCTTCATTACTGAAGTAGCCACGAGAGGCGAGAGAGGCCACTTTGATTATGGCCTGTCGTCTGTACGTCGCCATCCTCCTTTTTTTTTTTTTTTTAACTGTTGTTGTTCTGTAGATTATTAAGTCCAACCACTCTCAGAGTATACGAGGACTAGCTATAAAAATTGCTCAAAGAAGCTTTAAAAATTTTAGTTGCATTGTGAGATACCGTTGCTTTGGTCGGTTCTCTTGATCTATGTATAGAATGGATGATTTTTTTTACTGTCCTAGAAGTGAGCGTTTAGTACACGACTGAACGAAGTCTTAGCTGCTCTCATCTTCCGAGACTAAGGATCATGATGGCAGGCCTAGCGGTAACGGCGAGTGGACTAAGTAGAGTTAGCACATGATGACCGTTTATCTCTGAGCTGTTTGTCTGTGAGATACAGAGCACGGGGCATATCACGCAAGTCGGTCATCGCTCTGTATGCTCAGTTTAACCCCATTTGACTCCCGCATCCTGTCCACCAGCATCCTGCACTGTCAACCATGCTAGCAAAACAGGCACTTAACCCTTTGACTCCCTCACCCTATCCACCCTATCCCGCAGGAAGCTGATGGATAAGGTGAGGGAGTCAAAAGGGTTAAGTTTTTGCAGATGGTGGATAGGGTGCGGGAGTCAAAGGGTTAACTGAAGGGGTACTAGTCATTTTAGGTCACTCCTACTGTTTTACAGTCACTTGTCATCTCCCCTCCCTCATACGTCTCTATCTCTCTGTCTCTCTCTGTCTCTGTCTGTGTGTGTGTGTGTGTCTCTCTCTCTCTACTTTCTCTCTCTCTCTCTCTCTCTCTCTCTCTCTCTCTCTCTCTCTCTCTCTCTCTCTCTCTCTCTCTCTCTCTCTCTCCTCTCTCTCTCTCTCTCTCTCTTCTCTTAACGGTTTCCTTTCCAAAATTACTGAAAACGATTTTGTCTCGTATGTTTGTGAGTTTGATTTCATATGCTTTGGAGAAACCAAACCAATTCTGCTCATTGCATTTAACAACACGAATGAGGGAATGGTGTATTGCTTGACTGAATGAAAGTAATCCCTCGAAACTACTGATGTCGTACACGCACAGTGCTAAGCTAAATACGTCTTTCAAAATGTCTAGTTTAGATCTACTATTGTGTATATTCATAAGTGGAAATCGTTCGTATATTTAATACTGCTAGACACACACAAAATTACTTGCTTTGTGAGATAGCCAGAAAAAGCTATCGAAACAGCGGGTGTAACCATAAGAGAAAATGTATGGTGAGATTTGAATAATTGTCTGCCACATACAGAAAGTTAGAGTAAAAATTTCACGCTCTTGGCATTAGACGCCATCGAAAGCATAATTGGCAATAGACGCCAGCGAAAGCATATTCTTTGTTTAATATGGATGAATGTACTGGGACAATACGTGAAATAAAGGGGGAAAAAAGGAAAGCAAATATTGACATGATAACACGTCTGGCAAAGACTTGGTACAGAAGTCTCGGACACAGAGTGTCTGGTTTATCAGCTTTCTCTGGGGGACTCAGTCAGTCTGTGAGCATCTTGAGACTCCCTGTCGGCCATGTCCCATCCAATCAGCATGACGTGAAGACCACTTTGTCCCCAACAAAATATTGATTGCCGTTTTCTGTCTGGCATGGCTGACTGGAGGCAAACTAGATGTAATCAGTAATCCTCAGGGTTGCCCTGACAGTGGGGGATCATGCCATAGACTGCTGTGGATCAAACCTGACCTGTTTTTTTGTGAAAAGTGCACATTTTACAGCTTAACCCTTTGATTTCTGCACACTATCCACCAACTGCAAAAACTTAACCCTTTGACTCTCTCACCCTGTTCACCAGCTTTCAGCAGGAAGCTGGTGGATAGGGCGATGATGTCAAACGGTTACGTTTTTGCTTTGCTAGCATGGCTGACAATGCACAATGCTGGTTGACAGGATGTGGGAGTCGGAGGGTTAAATAAATTTCAGTTCGATGTCTTATGAGGGTTCCTTGCTGCAGAATCGGTGCTACGTGATAACAGAATTTCGTTTAGCATATAGCAATCTTAGAAAGAAAGAGAGAGAGTGTGTGTATATAATAATAATAAATAATTACAGTATTTATATAGCGCAAAATCTTGATAAAATCAAATCTAAGCGCTGAAACAGACACACACACGCACGCACGCACACGCACGCACGCACGCACGCACACACACACACACGCACTCACGCACACGCACAACGCACACACACACACACACACACACACACACACACACACACACACACACACACACACAACACACACACACACACACACACACACACACACACACACACACACACACACACACACACACGCACACGGCTATAAATGGGGAGAAAGAATAAAATCAATGGAAAATTATAGAGAGCATATTATATACAATTATATATTGCAATGTGATTCACCTCCGAGTGGAGACAGGCTGCAGAGGGGATTGAGTGAGGTCAGGATTTTATGCAGAGGAGAAAAGGTGAGTTTTGAGAGCGGACTTGAAGGAGACAAAAGTAGGTTGCTGACGGACTGAGAGAGGAAGTTTGTTCCAGGAGAGCGGACCAGAAACAGAGAAGGCTCGTGGACCATAGGTATTGAGCTTAGTGCGTGGAAAGCGAAAAGTCAGAGGATCGGAGGCAGAGCGGAGGGTACGTGAGGGAACATAGATCTCAAATAGGCTTGACAGGTAATCGGAGGCTGCGTTATTGAGGCTTTTGTAGCACATGGTGTCTAGTTTGTACTGTATGCGCTTTGATACAGGGAGCCAGTGAAGTTGTGCCAGGAGAGGAGATATGTGGTCAGCTTTTTTCTTTTTGAGTACAAGGCGTGCAGCATTGTTTTGAATGCGCTGTAGGATGTGAGTGGTGGAGGCAGGAAGACCGGACAGGAGTGAATTGCAATAGTCAATGCGAGACATTATGAAGGAGAGAACTAGTTTTGCAGTTGTTTCGACAGAGAGATACTTCCTGATCAGGCTTATACGATGGAGGTGTGTGTGTGTGTATGTGTGTGTGTGTGTATGTGTGTGTGTGTATGTGTGTGTGTGTGTGTCTGTGTGTGTGTGTGTGTGTGTGTGTGTGTGTGTGTGTGTGTGTGTGTGTGTGTGTGTGTGTGTGTGTGTGTGTGTGTGAAATATTAGTGCACATCCATGGGGAAAGGATGTACATATACATTGACCAAAGAATAACAACAGGAACAGCATGAAAGTTATGAACAAGAACCCGCACTTAAAGACGAAGTTTCAACAGTGAAACGAAAAACCGAGTCCTCTCACACCCACACATATAAACACAATTAGCTCAACTAAGAGAGACTAAGACTAAAGACTAAAAAGGACTCTCATGTCTTAGTCCAACAATCCATATCATATATTTGAACATATTTAAGGTGTTGGGATGGAAGGGGAAAACTGAACATTGATAATAAATATTAATAAAATCAGTAATTTGATTTTATAATACGTCGAATTAAGCATTATCATTCACTCACACACACACACACACAACACGCACACACACACGCACGCACTCACGCACGCACACACACGCACATGCACACACACACTCGCACACACACAGACAAACACATAGACATACACGTGCCTCGCTGAACAAATGCTTTGAAAGGAGAGAGAGAGAGACTGTTTGGTTATACCTTACAGTCATTCTCTTTATGGCGATTTCAAGACATAACTAAGGCAGTGAAAATGCTTAGAATGATAGGCTGTTTAGGTGAAACTTTGGTGTTCTTATATTTTCCAACCAGTAATTGAAAATTGCATGCCCATCCCGTGTTATGTTGTGTGTAGTATTAGTATTACTAGTAGCAGCAGTAGTAGTAGCAGTATCATTATTACTAATAGTAGTAGTAATTTTGTTGATGTTATGTTATGTTATGTTATGTTATGTTATGTTATATGTTATGTTATTATCAATAGTACTATTAGTGGTATTAGTATTAGTATTGTAAGGCGCTGAATCTTGATGTGTAAATCAAATCCAAACGCACACTCTCATTATTCTCTCAAACCTTCACTCACAAAAACAACTTAAGGGTACGAAGCATACTGGGAGTGTGAGGACAGGAGGAGAGTGGGATGAAGGGGGGGGGGGTGTGAAGAGGTAAATCAGTGCTGAACAGAATGGTAGGTCTTTAAGTTAGGCTTGAAGGAAGAAACACTTTGTGACTGTTGAAGAAACAGGGGGAACTCGTTCCAGAAGTATGGACCAGTCACAGAAAATGAACGGCGACTGACTGTGGAAGATTTGCATCGAGGAATTTGTAAATAAACAGTGTCAGAAGCAATTAGGAGAGGATGGAAGAGATGTTTACTTTGAGATGGGTGCAGAGGTAAGTGGGCGTGTAAGCATTTACACTCTTGTATCGGAACGTATTACTGTTGTATGAAATTCTTCGAGTAACAGGCAACTAGTGGAGGGACTTATGCAAGAGAGTGGCATGATCGTGCTTCTTTTCACGAAGGTAAGGTAAAACAGGTCTGCAGAATTCTGTATTCGCTGGAGGTAAATGACAGAAAAAGCTGGCAATCCGGAGAGCAGAGAGTAATAATAATCCATACAAGACAAGCTAAGAGATGTCGCAGGTTTAGATTCTGTTTCAGTTAAAAGGTACCAGAGAATAGAATTGAATCGCTGCAGCTGCCGGTATCAGGATTGACAGGCTTGACGAATGACCTGTATAGAAAGTCGAGGATCAAGAACAACGCCCAGACACTTGACAGAATCAGAAAGTACAATAGTGCTATCATCTAATCGGATTGAACAAACTGTTACAGTGGAAAGCTTGTGCACGGCGACAATGACATGACGTAGCTACTCCTCAAGGTCGTTGTGATCTTGAATAAAATTCAGATGAAATAAAACTCAACGTGAAGCGAGGACAACAGTGGAATGTCACAAGTGAAACCAGTTTAAAGTATTGTCAGAAGTTTCTGAGAGAGTGCTGTTTACACACCTTCCTCAAAAAAGGCACTTTCTAATCATATGACCTTGACGTAGGAGCTTTACCTTCTAAACTTGATTTCGGGAGTCCTCAACAGTTCACATTTTTTACGAAAATCTAATAAAGACGCATCCATAAAGAGCTGAAATGTTAATGCTAAAAGTGGGACAGGAAGAAAAATAGGTTACAGTTGGATCTCATGGCCTTCGCACGCGAAATGAAAGGGGAGAGAAACTTGTTGAGTGGACACAAGTAAATGAATTCATAATAGGAAACACCTGATTTGAGCAACCTAACAGACGGAAATGGACATGAATGAATCCAGGAGACAGCACAAGAAATGAAAGTGATTACATCTTGATAAATACGGGATTTAGAAATTCTTTACTGATATCAAAAACATAACAAGAAGACTGAAGTCTTGGTAATCATTAATGAAAAAGATAAAGAAACCCGCTCATGTAAGATAACAACAAATATCACAACACTGAGACACGTTGATAAGTTCAGATATCTGGGAACGGTCTTCTCATGAGACGGCAGATGCACATTAGCAATATCCAGTAGAATTGGCCATGCTAAAACAGCATTCAAGAAAATGGAAAGCGCGCTTACCAACAAACGCCTATCAGTAGAACCAATACTGTACGGATGCAAGGCCTGGACAATCAACAGGCAAATTCAGAACAAGATTGAAGAAGCTGAAATGTAGTTTCTCTGTCAACGAATTCCATGGACAGCAAAGAAGAAAAAAAGAGACTGCCTTGAAAGAAGTAAACACAAAAAGTATATTAATGAAGAAGATCAGGAAAAGACGAGCAACATTTATTGGGCGTTTTATGAAGTAAGACAAATTTCAGCACTTAGTCATAACAAGAAAGCTAGAGGGAAAAGAGCAGCAGATAGACCTAGGGAGGAAATATTACACAATTTGGCAAAGTGGATGGGGGCAGAAAGGGTAGGAGATATACTTGCAGCGACAAAAGATAGATTCGTATAGAGGGCCATGATCACCAATACCATACGGCAAGTCACATGAATGATGATGACGAAGATGAATTCACACATACACACGCCTCTTTTTTGTCGATATGAAACATTTAGCCAATTTTTTTTTTTTTTTTTTTTTTTTTGTCAAAGAGAGATTGAAAAACAACAGCAGCAGCAACAACAACAACAATGACAACAACAACAACAGCAACAATGACAACAACAACAACAGCGATAACAGTAGCAACAACAAAGGAAAGACACGCACGCTCGCGCCGATCATTTTCACTGGAATTCTTCAGGGCATCGTGCCAAGTCACGCGACCACCCACTACAAAAACCAAGAAGTAATTGCACATTGCTGCTCTGAGTAATGGTTGTTGCGAACAGAATAGCTTGCTTCTTCCCAGACAAATGGCTCTTCTGGACAGGCCTGCTGGACTCTGGAAAGACAGATGGATGACATAACCCATTCGCCCATCCGCTCGTCTTCCGTTTTCCTCTCTCTCTCTCTCTCTCTCTCTCTCTCTCTCTCTCTCTCTCTCTCTCTCTCTCTTCTCTCTTCTCTCTCTCTCTCT
>CM060305.1:35582085-35632085 GCA_030674185.1 Monoplex corrugatus | reverse complement strand
CACACACACACACACACACACACACACACACACATACACACACACAACATCTTGTCTCTCTTTCTCGCCCTCTGCGTGATTTACGTGCTTGAGAGCGTGCATTCCACATCGTTCGAGTTTTTGATAATAATAATAATAATAATTACAATATTTATATAGCGCAAAATCTTGATAAAATCAAATCTAAGCGCTGAAGCAGACACACACGCAGGCACGCACGCACGCACACACACTCACGCACACACACAGACACACACACACACACACACACACACCACACACACACACGCATGGCTATAAATGGGGAGAAAGAATAAAAGCAATAAAAGCAAGAATAAAAGCAATGGAAAATTATAGAGAGCATAGCATACAATTATATATTATAACCATGTGATTCCCTCCGAGCGGAGACAGGCTGCAGAGGGGAGGGTTGAGTGAGGTTAGGATTTTATGCAGAAGAGAAAAGGTGAGTTTTGAGAGCGGACATGGAGACAAAAGTAGGTTGCTGACGGACTGAGAGAGGAAGTTTGTTCCAGGAGAGTGGACCAGAAACAGAGAAGGCTCGTGGACCATAGGTATTGAGCTTAGTGCGTGGAAAGCGAAAAATCAGAGGATCAGAGGCAGAGCGGAGGGTACGTGAGGGAACATAGATCTCAAGTAGGCTTGACAGGTAATCGGGGGCTGCGTTATTGAGGCTTTTGTAGCACATGGTGTCTAGTTTGTACTGTATGCGCTTTGATACAGGGAGCCAGTGAAGTTGTGCCAGGAGAGGAGATATGTGGTCAGCTTTTTTCTTTTTGAGTACAAGGCGTGCAGCATTGTTTTGAATGCGCTGTAGGATGTGAATGGTGGAGGCAGGAAGACCAGACAGGAGTGAATTGCAATAGTCAATGCGAGACATTATGAAGGAGAGAACGAGTTTTGCAGTTGTTTCGACAGAGAGATACTTCATGATCAGCTTTATACGATGGAGATGATAGTAGCAGGATCTGGCAGTTTGAGAAACAAAGTTGTTCATGGAGAGGGTAGAGTCAATGCAGACACCAAGGTTTTTAGCTGAATCAGAAATTGGGACTGATGTGTTACATAATGGGAGAGAAAGAGGAGGCAGCTGAGAAAGTTTCTGACGGGTGCCAATGAGGATAGCTTCTGTTTTGTCGTCATTAAGCTGAAGTCTATTGTGTGTCATCCAGTTCTTAATGTCCGAGTAACACTCAGTGGTGCGAGTCAACAGGCGCTGTATATTATCAGGTGAGTCACTGTCTTGAAGTTGGGTGTCATCAGCATAGAAGTGGTGTTTTATAGAATGGGAGTTGATGATGGTGGACAGGGGGGAGGTGTAAAGAGTGAAAAGAACAGGGCCAAGGACAGATCCTTGTGGAACACCACAGGTCAGGTATGCAGGTTGAGAGTAAGTGCCATTGATGAGAACGGTTTGTTTTCTGTTTGATAGGTATGAAGTGAACCAAGACAGAGCAATGTCAGAGATGCCAAAAGTATGATGAAGTCTAGAAAGGAGAATACCATGATCAATGGTATCAAAGGCTGCAGACAGATCAAGGAGTGTGAGGAGAGAGACTTTGCCAGTATCAGTTGCAAGGAGGAGATTGTTGAGAATGTGTAGTAGGGCAGTTTCAGTGCTATGGCACTGGCGGTAGGCTGACTGGAAAGGATTGAGGAGATTGTTGGCAGACAGGTGAGAGTTCAGCTGGTTGAGGACGACTTTTTCAAGGAGTTTTGGCAAGAAAGAGAGATTAGAGATAGGCCGGTAATTTTTCAGTTCATTTGGATCTGAATTGTGTTTCTTGAGGAGAGGGTGAACAATAGCAGACTTGAAAGAATCTGGGACAGTTCCAGTTTGAAGAGAAGTGTTGATGATGTCAGTGATGAATGGGAGGAGAGTAGGGAGACAGTCGGCGTAGAGAGAACCTGGAAGAGGATCCAGTTCGCAGGTTTTGAACGACATGGATCTGATTGTGTTTAGAATTTCTTCTTGTGAGACTGGGGTAAAAGTAGTAAAAGGTGTGCCAGAGAAGGAAGGGTCAGGTGGGCATGGTTGACAGGGTGTCCTGTCAAGCCTGTCACGAAGAGTTTGTATTTTGGTGGTGAAATAGTTGGAGAATACAGATGGGAGTTCTTCATTTGTGTGTTTTGTTGGGAGAGGTAAATCTTTTCGTGTGCCAAGGAGATGATTCATGGTTGTAAAGAGTTCTTTTGAAGAAGAGGCATTCAGGATTTTGGTTTGGAAATAGCTTGTTTTTGCTGATGCAATGAGGGTGGATACTTTTGTTTTAGAGGCTTGGAAAAGTTGCCTGTGTACAGTGAGTTTGGATTTGCGCCAGCGGCGCTCTGCTCTGCGGCGGGCACGTTTTGCACAGGCGATCTCATGAGTGAGCCAGGGGGTAGGGGGGCGGTCAGGTAAAAGACGGGTTGTGGCTGGAGCATGAGTGTCCAGAAGATGGTGGAGAGTAGTATAGAATTCATCGGCAAGGTTATGTGACTTTTCAGAAAGGAGACGGGAGGCATCAGATGAAAATGTGGAGAGGTCGATAGATTTGAGATTGCGTCGAGTCACTGTGCGCATGGTACGGGAAGGAGGAGAAATGTCGAGAGAACAGAGAATTGCAGAGTGGTCAGATGGAAGGGCTGAAGTTAGACGGGTAGAAAGAACTAAGCAGTTGTCAGTAGCGGAATTGTGATGATCACGAGAAATGATCCAGTCAAGAATGTGACCTTTTTGATGGGTTGGTTCAGAAATGTGTTGAGTCATATTGTGATTGGACAGAGAGTTGATGATATGTCTTGTGTCATAACGGTGAGTGTTGTCATAGTGGACATTGATATCACCTAGAATGATGAGATTTCCAGGTAAGAGGCAGTAGTGGTCAAGCAATTGGTCAAAGTCAGAGAGAAACGTGGATGTGGTGAGTTTGTTTGTTTCACTCACGCAGCCTGTCCATAAGCTGCAAAAAATTAACCCTTTCACTCCCTTATACTGTCCACCAGTTTTCTGCAGAAAGCTGGTAGATAAGGTGAAGGTGTGAAAGGGTTAAATTTTTAGCTATCATGGCTGACAATGCAGAATGCTGGCGGATAGTTTGAGGGAGTCAAACGGTTGAATACAGATTGTGAAAAGTTGTCCACTGTGCTGCTGCTCGTGTTAATGATAATAGCCATAATAATGATAATGATGACAATAATGATAGAAGTAGTAGTAATGATAATAATAACAACGATGATGATGATGACGACGACGACGATGATGATGATGATGATAATGATGATGATAATAATGTAGAAAGGCCTTTAGCCTAAAACCTCAAACAATATTTTTCCTAGTGTCGCCCATGAGATTAGAGTTTGTTCAATAGGGATTCATCATTCTTCGACAATTCCATATGCGCTTTGCCCAAATCGGCCTTTAATTATCTTAAAGATTTTTTTCAGCGTGCGCAAAACAGTTCTATGGCAAGGTCTCGAGCTGTGAAAGGGGGAGGGGGACCGAACGGAACCTTAGGAACATTGCACAGAATAATTGGAACATGAAGATAAGCGGGAAGCAGAATAGGCGGGAACCAGACCAGTGGTTTTGTTTGTTTGTTTGTTTGTTTGTTTGTTTGTTTGTTTGTTTGTTTGTGGTGTATTGTCTTGTTTGTTCGCATATTTATTTATTCATTTTGTTTATTTGTGTTTCTTTCTTTCTTTCTTTCTTTCTTTGTTTTTGTTTTGCATGCTGGGTTGAACTCTTGAGAATTCCACAGTTCTACATTATTACGACAGATTAGGCTGGAGCACATTTTTATTGAACTGTAGGGATGGGAGTAATCCGTTTAGAACAAATTCCAATTTAAAACCTTTTCAAGAAGAATGTAATCAGGTTCGATTGGTTGCTTGAGTCAGGGAAAAGACGGGGTTGGTGGATGGGGAATTATGGTGAGGCTGAGAAAGATTGGGGGGAAGTGGCTTTTGTTGTATGTGCATGGGGGAAGTGGCTTTTGTTGCACGTGCATACCTGATGTTCTGAAAGTAGGAGGGAGGTTAGTTACTAACAGGATGCATACATGTTGACCTGAGAGATAAGAAAAACGTCCCCACCCCCACCCCCACCCTTTACCCAACAGGCGGGAGGTAGGCCTGCCCAGACAGAATCGAACCTAGACCTTCCGATTGGAAGTTTGACGTCTTACGCACTTGACAATTGCAGCCACTGGAAAAAAAAACGATAAAAGCTTGACTATGTTTTCCACTTCTGTAAATCTTTAGGGAAACGTAAGTACCGACCAAACCGTTCTAAGTTGTGTGCTCAGTTGATGTATATGTTGATTAATTAAGCCAGTTAAATTTATGTAATAAATTACATACATACATACATACATACATACATACATACATACATACATACATACATACATACATACATATGTGTGTATGTATGTATATATATACACATATATATGTATGTATGTATGTATATACAGAGATAAAGAAATCAAGGAAAAAAATCCCATAGTTTTTAAAACTTCTCAAGCCCCACCCTTTTCCATCAAACACGTTGGCGAACTGTCCGTTTGAAATTATAATTTCTCATCCAGGTCTGCACAGTTGATGTTCTTTCAGGCCTTGCAAATGGCCGAGGACATTTCAGAGATGACAGTTCAATGCTTCTGGACATGTTCAACACATAGCTCAGTTTTGTTTTACACCCTGGTGTTAGTAATTTCACCTGCCGCGCAACTGTGTTCCCAGGCCACTGCGCTGGAAAAAAAAATCACACTTTGCATTTCTGACTTCATTGTGCGAGACTTGTGGACCACAAACCTTGTGAAGATCCATTCATGAACAGCTGGGAAATCTTTTCGTATACATTTTATTTACAAATGCTTCCACCGTACCATATCCACGTCTACCCATGCGCGCGCGCGCACACACGCACACACACACACACACACACACACACACACACACACACACACACACACACACACACACATACACACACACTTACACACACTCTGCACACACGAGTTGTTGGTCTTTCTGCATTTATCATGCATATCTGTCCTCCATCCTTCCCATTTATTTATCATTTATTCATTTATCTTTATAAAGATAATTAACAGAGAAAAGTGCCATCAAATTTTAATTTCATTTGTTTAGGCTAAACATGATTTCACGTGTTTTCTGTTGTTGTTGTTGTTTTTTTTAACTAAAAAGATAGTAGAAGCAAAAGTGGGCGTGTTGCAAGATTAGTGTCAGGAATCATTTTACTGTGATTAAGTTCTTATGGTAAGGGCGAGAGCGGGCGGGCAGTAGTTTTTCGTTAGTTTCAAGAGTCCTGGTAACATTTCAGTACCCATCTGCACGTGCCATCTGTTGGATATTAGTGATGACGCGTACATCCTCTCCCCGCTGTGAGGTAGATCATGGAAGCATAAAAAGAAATTAACTGTACCTGACAACCATCTCATCCTCACTGTGGGGATTGTCCACAGATTCCCCCACTTCCCCTTTCTCCCGTCCCGAATTGTCCGTCTCCTTAACACTTTTGATTCCTGCACCTTGTCCACCAGCATCCTACATTGTCAACCATCGTCAACCATGCTAGCAAAACAAAAACTTAACCCTTTGACTCCTTCACCCTATCCACCAGTTTCCTGCAGGAAGCTGGTGGATATGGTGAGGGATTCAAAGGGTTAAGTTTTTTTGCAGTTGGTGGATAGGGTGCATGAGTCAAAGGGTTAAGGAAACTCTTTCAGTGTGGTTTCCGTGTGTGTCTGTGTGAGTGGCCCTCTGTCTGAGTGCCTGTCCTGTTGATTCAGCATGGCTCAGATGAGCGCGACAACCAAATATTTAGGGCATCGGACATCCAATCAGATGATCCTCTCCCCCCCCTCCCCCTCACCCTCTCTCTCTCTCTCTCTCCCTCTGTCCCTCTCTCTCTCTCTCTCCCTTTTTCTCTCCCTCTCTCCCCTGTTTTTCTCTCTCTCTTCCTCGCTCTCCTCTCTCTCTCTCTCTCTCTCTCTTCCTCGCTCTCCCCCCCCCCCCTCTCTTTCTCTCAAAATAGCTATTTCGTACGGAAAGTGAGTCATTGATAAATAAAATCCAGAGCTTTGTGTTTAGTAATCGAAATGTATGATACACCTACATTTATCGTTCACGTATAGGTGGCATGGCCTACATGATGGATAAAATGGTGTCTGAAGTCTGAGCTCTCTCCTCTCTCTCTCTCTCTCTCTCTCTCTCTCTCTCTCTCTCTCTCTCTCTCTCTCTCTCTCTCTCTCTCCTCTCTCTCTCTCTCTCTCTTTCTTCTCTCTCTCTCTCTCTCCTCTTCTCTCTCACTCTCTCTCTCTCTCTCTCTCTCTCTCTCTCTCTCTCTCTCTCTCTCTCTCTCGTTCTCATTCTCTCTCTCACTCTCTGTCTCTCTCTCTCTCTCTCTCTCTCTCTCTCTCTCATCTCTCTCCTCTCACTCTCTGTCTCACTCTCTCTCTCTCACTCTCTCTCTCTACCTCTGTCTTTCTGTGTCTCTGTCTGTCTCTCTCTCTCTCTCTCTCTCTCTTTTTTTTGTTTTTAACAGATGGGGGCTCGAACTCACAACCTCCTAGTCAGTAGTCTGTTGCATAACCACTTGGTCACGGTGACTGAACCTAACGTGATTAAACACTTTATCTCATGCATTTACCCAGCCCCAACAGCAGTGAAGGGTTTGTGAGGAGAAGGGTAGGGACCAGAAAAGGACAGATGTAGGGGAAGTGTGAGCAGGAGATTCAGTGTTGTGGAAGGCAGCAAATAGAGAATGGAAACAGATGGTCACAGACTACATACACAGATGGTCTGCACCTGTCCCTGTCCGGTGGAGTCATTGTTTTTGGTAGGACGGTTTGATTTATTGTGTAGTATGTGTGTGTTTGTGTGTATATGTGTGTGTGATAGAGAGAGAGGGAGAGAGAGAAAAGAAGGAGAGAGAGGGAAAGCGTTTCAGCGGGGCATCGCTATACATGAATGAAATATCTGGATTTTTCTGTCTGTCTGTCTCGTCCGTCTGTCTGTCTGTCTCTCTCTCTCTCTCTCTCTCTCTCTCTCTCTCTCTCTCTCTCTCTCTCTCTCTCAAGCTCTCTCTCCCTCCCTCCCTCCCCTCCCTCCCTCTATTTTATATATATATATATATATGTATGTGTGCATATGTATATGTGTGTGTTTATGTACATATATATATATATATAGAGAGAGAGAGAGAGAGAGAGAGAGAAAGTACATACATACAACACATATGTAGATAGACACATAGATATATATGTGTCTATCTATCTATCTATCTATCTACAGGTATCTACCTATCCCACGTGTGCACACACATACTCGCGCGCGCACCAAAATCTATTGTTATTATCTTTGACCAATAAAGTGTTGTCAAGGTTTTATTTCTCTCCTCCGCCCCCTTTTAAGGCTAGGTGTGTTTTTTTTGTTTTTGTTTTTTTAACAAAGCATTCGTTGCTTATTCTGCAACTTTCGTAAATATAGAATTACGTTTTGTCGTGTCCCATCCCCTGTCCTCCTCGATCATTCAAATGTTTGTTAGTTAGTTTAGTAAGTTTTAAAGTCCTACCACTCTCAGAGTATATGAGGACTAGCGAAAATGTTTGAAGAAGCCTTAAAAAATGTTTGTGCATTGCGAGAAACCGATGCTTTTTTCGGTTCTCTGATCCACCCTGGATGGCAATCGAGTGGGTGAATGGATTCAAATGTTCCCCCACGGCCTCTTGTTATTCTCCTGTTACACATGGTGTAGCCATTCCTGCTGCTCACTGGCTTCTTCAGCATGTTATGACTGGCTGCCCATCTGTTCAACCAAAACTTTACACTCTGGGTGATGTGAGGTCGGGGGAACATAATAGAAGCACAGATGGGGCATGTATAGTGTATGCGGAAGAGAAAGTATCAGTTTTGTTTGTTGAAGGAAGTGATGAAGGTTAGAAACATGGCCAACAACCCACTCTGCTGGAGTCATTTTATCTATAGGTTTTTTGTTTTTGTTTTTTTTTGTTTTGTTTGTTTTGTTTTGTTTTTTAGATTAGTTTATCTCGACATAGAGGTGTGTTTTTCTTGTCTGTTTGTCAGTCTGTCTGTCTGTCTGTTTGTCTGTCTGTCCGTCTGTCTGTGTCTGTGGGTCCTAGGACAAAATGTAATAATGATAGTGATAAACACTACTTGCAATGATAAGGACTACTGGTAATAATTACTACTTTTGCAACGCCACATCTTACAAGAGTTCTGACTGCTCTACGAAAGCACGAGAGATAAAGGCAGACACACGTGAAGCAAATGCCTGTCAACCCCTTCCTCTATGATAAAGCAAACGAACTAAATAAGGCATAAAATGAATTTTTTTTTTTTTTTAAACTATGTACTTCTACATGTGACTAACACGACGGTAAAAAGATACTGCCAACAAAACTTCAAGTATTTGTGAATAGATGGTCATCAGATATAAGGAGCAGCCAGCTTTTACCTGAAGATCCTTCCGCTGTTTGGAGCCAGTTGTAAACTACATTTACGTAGAATATATGTTACTAAACAAACATATTACTCGGCAGGTTTCACTGACAGCTGTCAAAGATCAAGCTCACAACCTTGCAAGATGTAGTTACAGTTGTCTGCAAAGATTTCTCATGAAAAACAGCGTTTCTACGTTCGAATAGATTCCATATGAACCAACGCCACAAACACCATGTGATGGAAAAAGATCCAAACTGATCGTGGCATAAGCCGTATACCTGCGCTTAAAACAAACGTACTGGTGAAGTCTTAAGGCTCTGTTTAATTTATGGCTTCTATTAGCAGTGCTTCTTTCAGTTCTTTTTTTTTTATTCCTTTAGTGGCCTTGGTTGCGCACGTATGTACGAGCTCATATGAAAGTGTGCATAGATGCGGGATTGTTTTTGACGGAGTGATCATTGCCAGGGGCATGTTCCTTATCGTATTATATGTGCAAATGCTTTCATATGTGTACCTAATTTTCTTGTCCGGTTGGAACTCGTTGGAAACTCGTTGTTAAAGAGTGATTGAAATTAAATTATTTCCAAGGCAAAGACTGCACGAAACATATTTACTTGGCGCTAAAATGGATGTTGTTAGTGTGGCTTAACCATCTAAATTTCATTAGTATGAAGGTTTTTTTTTACTGGCTACTGGCTCACTTCCTGGTACGTTCTGTTGGCATTTCCAGCTGCTTTAGTTCAGCAGATATATTTCATGTCTGTGTGTTGGACAAGGGAGAGAGAGAGAGAGAGAATATGTGTGTGTAGGTGTGTGTGTGCGTGTATGTGTGTGCGTGGTTGCGTGTGTGCTTGTGTGTGTGTGTGTGTGTGTGTGTGTGTGTGTGTGGTGTGTGTGTGTGTGTGTGTGTGTGTGTGTGTGTGTGTGTCCCTTTTTTCATGTAACGTCTTTTTTACTAAAGGTGATATTAGACAATTGTGTGTGTGTGTGCGCGCGCGCGTGTGTGCATGTGTGCTCGCGCGCATGTGTGTGTGAGAGAGAGAGAGAAAACAAGAACTAGAGAGAGAGAAGGAGAGAGAGAGGGGGGAGAGAAGGAGCGAAAGAGAGAGTGGTAAAGAGAGACGGTCGTTCAAACATGCTTATTTGACAACAACGCATTTCATCAGCATGTAACATCTTGCTTGGCGGACATATTAGTTATCTAGTAAAGACTCTTGTCCATCTTATTCTAAATGCTTTAAAGCTAAACCATCCTTACTCTAAATGCTTTAAAATCAAACCATAGTGGTTGATTTGTATTGATTTGGTTTCATCTATCAGCAATAATCAATAATCAAAAATTCATTCATATTAAACCATACCAGGTGATTTGTAATTATCTGATTTGTATTTGTTTCAAGATATCTGCACGAGACGCGAAAAACAATGTGATGTCACTTGTAATGTGATTACTCTTACATTTGTATTACATTGTATCTCTGTGCTCTATATGTAGTATCAGCTCTGTGTTTTATAAATCCTGTCTCGTTCTCCCCTCTCGTTCAGAGATCTTGACAACGGACTTCGGTGGAACGTGCAATTACTATGAAACTTTCGAATACTTTGATTTGCTCTCGAACAAAATCTCGACCAAATGTCAATTCAAAGTTTACATGCTTCGAAGTACGGGGTTGTTCCTCCTTCATGAGGTGAATATGATGACATGATAAGACTGGGTAAGTTTGGATGGGATCAGCCTGTTTTCGATGTCACAGCCATGCAGGTCGTATTGAAAGGTCAGGGCCATGGTACATAACATGTTTCCGTCTCTGAGAAGCATTCTGTGTTCTTACTGTGCACAACAGCCGAACACCTTGTTGTAGAGGGGTCAAATTTTCGACTTTAATGTCTTTCTCAAGTAAAATCAGAATGTCCACTGACAACAAAGCATAGCTATTTAAAACATAGAATTTGTGATGAAAGTTCATATCAATGATAAAAGAGATCAAGTGATTAGTATTAAATCTACATGTCTCTTGCCTGTCTCAAACGAACATGTTCACATTTATCATGAATTTTTCTAACATACATGTTTCCGCCGCTGCACGCACACACACACACACACACACACACACACACACACACACACACACACACACACACACACACACACACACACACACACACACACACACACACACAAACACACACACACACAAACACACACACAGAGTCGCACACACTTCCACACACTCACACACACACACACCTACTAAAACGCACACACATGCATACATATGCACACCCACACATATTCACATACTCACAAACACACACACACACACACACACACACACACACACACACACACACACACACACACACACACGCACATACTCTCACACACGCACCCCCACACACACATGCGCACCCACACACACACTCATGCTGAAGTAAAAGGTGTGTTAACAGGTAAAATAGTCCTTCCTTTTTCCTCGTCTCGTCGAGCGAGATTTCCTTAGTGCACTGTACAGTCACAGTAGGCGTGGACAGTCAGCAAGCAAAGTCGGGGCAGGATCCAGGCAGCCGAAACGCGGTCTCCCAGAAGAACGTCGAGAGCCCCACGGACAGCAAAGAAAACAAACGAGACAGTCCCGATGGAGGCAGACACAAGCAGATCGCTCACAAGGAAGATCAGGAAAAGACAAGCAACATTCACAGGCCACTCCACGAGGAAGGGGGACTTGGAGCACCAGACCACAACGGGAAAGCCGGAGGAAAAGAGAGCACCAGGTATACCCAGGGAGAGAACGCCGGACGGACCCGCAGAGCGGCCGGGGACGAAGAGGGTGGGGGAGACGCCGGGGGCAACGAGAGACAGACGGCCGGAAGTCCACGGTCGCCCACGCCACGCAGCAGGGCACCTGACGACGATGATGACGACAGCCACAGCCCATGAAGATTGGACCATGAGAAGGGCTGGAGTCAGTCCCACACATTCAATCCCTGTGGGTAGTTGGTGCGCAGTTTGTGTCTCCAAAACCTTTCTCTTTCTAAGCATTCTGTGTGTTAGAAATGCTTGGGTGATTAGGTGGGCACGTATGTAAAATTGAAATACTTGTTTCCAACAGTTACAGTCCTTGTTGAGGGTGGAAAAGTGTCGTGCAGCTGGGCCAAGGGACATAAAGGACTAAATAACAAAGACGTAATTCTGTAGAAATTAGGGCTGTCTCGCTGTCATGCCTTTTCTATCGTTTTTCTTGTGTTCTGTTTCTTTGTTGGGAATAGGATATTGTTAAATTTGGTTTGACTGATGTGTGTAAAGTGTTTAGTACTGCAGAAAACTTACAAATGGTATAAAAAGTTGTTGAGAAAATGTCTTAAAGTAACAGCTTTTAAATGAAGTATTCGTTTATAGTGATGGATAGGAGCGATGCTGTCTGACACATGGAGAATTCCGTACATATTTTGAGAGGTCTTCCTGCTGGAAATTTTCCCAACTTGAATGAAAAAAAGAAACAGAGAGGAAGAAAGGGAATCTATTCATTGCCCGCGGGTAGTTCCAAGTGCTGTCCACCAAATTACCAACAATGATCTGGTGGAGTCTTTGAGTCCTGGCTCGACCAGCACAGATCTATGTGAAATATATCATAGACTTGTTGGCTACATGTGGGGTTCAAATGGCACAAGGGGGAGTGTACGGTCAAGAACAAATGTAAATGTGAGTGCATTGCTCACTTCAAACTGAGGACTATAGAAAGTGTCCTGTTGTGTTGCTGAAGTCCATGATATGCTTTGCGTTAATGGCTTTAATTTCTGTTTGAATTAATCTCAAACGTGTTTGTAAGTACTGCTTTGTGTTGTTATTTGTAGTGACACTCGCTGTTTTCTTCGTCATTCATGTCATTGTGAAAGAGAGAAAAAAAGGGAGTGCGTTCTTGAACTGTTTGTTTTAACTATAAAATCTTGTCTGAATGAGGTACTCCAAAAGCATGCAGATTAGAAAACAACCATAGGATGAGCAGTGATCCACAGAAATGAATGACTGTGAGTTCATGCACCCAGTGCACCATCTTCACTGACATGGTCATGGTGTGCTTGCGTGGTAGCTTCACCATCTGTTAACCAGTTATTGACCCTGCCTGTCGGCCCTTTGCTGTCTGTAACGGTCGGGGGTTGACTTGTGGGCTTGTTTTACCTCTGATACTAGCTTGACTGTTGTCGGACTTTGTGGAGAGACACAGGAGCTGTGGCATAGGTGGGAGCGCAGATGACCTTGAAATACCAGGAGCTTTTACCGTGTCTTTACTTTTAACATTCCTTTACTTATTCTTCAAAGTTACGTTTTCAGAAGGTTCATTGCAATTACGGACTTTCATCAATTTTGTTAATCCCCCCCCCCCCCCCATATTTTGCACGCCACCTTAATGGCCACAGATATTGGGACAGATTTTACAGTGAGAGAGACAATCATGATGCTATGGAGTTACATCTCTAAGATTGAGACTGCGTGACAGAGGTGTACTCTACGCTTGCTTACATAGTGTATCCTGGCGTCAATCAGGCCGGAGAGATACAGACATCTGCAACGATATTGTTCAGTAGATCTGAGGAACACCTTGAGTGACGCATTCGTGAAGTGAGTGAGACTCGACTGTGTGATCCCAGTCTTCCCAACGTGCCCGTAGCACGGTCAGCTGTGGGTAGGAGCGAGTTGGGCCGAAAAAATCCCACAATGAATTTGATAGGACTGATAGGGATTCGAACCCACAGTCGATAGTTCGTTGTGCTATCCACAGCACCACGGCGACTGGTGTGTTATGTACGGCTTCTTGTGCAGTCATGGGGAGACTTGAACAACTTATTAAATGGTATCCTAACTTCGCCCTGTCTTAGATGCCGGTTGAAATCCAGAAGTAGTGCTGTCCTGCTGATGATTATTGTTGTAGCTGACTGATCTTACTGATGATCACCCGCTGCTTCCTACAGATGATCAATCTGTGACTAAGGCATGGTCCAACAGGTGGGGTTACCATACCGATGACCGCAGCCAGTGCTGCAGCATCCACTCCGTGACGGCGTTCCGAAGACCGTCTCTGAGATTGTCGCTAAGCAACGACACTTTCGCTTTACTCAGCTCCCTCTCTCTCTTTCTCAAGCACGGGTTCCTATAGCCGCTTTCCAGACGTTTGTTTGTGGTCTTCCTTGATTTTCGAGGGCTAAAATTTTCACCACTTCTGGGAGATCGGAGAATCCTGACAAGCTTAATGACAAAAGGAAAGGAGAGAAGGAGGGGTAGGGGGGGGGAATAGACAGAAACAAGGACAGAGGGAAAGGTGAGGTAGAAAGGAGAAGGGAGGAAACTGTAGAGGATTGTTTTAAGATGGTGCAAAAGTTAGTACAGTAAAACAAAGCAAAACAAAAACACACATAAAACAAAAGACCAGAAAATTTGTTGCCGTGGACTCTTTTACGTTGCTATCATAAACTACAGTTTCCTTGGTGAAGTGCTTGTATATGGAATGAGTTTCTTCTGTAACTCGAACCTCGTGCTGTCAGTGATGCGGACACTGCAGACGGCATGATTTAATTCACACAGGCGTACACAGTTGCCACTCCACTCGTATTTGCCATACTCCATTGGTTTCAGTGACCCGGTGAGACTTTGGACCTACATGTTGTGTTTAGTGAGACTTAGGACCTACGTGTTTGTTTAGTTAAACTTAGGACCTATGTGTTTTGTTAAACTTAGGACCATGTGTTTTGTTAAACTTAGGACCTATATGTTTGTTTTGTTAAACTTAGGACCTATGTGTTTTGTGAAACTTAGGACCTATATGTTTGTTTTGTTAAACTTAGGACCTATGTGTTTGTTTTGTTAAACTTAGGACCTATATGTTTGTTTTGTTAAACTTAGGACCTATATGTTTGTTTTGTTAAACTTAGGACCATGTGTTTTGTTAAACTTAGGACCTATATGTTTGTTTTGTTAAACTTAGGACCTATGTGTTTTGTGAAACTTAGGACCTATGTGTTTGTTTTGTTAAACTTAGGACCTACGTATTTGTTTAGTGAGACTTAGAACCTACATGTTTGTTGAATGAGACTTAGGACCCACGTGTGTGTTTAGTGAGACTTACGACAGACATGTTTGTTGAGTGAGACTTAGTTCTAGTGAGACTTAGAACCCACCTGTGTGTTTAGTGAGACTTAGGATCTACGTGTATGTTTGAATAAATGATGGCTCAACTGTTCTGTGGAAAACTTTCTGCAGAAACTTTCTACTGCCCGCAAATCTACGCGCTTCTACTGTTTTTCAGTCCCTGTCTTCCTGCAGAAAGCTGGTGGATAGTGTGAGGGAATCAAAGGGTTAAGTTTTTGCTGTTGGTGGATAGGCTGCGGGAGTCAAAGGGTTAAGAAAGGAACAGAGAAAAGTTTGGAGGAAAAGAAAACGAATGAGGAATTACCGATCCGATTGAAAACGCAAGTTAGTGTACGAGATCAGTTTTGCAAGGGAAGCGGGACCTCACGTACTGAACTTACTGAGGCGTGTAAACACCGTTCCCTGTGGGTTGTAGTCATTGACCGTGATGATGGCTGGTGTGGCACTTTGTCTTGGGAACGAGTGTTACCACAAGCTTTCTCACCCTCAGCATGGTTTCTTCCTGGTACGGGTGAAAAACCGTGTCAGAGTTCTGCACTCGCGACACAGTTTTTCACCCCTGCACCCGGTTAAAAAAAAAAAAAAAAACAGTGTTGGGGGTGGGTAAATAAGCCGGCGTAAATATCTATATAGTAGTCGAGTTTGGACGATTATGATATATTTTGGCTCATCAGCACATTTTCGTCTTAGTTTCTTTTTTTCATAGATTTCTGGGAACATTGTATAATCGTCAGGTAGTGGGGAGAGATGCCTGGGTGTTTGTGTCTGTCTGTCTTTCTGGCTGGTTGGCTGGTTGTCTGGTCTGTCTGTCTGAACATTACTTATGATAGATCCCAGGTGCATGTCAAACATGGCTTGGCGCGTATAAAACCATTGTGCTTTGACACGTATTTTCTGCATACGAAAACTGAAACTGCAGCATTTTGCGGTATCTTAAGATCATTGTTCGATCTTCTCCGTCACGTGACACTAGTGGCGTCGGTGCGAAGTTCATTTCTAGTGCGGAAACGTTGTCTTGACGAACCGAAATTGAAACTATGAGACCTCTTGCCGAAGGAGATCCAGCAATGCTTTCAGGCAAGTCTCTTTGGTGGTGTTGGGTGCTGCTTGTTATGATTTCATTACGCACGAGAAGTGCCAGCTGTATAGCCTACAGATAACAACATGGCTTTGTCGTCAGGGCAGTCTGAAAGTGGACCCCTCCATCTCTTCGCCCCGCCATTTCCTACCACCACTAGCATCCCTCTTTTCTTCTCTATGGAAATGAGAACGCCACTTGGCCTCTCCCATGAGAGCTCTCATGAACACACTGACATCGAAGACCTTGATGTGAACTTTCCCCCCAGCAACAAAGTAAAAAAAATGTATAAAGAAAGACAGAAAACAGAAAGCACGGAAAAGAACAAAGGAAAAGTAGAACAGGGGTTAACATGAAAGCAGAGTGTACAAAGCTGTCGTAAAGAATAAACATGACAAAAGCCACTAACAAACGCACAGCACGCACGCCCTTGCTGGCACGAACGGAGAGAGCGATGGGGAGAGAGGGGGGAGGAAGAGAGAAAGAGAAAGAGAGAGAGAGAATTGAAACTTCAAAAATGTAATCAACGAAGTTATCCAACATAACTCAAAAAAAGCAGAATACAAAACAAGCAGGCAAAAACGACAACAACATAATATCAGCGAATGCAAGAGCAAAGAGAGAAATCTGAGCGAAAATAGCAGAAAGAGAACATGTAGATAACACACACACACACAACACCACACAAAACACACAGCACAGACAGCACAGAAAACACACACACACACACAATAAACACCAGACAGGAATGAAAGACAGGATAGAGAAACAAAGCGAAAAAGCAGAAGAGAATAATGGCATCGCATCCCACAGGACAGCTTCTGATGTGCCAAGACAACAGTCGACGTTTTTGTTCTCCTTTCAGAATTCCACGTGTGTCGGGCAGAAAGGTAAAAGGTGGGTTACAGTGGCAAGGACGCAGACTGCAATTTAAAATTCTTCTGGTTAGAAATTTACCCTGTACATTATCTGTGCAGGCTGTATCACATTTTGGTAAAATCTCTACAGGCTTGTAAGATTATGTAACATATTTTTAATGCAAAAATGATGGGTTGATAATCATTGGGGTAATACGTCGGGCTTCCAGTGAGAAGGTCAGGGGTTCGATCCTTCCAAAATACCCCCATCGTGGTGGCTGAAAGGTGGAAATTGTTTCCAGTCTCCTAGATCTGCGCATGCAAATTTGTTCATGCCTAAGCCCCCTTCTTGTGTACGCGCACGCAGAACATCAAATATGCACGTTAAAGATCAGTGTCAGGTGGCTAATGGAAACATGAACAGCATGAACGTCTACCGATCACAGAATATGTAGAATGTGTAAAACAAACCGTCTGCGCAAAACAACATGCTCACAGCCTTTTGAGAAAACGCAACAAAAACAAAAAACAAAAAAGAAAAAACAGAAGAAATGAATAGCAATACCAGACATTCATCGTTGAGCTTTCGAACTAGTAAATTTCTGCTTCAGATGTGACAGTGAAGAAATCAGGAGAGTTTTACACGGTCAGGTCTTGATAAAATGAATTCAACTGGAAAATGATACACATATTCAAAAGGTAACAAAGGCAGTTTCAGAGTAACTGTTTACGAGCATTTTGTCAGTATAAGTTATCAATGTTTGTAAGACAGTGTCCTGTTTTGTTACTTTCGTCTGTCATTACGCAGCTTAAGTTGACAAAGAAACTCCCAATGGGTGCTGGAATATGACCCAGAGCAACATTGCCTCACCACTGACTGGACAATCACCTCCCAACTCCCGACACCACATGGCGGCCATTTTGTCAAACATTGTGCAGGCTTACATTTTTGAAATGAAGAGATCTTTCTTTAAAAAGGTAGAAAGAAAGATGTGGTGCACGTTTTCTGGTGGACTTAGAAAAGAGATTTGAATAAATCAAATGTAATTAACATAGAAAACAAATTTGAATAAATCAAATGTAAATTAACAAGTCAGCTCAACAAAGACGGAATAGAATGTAATAATGTGAAATAGGTAAGATCTTGAAAGACGTGGACTATAAAAGGTAAAGCTCTATTTATGCTAAAAATATATCAACTAGGAGTAGGGAATAGTAAACATAAGTACATTAACTGTAACATTTAAACTTTGTAACTCATTCAGACTTCGGGTTAAACATCTATTATTGTTTTCATTGATACTCACAGTTCAGTTTCGGTCAAAATGTAATTCAAATCTTTGTGATCATGACTGTCTGTAAGTCAGCTCTTTACTAAAATATTATCAAGTCTTCATTATCAAGTTGTATGTTAACGTTAAAATCCATCGTTGTACTGCAGCGAGATATAAATAAAACAAACAAACAGAAACTCTTTCTGTGTTTGGCTGCTGTGTCAAAATATACAATGGGTTAGACCAGTTAATGTCATATGGCCGGACTAGTGATTCCAAGTGGTAATTGTGCATCTAATTTCAGCCCCGTAAACTGTCCCAGAATGCCTGGCTCACACATTCTATTATCCATCAAGGAGAGAGAGAGAAGGGGGAGGAAGGGAGAAAGAGAGAGAGAGAGAAAAGGCGGGTGGGGGAGGGGGGTCAGAGAAAGAGAAGGAAGGAAAGAAAGAGATCGCAACGAGAGATATGGATTTCATTTCCCTTTGTTTAAAAAAACATAAAAAAACGTACAAGCCTGAGGTGGATGGCATTGAATAACACGCCATGTTGCCAGCTTCCTTTCGTAACATTTTTGGTGGCCTGGGCATTGTCTATGAGGTGACATTTTGATCCACAGAGATACAAAACAAGAAGCAAAACATGAAACAAAATCAATCTCTCTCTTCTCTCTCTCTCTCTCTCTCCTCTCTCTCTCTCTCTCTCTCTCTCTCTCTCTCTCTCTCTCTCTCTCTCTCTCTCTCTCTCTCTCTCTCTCTCTCTCTCTCTCTCTCTCTCTCTTACTCCCGCTGACTTTTTTCTCCAGGAAAAAAAACATGATTTCACTATGATGGTGACAAGTATCCCTCAGATACTTTCAGTGTTTTCTTTTCCTTAAGTGCTAGTGAAAACCGTCGAATCTGAAGATTAACATGGAAATGTTTGCAGCCGAATAAGTCACTCTTTTCTGTTGTCATTTACTGAATGAATGTGAAAAAATTAAACAAATAATCATTGCCGAAAATGGAAATGTCCACATGCGGGGTTGCGGTATGTTGAAATTCATCTTTATCGACGAGATCACGAGGTGAGTGTCCACGAAATTATAATAGTCGACGGAGATGAATGTCCACGGGATAAAAACCCACATGTACAAAAGTCCGTGTTGTGGGGAAATCCATAGAGGATTGTCCTTCAAGGTAAAAGTCGCGTGGTGAAAATCCAGGGTGAAATTCACCTAGCGAAAAGTCCATGATTTTTAACCCTTTGACTCCCGCACCCTGTCCACCAGCATCCTGTATTGTCAACCATGTTAGCAAAGCTAAAAATTTAAACCATTTGACTCCGTCAGCCTATCCACCAACTTCCTGCAGGATGCTGGTGGATAGGGTAATGTTGTCAAAGAGTTAAGTTGCAGTTGGTTGATTGGGTGCGGGAGTCAGGGGTATAGGATGAAATCTGAGAGACACGATTAGCTGAGATCACGGAAACGAAAGTCCGAGCCTGCAGACCATTAATTCCAAAGTATGAAAGTGCGCTGTAAACAGCCACGTGGCGAAAGGTCACATTTTGTTTGTTTGCTTGTTTTATTTTGTTTGTTTTTATAGTGTTGTTGTTGGTCTTGTTTTTCGTATACGTGTGTGCACATTGCTTGCACTTTGTGCAGTCATTACGTTGCTGCACAGTTTGCATACCCAGTCTTCAGTGGGGTGGGAGGGGGACGGGGATAGGGGATCACGTGTTGAAAGTCATAAATGCCATGTCACCAGATCAGTGGCATCCATGAGAGTTGCTTCACATTTGTCAAGTATGGCGTTATCCCCCACCTCTCGCCTTCTGTTCCCTCCCAACCCCCAACCCCTGAGTTTCCTTCCTCTAATCAATCAAGGACAGGTCTAGAGGAATGCCTTTTTGCATTTCTATTCTCCCCCTAGTGCTGGCATTTTCCCCGCTCGATACTGGGTTTTCCGTCTGGAAGAAGAGTCATTATCTTCTGTCATGCTTCATTCCTGTGTCTTCATGGTAAGGCCTGGATCTTGTACCAGTGAGGAACTCTTCAGAAAGGTGGTACACAGAGAGGAGCGACGGGCATCAGTGTGTCATATGGATAATCGAAAGATGCCCGTCATCTTTCAGCTCTGCTGCTCCGTACTTTAGTACCGTACTGATGTTTTCAGTCTCCCCTTCTGCAAAAAAAAATTCGGGGGAGGGGAGAGGTTCTTTTTATGTCGGCCAGGGAGAATTGTGTATTTTGTGTCTGTTAGTGTGTCTTTTAACGAAATGTGTTAGCGGTAGCAAGATTTTCATGGCTGTTATTGAATGGATCTTTACTATAGTTGAGTCAAAGGTGTTGCTCTTGAGGAGTCCCGAATGCATAAGTTTTGAACCCGCTGCGCCAAGGTCAAGGTCACACAGACTAAAAGAAAGTGACGAAAATCTGCACTTTTTTTTTTTTTTTTTTTTTAGAAAGGTCGGTGAACAGCATTTCTGTGTTTACATTTTGTGTTCACTGTCTTGACAGTTTCCCGTATCCTCGCATCATCTCGAGTTTTCTGTGATCTGATGCTTTTTTGATGTTATAGTGACCTTTATATGTACAAAGTTGTTTGTTGTTTGTTTGTTTGTTTTGGTTTGTTTGTTTGTAATGTATAAAAAGATCAGTTTTAGAATAGCTTCAGTATCTTGTTATGTTGATATTAAGTGTGCTGCATATAATGCTGTTGTTATGCTCAAACCCTGCCAAAATGTTTTATTTATTTGGCAAGTGTAGTGTAGCTGTGCTTGTGATTTTTTTTTAATCTAACATTAGGGTCTTTCCTTCCTAACTTATGCTTGTATTCACAACTCCTTTGTCCAGATTTTTGACGGAAATTGGATTAAATCTGTCTAATTGTCTGTTTATTTTGTAGTTATGATTTGGAATATATAGTTTTTGGGGTTGTTTTTTTTCATGATGTGGAAATGTTATTTTATGTGTGGACCTTGGTGGTTTGTGTCCCTTTTTTAAGGAAGGGGATGGGTGTTTGGAGTTTTCGTAAAACAACTCTGAGGCTTTCGGGTTGGTGAAGAGTGGAATCCGGAAGTGAGCAAATTATTATTATTATCATTACCGTCATTACTGATATCACCATTACGATGATGATTATTTAATGTTAGAATACTGTGATCTTTACAATTCTACGATCAACTGACTGACAAAATTCAGTGTCTTTTAATAATCATGGTGTTGTCGCATCTCGGTCTACGTGCCCAGATTATCGTTATCATTAGTATTATATAAATCGCTGTTTGTACAACACCTATCTCACAGGAGCCGTAAGCATTTCACAAAGGCTTGTGGCTTGGTCGCTGATTTCAGGGAATCAGGCCTGATGACCACAGGGAAAGACCTGCTGGCTGTTCGGAAAGACGGCAAATTTGGGATCCCTTTCGGGGCATGTCAGACTTTCTAACAGCAAAATGGGCTGTGTCTGGAGCATCATGCCTGGCCTCGTTCGTGGCCGATCAAACAACCCCCGAGGTTGAAGTAATGCAACGTTTGGAGCTTCCAACTACTAACTGTCGAGACTATAGTAAGGGGAAAGGAGCTGGCAACAAACTGGTGGCGAGGCGGGCTGCCCGAAAGAGAGATGAAGACCAGTGGGACGAAAGAGGGGTCTTCCATTCTCTCTTGGTCCGAACGCTGGGCTGGTGCGCGTTGTGCGGCTATGTCCCGGGGTTTGTCATCTCCCCACCCTATCATTCGGTTTGTAAACAAGGTAACTGATGACTGGGTCCGAATGGGTCATGCAACGCATGGACGACCTCACTTTGCTTGATGAAATGACTATCGAGTGGCGTCGGGAGCTTGGGAGGTGATTGTCCGGAGAGTGGCGAGGCATTGGTGCTCTGGGTCCCTCGTGGTGTTTCTTGTTAACTAAATCGCTATTTGTACAGCGCCTCATTTCACAAGAACCGTAAGCATTTCACAGAAGCTTGAGTAAAGAGGTAAACACGCGTAATGCAGATACATGTCATTCTGTGCCTCTATGATGAAACGAAAAACTATAAGACATACGATGTTAAAGAAGAATAAAACTAATAATGATAAAATGCCTACTTCCTCATGTCAATCAGATATTCAACGACTGCGAAAAGAATTAGTTGTTATCATCATCATCTTCTTCTTCAGTAGTAGTAGTAGTAGTAGTACTGTTCTTGTTGTTGTTGTTATCATTATCATTACTCGTCATCATCATCATTAGTAGTAGTAGTAGTAGTAGTTGTGGTGGTAGTAGTAGTATCGTTTTAGGAGTAGTGGTAGTATCATTTTATTACTATTATTATTACTATTGTTATTATTACTATCATCATCATCGTCGTCGTCATAATTAGTAGTGGTAATAGTAGTAGTAGTAGTATAAAAGACACATTCTCTTCACAAATATTTGCTTTTACTGACAGATGCAGACACCGCGGGTCACAGTGACTTATCTTTTGTTCCACATTTCTCTCGAACTGGACTGTTCCCTTTCAAGGTGACTGAAATTGATGGATATAGGCGTTAAAAATGTTCGTGTTTGTGTTTTTGCTCGCCAACAAGTTTTCTCTTCTATCATCCAAGACATCAGGATGATGGAGAACTTGTCATGACCAGGTGGTTTCTTCCTTCCTTCCTTCTTTCCTTCCTTCCTTCCTTCCTTCCTTCCTTTCTTTCTTTCTTTCTTTCTCTGGGTTTTTTCGTTTTCTTTTCTTTTCTTTCTTTCTTTTTCTTCTCTTCTTTTCTTTGCTTTTCTTTCTTTTTTTCTTTCTTCTTTCTTTCCTTTCTTGCTTCCTTTCTCCCTTTTTTTTTTGTTTCCTTCTTTCTTTCTTCGTTCTTTCTTTCCCTAATAAAGATACATGCCTGAGCTTCCCCTCCCCGTTCTCCCACCACTTCGAGATATGTAATATAAAAATGACTTGTTCATTCTTTCTTTGTGTGTCTGTCTCCGTAACTTCGCCTACGCACTAACTTTGTTTACGTAATTATTGCCTAACACGTCATTGGCATGCGAAACAGCAATGAAATTTTCCACTTCTGTCTGGGTTTTTTTTTCTGGGCCGGCCTCTGCATAGTACCCCAAATGTGTTTCAGGGCTTTCTGGTTTTCTGCTTTTGTTCGTATGTCTTTCTCTTGTGCGTCTAGTGTCTGGTATCCAGCGTAGGGCACATCTCTTCGGATGATGCACCCAATCCATCTTCATTGTCCTTTCGTGATAATAATGCCTGTATTCTCTTGACTACATTGACAAGTTGTTTGTTGTTGCTTGGAAGTGCTTTGGGCAAGAAATTCACATGTTTCTTTCTATTTTTTCTTCTTCTTTTTTTTTGTATGTAGAAGATTGATGATTTGGCGAGGTTGCCTACAGCATTCTGAGCCGTGAAAAAGGGTGGAAAGGACACAGCTCTGTTATCCCCTTGACTCCCGCGCCCTTTCCACCAGCATCCTGCATTGACAACCATGCTAGCAAACGCAAGTCGCTTGAAAAGTCAAGGTCCTCCGGTACTAATGCATATACCGCTGGAAAATAAATCGAGTTTTATTTCTCTGTCTCTGTCCTATTCTCTCTCTGTCTCTTGTCTCTTGTCTCTTGTCTCTTGTCTCTGTCTCTCTCTCTCTCTCCTCTCTCTCTCTCTCTCTCTCTCTCTCTCTCTCTCTTTCTCACACACATTCGCACGCACCGACACACGCACGCACTCGTACGCGCGCGTGCGCACGCGCACACACACACACACACACACACACACACACACACACACACACACACACACAGAGTTAATGTGTCTGTGTGATGTAGATTCACTAGAACACAGAATTTCTCTCTCGCTCTCTCTCGCTCTCTTTCTCTCTCTGTGTCTCTCTCTCTCTCTCTCTCTCTCTTCTCTCTCTCTCTCTCTCTCTCTCTCTCTCTTTCTCTCAGTCTCTCATTTCATACCTCCCTTCCAAACGTACCTTTTCCATCCACCTGTATCTTTCTCAAATACACAGTCCGTGAAAAAATGCATACATATAGAGAGAAAGAGAGAGAGGATACATAGAGAGAGAGAAAGAGAGAGGAGAGAGAGAGAAGAGAGATAGAGTAGTCAGAACAAGCAAGATATGTATGCTGTTGAGCTGAAAAGCTTGTATTCCCATCAGACGCTGATTCATTTAGTGATGACACTATCAAATGGAAAACGTATTAGCACCACAAAATCTCTCTCAACGACAGGAAAGAAGTACATACGATTTATGGGGCACTAGGCGGAAATCACCCTGGTAATAAATCAAAAATGGATGTTGTTCACAAACGTGCATATCCCCTTGCTGTCTGATGAACTTATAGATCCCGTTGATTTCACAGTTACGTGATCACGCACATAAAAGTCCTCGTGATGTAAGAAAGATTCTAGTGGTCATTTTTCTTTCTTTCTTTTCTTTCTTTTTTCTTTCTTTCTTTTTTCTTTCTTTCTTTGATGATTGACTGTTGAATTTTGTGTCTTTTAAGGAAGTAGAAAAAAGAGATCAATGAGATAGATCATCCAGAAGTGAGAACACTGAATATACTTCATAAAGCTATTGATCAGTGTACTAATTCGTAACGTGCTGTATGTTTAACGCGTAAACATCAAGAAATTAACGGGAACAACATAGGACTGTAAGATCAAAAAACTTGATTTCGTCTTTTATATATCCACTTGTACCATCTTAGGTGCCCGGTGGAGAGAAGATCTGACGTCATCCGATCCAGATCTTCCTTGGTGTGGCCTCAAGCTTACATGTATAATCCAAATATCGTTTTGTCGACATATATGCTTGTTGAGCCAGCTTGTGGGTTCATTCTTTCCTATGACCCAATCACATACATGTAATTCTCTGCTAATGAATACTATGCTGGACTGGTGTTGCTTCCGGAATCCCTCTTGTTTTTTTTTTGTTTTGTTTTGTTTTTTGTTTTGTTTATGTGTTGTTTTTTGTGTGTGTGTGTGTGTGTGTGTGTGTGTGTGTGTGTGTGTGTGTGTGGTGTGTGTGTGTGTGTGTGTTTCTGGTTCTGGTCATGTCACGTCTGGTGTTGTCGACAGCCCTTTTTAAACGGAGCATCTCAGAGGTGGTAATTTGTGCTGTAGGGGCATGGTCAGGGTACAGGTCTGGCACTGTGTAAGCCAACCCATAAGATACTTGATTAATGGAATGGAAAAGATAATCTAGGCTGAGTGCTCCTCTTATCAGTTTCAGGGCTAGATGACATTACGTCTTTTTCACTCTCAATCAGGAAAAGTAATTAGAATGCGTTGATGTTGTAGACAGGTAAACTTTTTTTGATTTGTTTTGTTTTTGTTTTTGTTTGTATTTTAATGAAATCATTGTACAGAAGGCAATTTCCAAGTTCATGGACTTTGTCTTCTCTGCTCCTCAAAACGATCATGCATTGAAATCTTTAAGCTATCTCTGTAATTGTGATTAACTTGATTCATTCTTGCCTTGCTTTGCAGCAACAGTTAGAGAGAGAAAGAAAAGAAGACAGACAGACAGAGACAGAAAAAAGAAAAAAGAGAGAGAGAGAGAACGAATTTTGGAGAGTAGCAGCATAATCACATTTTTGCTTTTTTCACATCCAGCCCTCACCCAGTGAAGGCCACCAATACAAGGGCAGCGTAATGCTCACAGAGTTTAGATTAATACAAAACTGTAATGGCATCAAAACATCAGCTTGAATAGAAGTATGGAGAGAGGGCAGAGAAAAAGAGAGAAGATCAGAATGTTAAAATATTTAGGACCCATCCCAACTACTGTTATGATTAATTATGTTGTTAATGTAAGGATATAATTCTTGAAAATACAAATGCTGACGAAAGATAATGATATAGAACATTGGTCATTTAACCGTACTCGAGACTGACTCAGTAAAAAGTATATACCGAGAGAGACGGGAAGGACAAATAAAAAAAAGAAAAAATGAAGCGTCAACCGTCTTCTTACATCATTGTATTTAACAATACACTGACTATTCACATCATTCACAGTACGTCCTCAAAGACAAGTCTCTGCAAATCACTACCAAAACTACCAAAATGTAGTATGAGATGATGCTCTCTCTCTCTCTCTCTCCTCTCTCTCTCTCTCTCCTCTCCTCTCTCTCTCTCTTCTCTCTCTCTCTCTCTCTCTCTCTCTCTCTCTCTCTCTCTCTCTCTCTCTCTCTCCTCTCCCCCCGTGTGTGTGTGTGTGAGTGCGCGCGCGAGCACGCACAGCTGCTATTCACACACACTTACATACGCACGCAAGCACACACACATGCACACACACACACACACACACCACACACACACACTCTCACACACACACACACACACCAACAACACACCACACACACACACACACACACACACACACACACACACACACACACACACACGCACACTGACTGACTGAATGACTGACTTATGGTGTGGGAGAAGCAAATAACACAAAAACAATTATTGAAAAAGATGATTGTGATGTTGATTTTTTCTTACGATGAAACTGTTAACAGATTAGCCAATTTTTTTATCGGTCGTTGTTAACCCTTGTATGATTATTAGCAGATTGGCCAACTTACGTGTTCGCCGTTGCTAAACTACTCATTTTCACAGACAATAAGACAACCTGTACGAGTCACACAGAGAGATGAAATAAAACGGAACTTGATTTGGCCATTGCCAATCTTCACACTATAAAGAACAGAAAAAGACAGTAGTACAAAGAAATATCACCGTCGAACAAAGCAGTTATTGATCTAAACCTTGGAGCAAAACTGAACTTTACAAATTCAGACTGTTATTACTCTTACTTTTATTTTTCTTCAAAGCCCAGTCGATTGGGTAGAACCATATCAGGGCTATAACCGTTTCAAATCATACGCAATACTTCAACAGGGAAAAAAAAGAAAAGAATATGGAGTAAAAAAAAAGAAAAGAAAAGAAAAGAAAATCGAGTACACATATCAATGCATTCGCGCGTATAATCCAAGGAAATGCCCCTGACGTTGACCACTCCGTGCAATTTATCGCACAGGGGACATAAAAAAAACCACCTGAATATTGTTTGAAACATAACTACACAGACACACTCTTAAAAGCTGAGGCCAAAGCCAAGCCAAACCAAACGGAAAAGACAGGTGAAAGACCAAAAAACATTCCCAAAAAAAAAAAAACCCTGCTCACTCACCTTTCCGAAAATACGGCAGAAGACGCCCAGTGGGAAACCCACGTGCCCGACTAGCGTGCATGACAGTAGTGGCAGACCATCGTCGCCTCGCTCCGCTCTTGGCGCTCACGCCGTCGCCACTGCCACTGCTACTGCTATTGCTGCTTCTGCTGCTGCTGCTGAGGTTGCCGTTCACCGCACGCTGTGGATAGGATGGGCAGGGATTTGGTGACCACCGCATGCATCCTCACCATGCTTCCTTCCACCCCCCCTCCCTGCCTCCCCGCCTTACCAACCCTTCACCTCATCCAACAACAAAACACCTCAACTATTACACCCTGTCGCGCTGTTATTTCCTTGTCTCTGTCTTCTCGTTCTCCTCCTCCTCTTTCTCTTTCTTCTGTTTGACCACCAGCTCAACACCTCAACCATCTAACCTTTGTTGTGTTCTCCCTCTTCCTGTTCTTTTACCTCTTCCTCTTCTTCCTTCTCCTTTTCTCTTTCTTCTCCTCCTCTTTCTCCTCCTCTTTTTTTTGTTTTTTTTGTGTTTTTTTTTGGGGGGGTTGTTTTGTTTCTTCTCCTTTTCTTTCCTGTTGTTAGTCTTCTTCTCCTTCTCTTTCGTCTCCTTTTCCTTCACTTATTTCTCTTTTTCTTAACCGCCTTCTTTTCTGCCATTTCCTTTTTTTTTTTTCTTTCTTTCTCTTCTTTTTTTTCTCCTCCTTCTCCATTTTTTCTGTCTAGTCTTCTTCTCTCTTCTCTTCTCTTTTCTTCTTTTTCTCCTCCTTTTCTTTGTCTTTCTCTCTTTTCTCAAGTTCTTTCTCCTCTTTTGCATCTTTGTTCTTCCTCTCTGTCTTTTCTTCTCTTTTTCTTTCTCGTTATATTTCTCCTATTTTTTCGCTTTCTCCTCGACTTGTTCTCCATTCCTTCCTCCTCTTTCTCCCTTTTTTTTTTCGTTCTCTTCCCTCTCCTTTCTCTTTCTTTCTTTTCTCCTCTTTTTCTCTCCTACTTCTTCGTGTTTCATTTTTCTTATTCTATTTCTTTTTCTCTGTCTCTTTCTCTTCCATCACCTTTTGTTTCTTCTCTGTCTCAGCAACGTGCCACCTCACCAACCACAATCTTGTGTGTGTGCTTTTGTTTTTGTTTTTGTTTTTTTCCTTTCTCTTCTACTTTCTCTCGTTCTTCTTCTCTTCTTTTTTTTTTCTTTTTCATTTCTCGTTGTCTTTGTTTTTCTTTTTTTTTTTTTGGTCTTCTTTATCCTCATCCTCTTTTATCTTCCCTTCTTTTCTTTGTCCTCCTTTCTTTTCGATGTCTTTCTATTTCATCTTTTTGTTCTCCGTCTTCGTCTTTGTCCTTTCATTTCATTATAATACTGTTTTTTTTTTGTTGGTGGTGGTGGTGTTGTTGTCATTGTCGTCTTTCTCTTACTTTTTCACTACTTGCTTCTCTTTTTCTGTCTTCTTTGTCTTTCCTTCTTTTTCCTCCTTCTCTTACTACTCCCTTCCGTCCTTCTTCTGTTATACTCCTCCCTTGTTTTCATTGTCCTCTTCCTATTCCTCTCTCTCTCTCTCTCTATGTCTACTTTTTGTCTGTCTTTCTTTCTTTGTTTGTCCTCCCTTTGTGTCCTATTCCTGCCTTTCTTTCTCCTTTTGTCTCCATCCATCTTTTCTTTGTCCCCTACTCCTCTCTGTCTTCCTTCTTCTTTGTTTTCCCTTGTTTCTCTGTCCTCCCATTCTTTCTTTTCTTTCTCGTCTTCTTTTGCGTTCTATCTTTCCTTTGTCTTTCTCTTATTTGTCTATCTCTTTCTACTTCTTTGTTCTTCCTTCATTTCTTTGCCTTCCTGTATCACCTTTTGTTCTTATTCCTTTGAGCCCTTCTTCGTTTTTGTCCTGCTATTCCCCCATCTCTTTTTCCTCCTTTGTCCTCCCTGTTTCTCTTTGTCATTCTCCTATTCCTCTTTCTCTTCCTTCTTTCATCTCCGTCGTTTTCTTTGTTCTTTTCCTATTCCTCAGTGTATTCCTCCTTTGTCTTCCCATGTGTCCTCTGTCCTACAATTCCTTCCTTTCTTCTTCCTTCACTTACCTTCTTTTCTTTGTCCTGCTTGTAAACTTCCCTCTCTGCCTCCTGTCGCCTCCCTCCTTTCTTTGTCCTGCTTCTCTACTTCCCTCTCTGCCTCCTGTCACCTCCCTCCTTACTTTGTCCTGCTTCTATACTTCCCTCTCTGCCTTCTGTCGCCTCCCTCCTTTCTTTGTCCTGCTTCTCTACTTCCCTCTCTGCCTCCTGTCACCTCCCTCCTTTCTTTGTCCTGCTTCTATACTTCCCTCTCTGCCTCCTGTCGCCTCCCTCCTTTCTTTGTCCTGCTTCTCTACTTCCCTCTCTGCCTCCTGTCACCTCCCTCCTTTCTTTGTCCTGCTTCTATACTTCCCTCTCTGCCTCCTGTCACCTCCCTCCTTTCTTTGTCCTGCTTCTATACTTCCCTCTCTGCCTCCTGTCACCTCCCTCCTTTCTTTGTCCTGCTTCTCATACTTCCCTCTCTGCCTCCTGTCACCTCCCTCCTTTCTTTGTCCTGCTTCTCTACTTCCCTCTCTGCCTCCTGTCACCTCCCTCCTTTCTTTGTCCTGCTTCTCTACTTCCCTCTCTGCCTCCTGTCACCTTCCTCCTTTCTTTGTCCTGCTTCTCTACTTCCCTCTCTGCCTCCTGTCACCTCCCTCTTTCTTTGTCCTGCTTCTCTACTTCCCTCTCTGCCTCCTGTCACCTCCCTCCTTTCTTTGTCCTGCTTCTTACTTCCCTCTCTGCCTCCTGTCACTCCTCCTTTCTTTTGTCTCTACTTCTCCCCTTACTTCTGTCCCTCCTCTTGCCTCCTGTCACCTCTCCTTCTTGTCCTCTTCTACTTCCTCTCTGCCTCCTGTCACCTTCCTCTTCTTGTCCTCTTCTACTTCCCTCTGCTGCCTCCTGTCACCTCCCTCCTTTCTTTGTCCTACTTCTATACTTCCCTCTCTGCCTCCTGTCACACTCCCTCCTTTTTTGTCCTGCTTCTTACTTCCCTCTCTGCCTCCTGTCACCTCTCTTTGTTCCTACTTCTTACTTCCCTCTCTGCCTCCTGTCACTTCCCTCCTTTCTTTGTCCTGCTTCTTACTTCCTCTGCCTCCTGACCCTCCCTGTCCCTCCCTCCTCTTCTTGTCCCTGTCTTCTCCTTTACTTCCCTCTCTGCGTCCTGTCCCTTCCCTCCCCTTTCTTTGTCCTGCTTCTCTACTTCCCTCTCTGCTCCTGTCACCTCCCTCCTTTCGTTTGTCCTGCTTCTCTACTTCCCTCTCCTCGCCCCCCTTCCTGTCCCACCCCTCCCTCCTTCTTTTTTCTGTCCTGCTTCTCTACTTCCCTCTCTGCCTCCTGTCACCTTCCTCCTTTCTTTGTCCTGCTTCTATACTTCCCTCTCTGCCTCCTGTCACCTCTCTTTGTCCTGCTTCTATACTTCCCTCTCTGCCTCCTGTCACCTCTCTTTGTCCTGCTTCTCTACTTCCCTCTCTGCCTCCTGTCACCTCTCTTTGTCCTGCTTCTATACTTCCCTCTCTGCCTCCTGTCACCTCTCTTTGTCCTGCTTCTCTACTTTCCTCTCTGCCTCCTGTCACCTTCCTCCTTTCTTTGTCCTGCTTCTATACTTCCCTCTCTGCCTCCTGTCACCTCTCTTTGTCCTGCTTCTCTACTTCCCTCTCTGCCTCCTGTCACCTTCCTCCTTTCTTTGTCCTGCTTCTCTACTTCCCTCTCTGCCTCCTGTCACCTCCCTCCTTTCTTTGTCCTGCTTCTCTACTTCCCTCTCTGCCTCCTGTCACCTTCCTCCTTTCTTTGTCCTGCTTCTCTACTTCCCTCTCTGCCTCCTGTCACCTTCCTCCTTTCTTTGTCCTGCTTCTATACTTCCCTCTCTGCCTCCTGTCACCTTCCTCCTTTCTTTGTCCTGCTTCTCTACTTCCCTCTCTGCCTCCTGTCACCTCTCTTTGTCCTGCTTCTCTACTTCCCTCTCTGCCTCCTGTCACCTCTCTTTGTCCTGCATCTATACTTCCCTCTCTGCCTCCTGTCACCTCTCTTTGTCCTGCTTCTCTACTTCCCTCTCTGCCTCCTGTCACCTCTCTTTGTCCTGCTTCTATACTTCCCTCTCTGCCTCCTGTCACCTCTCTTTGTCCTGCTTCTCTACTTCCCTCTCTGCCTCCTGTCACCTCCTTCCTTTCTTTGTCCTTTTCCTATCCTTCTAGCTCTTCTTTTTTGTCCTTGCGTCTTTTCTTTGTCCTTTTCTTCCCCCTGTTTTTCTTCATTTGTCCTCCCTTCATTTTTTTGTCTTACTCCTGAATCTGCCTCTCTTCTTCCTTGTTCTGTTTCCTTTTTCTTCCTATTCCTTTCACCCTGTTCTTCCTCTTTCTTATCTTTATTCTCTCTGTCTGTTCTTTGCGCTCTTTTTACTCTCTGTCTTCCTTTTTTCATTGTCCTTTTCTTCGTCCTCAACCTCTTCTTCTTCTTTGTCTTGCCTTCTTTCTGTTTCATTTTCCTCTTCCCCTGTCTTCCTCCTCATTCTTTTATATTGCTTTTTCTTTCTTTCTGTCTTTTCTGTCTTTCTTTCTTTCTTTCTTTTTCCTTTGCCTATTCCTACCTCACTTCCCTCTACTCTTCTCCCTTTGTTTCTTTGTCCTTTTCTTCTTTCTCTTCCTTCTGTGTCATCCCTTTCCTTTTCACTGTTCTCCTCCTTATCCTCCTCTCACTCCTCCTCTCTCCTTTCGTCCTTCTCTTCGTCTTGTTTCTTCTTTCTGTTTTTTTTTTCTCCTATTCTTCCTCCTTCTCCTTGTTGGTCTTCAGAGCGCACGGAACGCCAGAGCTACTCCCAGATTTCCTGAGGCTCGGTGATGCTCTTTTAATTAATCAGTCCCTCGAGTGTCTGGCGAAAGTTCCCCTCTCTTTCTGTCTCTCTGTCTCTGTCTCTGTCTCTCTCCTCTCTCTCTCTCTCTCTCTCTCTCTCTCTCTCTCTCACTCTCTCCCTCTCTCCTCGCCCAGTCTGGTCTGCTCTGGTGCTGCCCAATTGGGGATTACCTTCTACTGTTTGCTGTAGTGGGGTTGGGAGAAGTGAGACATGGGGAGCCTGACTGTGGGATGTCTTTTTCTTTGTCCTTCTCTCGTCTTCCTTCTCTTCCTTCTGTGTCATCCCTTTCCGTTGTTCTCCTCCTGTTCCTCCCTCTCGTCCTCCTCTTCATCCTCGTCCTCCTCCCCCTTCATCTTCTTTACCCTTCCTTCTGTTCTTTTTTTTTTCTCCTATTCTTCCTCCTTCTCTTCCTTGCTGGTCTTCAGAGCTCATGGAACGCCTCAGCTGCTCCCAGATTTCCTGAGGCTTGGTGATGCTCTTTTAATCAGTCTCCCGAGTGTCTGGCGAACGTTCCTCTCTCTCTCTCTCTCTGTCTCTCTCTCTCTCTCTGTCTCTCTCTCTCTCTGTCTCTCTCTCTCTCTCTCTCTCTCCTCTCTTCTCTCTCTCTCTCTCTCTCTCTCTCTTGCCCTCCCTCGCCCAGTCTGGTCTGCTCTGCTCTGGTGCTGCCCAAACGGGGATTAGCTTCTTCTGTTTGCTGTGGTTGGGGTGGGAGAAGTGAGACATGGGGAGCCTGACGGTGGGAATGTACTCGAGAGAGGAGGTGGGAGGGCTTAGCGACAGAGAAAGACACAGAAGCACAGAGTCCTCATCAGAAAATGAACACGGAACAGGAAATGATTTAATCAGTTTAGGCCTAGGCCCCTTCTATTGAAAGGGGTGACATGTTTGAAAACAAAACGTAATACGTTGAACAATACGTGTTCACCAGCAAGGTAAGCATTGCAAAACAATAGCGTAAAGTTAAAGACTTTGATGTAGCGATACTCATCATTTTTTACTGTTTCGTTAACATCAGTATATGTATATTGAATTTGAACTTACATGGATCACTGTGGTACTTGAATGGTAACAGTTTTATTCTATAGTTAGGTAATACAGAACAACAAAGTAAAAACTGTAGTTCATCTATTTTATACATATGACATAATCGACAAATAAAATCGGTTTGTTTGTTTCTTTGTATTTTTAGGGGTCTTGTTTGTTTGGTTGGTTGGTTTTGTTTTTTGTTTGTTTTGTGGTTAATTTGTTTTTTTGTTTTCATTTTGCTTTTTGTTTTTTTGTTTTGTTTTTGTTTGTTTTGGTTTGGTTTGTTTGTGTGTTTGTTTGTTTGCTTGCTTTTTTTTCTTATACTGTGTCAAAAATTATGACAAGCAATATAAAAAACAGCAACTCTATATTTCATTAGAGCACTTTTAACATGCCTGTTTATCTTAATAGCAGTAAATGACACGACAACTCAAGTCGTCTCGAGACACCTATACTGTGCAGATCTGTCACTACTATGCATATGATCCTGCCAATCCTGCCATTTGTAACCTTTGACTACAAGCACTTCAAAAATCCAGAATTACACTGGGTGTCTAAATTATCCTAAAAATAACTAAATCCAATCGTATGCAAACATTGGCCCACTTTGGTAACCCAGGTGTCCTTGCCTAAGTTAGGCAAAATAAAGGTTTATTGGCCAACCTTGTGTCATCCGTTCAACTAGATTTTAGCCAGTAACGAATATCTTTACGTACGAATTTACCGATATTGAATACTGTCCAGGCTCCTGATATACAAAGTCATTTGGGGTTCGACTGTCAAAGTTCATATGCCGTTTCATTGCAAACGTATGCGCTTTTTAAATTTTAGTATGTTTGTCTGATGGATAAAGGAAGAACCAGACAGAGAGAGAGGGAGGGGCTATGAATATGTTGGAGCACATACACACGTACACAAATACACACACACACGCATACATACATACATATATATATATATATATATATATATAATATATATATATATATATATATATATAGATATATAGATAGATAGATATAAACACACACACACGCATGTATGCGAGAAAGAGAAAGAATCGGAAACACAGAGACAGAGAGAGAAGAATCAGAAACACAGAGACAGAGAGAGACACACAACAAACTGACATTCAGACGGAGATCAACGGCTGTTTATAGGGAGAGAGAGGGGGGGCTAGGGAGGGAGGAAGAGACAGACAGACAGACATTGTTTAGAGACTTGACAAAGAATCAAAAACAGAGAGAGATGGAACGGGAAGTACACAGAGAAAACGTCACACAGGGAGAGAAAGAGCAAAGACTTTGCTCTGGAGACAAGCGGTCAGACAGAGAGAGAGCGCTACGTCGGAAAAAGAGAGACTCGGAGAAAACGAGAAGGGGAAAGAAGACAGCAAGATGATGTGGGCAAAGCACGTAACCAGGGTGGAGTGGTGTCTGTCTTGCAAACAGCAACCAGTGTGGTTCTGCTCAGCACGTGCAGCACGTCCCTCTATTTGTTTTCCTCCTTTTCTAGTCCCCCCACCCCCGACCTCTGTTGCCCCCCACCTCCCATCTGTACACATTTCCCCTGCTTACCTTTTCCATTGCTTGCCTCCTTCTGTTGGGATTGATTTTTTGTCGATATTTACCAGAGGAAAATTTGAAACTGTCAGGAGATTTGCGTCAGAAAATTTTTTATTTATCTGAGGAAAAAAAACTTTAAATGACTTGCAATGTTTGTAACGCTTTAATTTTTTTTGAGCAGTTGGATTGATGTGGCGTTTTGTTTTTTGAAAAATTATTATGACGGCATGATGGCGTCCGTTTCTGAGATGTAATATGTCTCTTAGTTTTGTTTTGTTTTTTTAGCTTCCTTTTCTGGCGATTCATATGGCTCCAGTTTTTAACTGTTGATTGAGGTCTTTCTCAGTTTATGACGGTTGATATTTGTACGGTTTGTTAATGTAATGCTCTTTAAGAATGATTAACTTAAACTGTGGTGAGTGATGTGGATTCGTCGTTTAGCGTTGACTGAGAAGGTGCTTTGTTTTTAGTGGACCTTAGCTGCATGCAGGTACATGGAGTATCTGGGCTTAAGGAAGGGCTCTTTTTGTGACGGTTGACTTTTTTATGGTCTTTTATGACGTTTTGATGATAATGTGCTTTCTGTAATGATTGATTAATGTTACTGTACATTGATAGCAAAGGGATGTGTGTTTGTTTGTTTGTTCGTTCGTTCGTTCATTTTTTGTTTGTTTGTTTGTGTCTTTGCATGATAGTGGTAGGGTAGTGAAATTATATGTCTGCTTTAATAACAGTTGATTGATACTTGTTTGTTTTCTTTGTTGTGGTCGTGAGAGGGATTGCAGTGAGTAAGTAACGCGTTGTTGTTGTTTTTTTGTTGTTGTTTTTGTTTTGTTTTTTTGTTTGTTTTTGTTTGTTTGTTTGTTTGTTTCCTTGTTTCTTTGTTTGTTTTTGTTTTGTGACCGGTAATTTGTACGGGTTTGTTGTTGTTGTTATTCTTTCTTTCTTTCTTTCTTTCTTTCTTTCTTTTGGGATTGTTTGTATGTGCATGTATGCTATTGTTTTTGTTGATCAGGTGTTGAGGATGGACTAAGAGAATTAAAATGATGGGGATGATAAATGGCGTTTCAAAGCGAGAAGCGGTTTATATGTTGGATTGCTGGTAGATGAGTTTCAATGATGTGAATCTGTGGGGCGGTAGTACACTGCAGGTTTATAGTTAAACGAGGATAGACATAGGAAATATACGCTAAGTAGGACCCCAAGACCTTGGCAGCTGGTAGGGCTTATACGCCGACATAGGGTTTATGTCATCATCATTTTGGATTTTATCCATCGCATGGCCTCTGTGGTGTCAGTGCTTATGGAATTTACTCCCCGCGCGGAGACGCCATCTGGAGACACTGAAATTGTGGTTTGTGGTTTTTTGTGTTGGTCTTTTCTTTTCTTTTCTTTTCTTTTTTTTTCTCTTCTGTGGGGTTTGTTTTTTCGGGGGGGAGAGGCGGGGCTTTGATGTGTGTATGAGGAGGGGTTGTTTTTTCATATTTTGGTTTGTGGTTGGTTTTTTTCTTTTTGATATCATCTCTTTCCCTCCTCTTCTTTTGGAGTTTATTTTTGCGATGCTTCGATTTACCTTTTCATTTTCTGTTTCCTTTGTGTATTTCTTTGCTCCTCTGCGATGTCGTTGTTCTCGTATTGTTCATCTGTTGTTGTAGTAGTTTCTTTATATTCTGATTCTTGAGTGTATTAACAAACTAGCGCTGAGCTAGCTAATGTAGTCTTCGTGCCTACTTTGCTCATGCCACTTGGAACATGTTTGTCATAGATTACTCCTGGCCAGCGGTTGAATACTTCCCCTGCGATACTGACGTGAAAAAGCTCTTCCATTTCTCATCATATTCTGTGAAAACAGAACTGCAGTTTGCCTTTATAAAGAGAAGCAAGCGACAGCAACAGTTTATAACTATCACAACGACAGAGTACGAAGAGTATGACCTTGTCAACTTCACTTAATTGTGTAACATCTAAAAAAGAAAAAAACACCAAAGCCTTATGTCTGTCTTATGCCTTATCGTGTTTGAACAGGGTTTTTTTTCACAATCTTATAATGAAAAAGGGTATATCCCTTTGACTCCCGCACCCTCCCACTAGCATCCTGCTTTGTCAACCATGCTATCAGAGCAGAAACTTAACCCTTTGACTCCCTCACCCTATCATGTAGGAATCTGGTGGATAGAGTCAGGGAGTCAAAGGGTTAAGTTTTGCTTCAGGAAGCTGGTGGATAGGGTGAGGGAGCAAAGGGTTAAGTTTTTGCACTTGATGGATAGAGTGCACGAGTCAAAGGGTTAAATGAGAGACAGATTAAGGAAGACCCGGGTGGATGGCGTGAAAAAGACTTTGACATAATATCACAGGGCATTTCTCCACTTCAAGCTTTCCAGCTCGCTGCTGATCGTCAGAGTTTTCTCCCAGCGACACAACTGACAGACAAAAAGAAGAGAAAAATTATCACGTGAATTGTCAGTCTACGCAGTCTATAATTCAATGCAGTTTAGTTCTTTTCGGTATTACTTATTCATCCACGCTTGCAAATTTAAAATGTTTTTACCCTCACATCTGTTTAAAACACAAACACTAATCTGTTATAAGACATATAGAAATAATCACGTCTCACTGATGTCTGCATTGTGTCAGCTTCTACCTGTTGACTGTTTTCTCAAACTTGCGGTAATCCCGTTCTGCTCACATGCTTCACACACAAGTACACACACACACACACACACACACACACACACACACATAAATATATATATATATATATATATATATATATATATATATATATATATATATATATATATATATATACGCACATACATACATACAAATATACATACACATAACATATACAGACATACATACATACACATTATACACATACATACATACATCAACACACATACACCACACACACACACACACACACACACACACACACACACACACACAAAACACACACGTATACATACACACACACACACACACACACACACACACACACACACACAAATCACAACAAAATACACACACGTAAATACATTTTGCACCCAAACCGATGGTTCATGACCAGTTGTGTGTCAATAAAGCCTTGATTGTGACCACAAGCAAGGGAGTTATATTTGGTGAATTAGTAATCAGTCTTTGATGTTTATTTCATTAGTCGGCAAGCAGAAGGATCAGAGGATGTTTGATGTGCTATTTTCTCGCCAGCGCTTAGAATTTACGCGTAGATTGTGTAGCATTTCCTGCGATTGTTTCAACCTTCCATCTCATAGCAGTTGTAGCGTAGCCCATATGGAGCTTCTGCGTGCATGCATTATCGCTGGCTGGCTCTTTTGATAGAGTCGTGGATTCAACATCACACATCTCGAATTCAATTGCCGCCTGCAACATAGAACGTGGTTTCTTTGCTGCCCACCTTAATGCTTCAATCATTGTGGTGGTGTCAGCGTATGATAGGTCACCGTCCCTCCTCCCTCCCTCCTATTTCAAAAGCTTACCAGCGTGTAGAATTTGTGCACAGGGTATAGGATTTAGCGTATGGAATTGTCCGAGTGGGATGAATCTCTCTTGAACAAACTCCAAACTTTGCGTGTACGTAGAGTATGCAAGCTGTGTTATAGAGTAGACCATACCGAACTTAATCAGATATGTTCAGGAATATTCACGGGGTTCCCTGCTGTTAACTGTGATTATAATTGTGGTATTCACAGCGTATCTTCCCTTAATCCTGTAACCAGTAGGACTGGTACTTCTATTGAGGGCTGTCTCTCTCTTTCTCTTTCACTGTCTCTTTCTCTCTCTCTCTCTCTCTCTCTCTCTCTCTCTCTCACACACACACACACACACACACACACACACACACACACACACACACACACACACACACACACATACACACATACAAATTCTGTTGCTGTTGTTAGTTTGTTTGTTTGTTTTGGTATTTTAGTGTTGATTTGATTTGTATTGTCTGGTCTGATCTGATCTGGTCGGGATCGTCTTGTCTCGTATCGCCTTGTCTTGTCATGTCTTTTGTTGTCTTGCCATGCCTTACCTTGTCTGTCACTGTACTAAAACCTCGAATAGGAAACCATGGAACCCCCGTCCTTGCCCAGTCTGTTAATCACGGTATATCTAACGTATTGATTTAAAGGATGCGCTGAACATGATAGGCTGCCATACAGCCCCAGCAATCTATTATCCGCAAGATTACTTCAGCTGAACTAATGAAGGGGTTATCTTTCTTTGATCATCACAAGCCTAAACGGTGCGGAAAAACCAGATAGGATTTTACCCCATTTGTTATTTCGGTCGTGAAAGTCTCCATTATCATCACCATCTGTGGCTACCTGTCTCTTGACTTCTTCTCGGGTCCGTTAAGGAAACGATCATGACCTTTCTAGTATTTTTTGTTCTTCGAAGCTTGTCAAGAATTTTTTTTTCCACGCTGAAATTAATTGTATTATTGTTTGTTGTTGAAAGCTTGCCAAGAATTTTTTCCAACGCTGAAATTATTTGTATTACTGTTTATTATTGGAAGCTTGCTAGGAATCTTTTTCCAACGCTGAAATTGTTTATATTATTGTTTGTTATTGGAAGCTTGTCAAGAAATTTTTTCGAACGCTGAAATTATTTGTGATATTGTTTGTTATTGGAAGCTTGGTTAGATTTTTTCCCGTCGCTGAAATTATTTGCATTATTGTTTGTTATTGGAAGCTTGCTAAGAATTTTTTTTCCAGTGCTGAAATTACCCTTGTTGTCAGCTGTGATTCACAGCGCATGAAGTGTCCGTTGGTTTGGCTGGTTGGTTGGTTGGTTGGTTGGGCTGGTTGGTTGGTTGGTTGGCTGTCTGACTGGCTGGCTGGCTGGTTGGTTGATTGTTTGGGTGATTGTAATGCTGGTTTATATTATTAAATTGAAGCAGGACTTCCTGAGCTGGCCACACTGTAGTAGATGTTTGTTCATGTCGGTTGGCTGATAACCTCGACTGAAACGCTTTAATGCATGCCCACGCTCCATAGGAAAAACCCATGTGGCCATCAACAGGTGTCAAGTACTTCTACAATATCTCACTTTCCAAACCCCGGGTCATTGAACAGATTGGAGCAAGATGAACAGCAGCGTCATTCCACTCGTATAATACCCTTTTATTCGTTTCTCTGTTCATGTGTGGTTGTCTGAAATATTAATCTTTGGTATTGATCGACGTCTGTGTATGTATAATTATGTTGTCTTTTGTTTTCATCCCTTTTTCGTTTACTTATTTTCGCTATTATCAGCATGCCTCACCGTGAGATGGGCTCCCTGTAGAGGCTGCCTGCATTACCTATCTATTATCTTCATGTAGAGCTGTGGTTGAGTTCTCCTCTTAATTAACTCGCTTGTTCAATGTACACTTTGAAAGCATATGCTTCGTTCTCTATTTCCATGATTTCGTTTGTGGAGCTTATTGTGTGTCCTTCATTTGATTAAAATAAACTGATAATCGTATTCAAATTTCGTCTATTTTTTTCACTGTTTTCTTGAGCTAAAACGACGTCGATATTGGAATCGTCTATATTGTTGTTTTGTGTGTTAGGAGGGGGGGGGGGGGGGCTTCGCTACTTGAAAGGAAAAACGAGCCACAGGGATTGTTCTCCCATCTGCATAGCACTGCTGCTATGTGTATGTATCGACTGTTCATGGATGGGTCTTTCTAGGATTTGGATCCCTGATCTGCCCCAGTATACAGTACATATTTCAAAATCTTGTCAATCATAGCCCATTCTAAAGTTATAATGACCCAAGTAGAAACTGTTTAATACTAACAATGATTTAGTCGCAGAAGGACTTTGAACAGTCACGCTCAAATAATAGTATTGAGTACTTGAGTGTGTATGGGTCTGGCCTATCATTAAGCTCGTAGGTTTGAAAAAAATCAATAATAAAAACATCATAATGTACCTGATGACCCAGGTATTTTGGTCCATTGTTATTCAGATCGCTTAGAGACGAGTATTCAAGCGCGCGTCTACACGGCAGATAAAACTAACACGCGCACCGTGTATTGTTTTTAATGTCCTTTTTCTTTTCAGACAGTTCAGGTGTTCGTTTCTTTTCAGTTATTAAGCCAACTGCTTATTTTCAATTTATTCGTGGAATTTTTTACCCATTGGCCAGAAACATTAAAGTCTATTGAGAACACATGGTAGAAAGAAACTCTAGGGAGAGCTAGACAACAGAAGGTCTTCAGAGAAGTAACCCCCTTTAGACAAGTGTTTCGGCCCTGAACTCCTTACACTCTCGGGGGGCCGGGCCACATCCAGGTCATGACTCCTGGATGACCTTCTGCTGTTGTCTTTTTTTTTTTTTTTTTCCCACGCCGGGGAGCGAACCTGGGCGATTCTGCGCTTCGGAACTGCGGTACGCGGTTTTACCAATGTGCTAACGGGTCACACATCATCTGTAGGGAATTTAATCCTTATGAAGTTCACTTTTGGTTCCTCCTTGCCCAGATCCAGCTTGAACTCCTTTCTGCTGCCTCTGCCATCGCTTTAAGGGCTCTAGTCCTCTTCTTCCCAGAAATGGCGAGTTGTTTCATGAGATCATAAGCGGAGGTGCCCACAAACCCTCTTGCCCCGACCTCTATGGCGAAGATTTTGACCCGCAGACCTGCTTTCTTCAGGGTGCTGGCAAGACCGGCGTATTTTTCGGTCTTGTAAATATGTGCTTCTTCCATTCTGCTTTCGTATGGCACAGTGAGTTCTATCAGAATCACTTGTTTCGAGGAGTCAGAGTGGAGAGCGATGTCTGGTCTCATGCCTGTCTTGCTGATGACATCTGGGTAATTTCTCCACTCTGGGAGGTCTGCTGTACACTCCCAATCGACTGCTCCATCTAGAAGACCCTTTGGCAATGTGCTGGTTGTCATAGCAATTTCGGGCCAGACCTGTTTCCCTCCTGCTTTGTAGAACGTTGTCATAGCAATTGGTGCGTTTGCATGGTTTTTTCGCTAACCATGTCTGTGATCACTTTCAGAACTTGGTTGTGCCTCCATGTATACCTTCCTTGGGCTAGCGCTACTTTGCAAGAGCTTAGGACATGTTCCACTGTTTGTTTCTTCTGACAGAGCGGACATGCTGGGTCATCTGATTTTCCCCATTTCACTAAGTTTGCATTCGAGGGGAGCAGGTCATATACAGATCTGAGGAGGAAGCTTATCCTTAGAGGAGCCATGTGCCACATATCGTTCCAGCTGAGACTTCTTTGGAGTGCACTGTCCCATGTTGTCCATTGCCCCTGTTGACCTTGCTGGACTGCCTTCTGCACTCTTTTGACATCTTCTTTCTTCAACTCCTGTATGATCATGTCTCTTTTTTCCTTCCTTTTGGCTTTGGACCACCACTGCATTTTTGTTGCTCCCAGTGCCTGTCTGTTGGTTTGCGTGTGTCCAATTATTTCTTTGATGCTGAGGTTTCTCTTGGCATTGTTTACAGCCTCTTGGACTTTCCATTTTTTGCCAGTTCTCAGCTTTGGCTGAACTGATCTCACGATATTGTCTTCCGATTCCTCCAGCATGCTCAACAGTCTTGCTTTTCCAACTTTATATTCCTCCATGTAACTTACTGCTCTATCATAACACAGCCTTAATCTGTAACCGTCTTTGTGCCTTTTGTTTTTCCAATCAGCCATGAATTATTTCCTCAACATACTTCATTTCCTTTAGATAATGCTACATTCTAATCGATAACGTGTTTTGGTTTGTAAGAAGAGATTACAAACCGGTTACCTCCCCTCTTGAGGAAATAGGGTATCTTGTGTAGCATTTGTGCATAATCTCCAGGTTTTGCTCGTAATCAGAAGTGGCTGGGACATGGTACGGCTTCTAAATGGTTGTTTGTCACATGAAACCAGCTGTGATGGCTGTTTGTCACATGAAACCAGCTGTGATGGCTGTTTGTCATATGAAACCAGCTGTGACACGTGGTTGTGTGTCACATGAAACCAGCTGTGACACGTGGCTGTTTGTCACATGAAACCAGCTGTGATGGCTGTTTGTCACACGAAACCAGCTGTGACACGTACCTGTTTGTCACATGAAACCAGCTGTGACACGTGGCTGTTTGTCATATGAAACCAGCTGTGATGGCTGTTTGTCACATGAAACCAGCTGTGACGCATGGCTGTTTGCCACATGAAACCAGCTGTGACGCATGGCTGTTTGTCACATGAAACCAGCTGTGACAGGTGGCTGTTTGTCACATGAAACCAGCTGTGACGCATGGCTGTTTGCCACATGAAACCAGCTGTGACGCATGGCTGTTTGTCACATGAAACCAGCTGTGACGCGTTGCTGTGTGTCACACGAAACCAGCTGTGACACGTGACTGTTGGTCACATAAAACCAGCTGTGACACGTGACTGTTGGTCACATGAAACCAGCTGTGATACGTGGCTGTTGTCACACGAAACCAGCTGTGACAGGTGGCTGTTTGGCACATGTAACCAGCTGTGAAGGTGGCTGTTTGTCACATGAAAGCAGCTGTGACATGTGGCTGTTTGTCACGTGAAACCAGCTGTGACACCTAGCTGTTTCTCAAATGACGATGGCTGTTTCTCGTGTGAAAACAGCTATTTCGGAGTTGACATTTGGTCGTTTGTTATGTAAAGCCAACTGTTTTGGGGATGGCGCTTGGCTGTTTGTCATGTTGACTGGCTGTTTAAGGGTGACAACTGGCTGTTTGTCATGTGAAACCAGCTGTTCTGGGGTGATGCTTGGGATGGCCTTTGAATCAAGCTGTTCTGTTAACACTTGAATATATCTGTTAGGGGATGCTGCTTGGGATGACACTTGAATCTCAGCTAATTTGGGGGTTTACATTCCAATCCAGTTGTTTTGGGGTGACATTTGAATCTAGCTGTTGAGGGGATGATATTTGAACCCACTTAGTTTGGGGTCGACTTTAAATCCAGCTGTTTGAGATGACATTTGAATCAAGCTGCCTTGTGGTGATATTTGAATCAAGATGCTTTGGGGATGAAAAAATGAAACCAACCACTTTGGGGTGACATTTGAATCCAGCTGCTTTGGGGATGAAAAATGAAACCAGCTGCTTTGGGGGTGATATTTGAATCCAGCTGTTTAGGGGATGACTTTGATCCAACTGTTTGGAGTTGATTCTTGGATTCAGCTGTTTGAGATGACATTTGAATCCAGCTGCCTAGGGTGGATGGGGGGGGGGGGGCGACATATGAAAGCAGACGTTTTGGGGCGGAGGGTACACAGCACCTTCTACGTCTTTGTGGCGGCAGCCAGTAATTGAAGGGACGTGTTTAACGGGTAGGGGAAGCACTGCTGCAATTACTGCTGCTTGATTGACGCTTGTGCTTCCATCAGCCCTGAAGAAAAATCTCCTTCTGGAATTTTTGTAGGGATAGAGTATTGATCCCCGGGATCCGTAAATAACATTAATTTTGATGGATTGCAGTAACGCAGCGTCAATTAGAAAAAAAAAGTAATGAAAAGGCAAGGGCAAGAAGCGAGTGCTGATGAGGAGGGAATGAAAGAGGGAAAGAAGGGAATAATGACAACTGCGGTATGAACAGGGGGGAAAGGAACCAAAGGCTTACAACAATGGGTACAAAATGGTTGTCCATCTCGGCCCTGCTTTTTGGAGTAATCGTTTGCAAAGAGGGAACCGTTTTTTAAAATGATTTTTGTCGATTTTAAATCGACTTTAAGATGTTAGAAACCGTATACGAGATAAGGATTTCAGTGGTTTTTGACAGTCAGTGTCTCGGAGATCATATTTGTTTTATTAGGTTAAAAAAAAAAGTTGGATTGATAATCTGTTCAAAATGTACGCCTGCTTGAGCAGTCTGCGATTTATTGCAAAGCGAACATCATTGTTTTCTGCCAGAAACACATATGAAGTCTTCCCACGCAACTAAACTCTATGTCCATGACATTTTAAGCGAAAGCCATTGCATTATGCCAGGAGCACATATGAAAACTTCCCACGCAACTAAAGTCTGTGTCCTTGACATTTTAAGCGGTCATTGTACTATGCCAGTGACACATATGAAGTTTTCCCACGCAACTAAACTCTGTGTCCATGACATTTTAAACCAAAGTCATTGTATTATGCCAGTGACACATATGAAATCTTCTCACACAACTAAACTCTGTGTCTGTGACATTTTAAGCCAAAATCATTGTATTATGCCAGCAACGCATGAAGTCTTCCCACACAACTAAACTCTGTGTCCATGACATTTTAAACGAAAATCATTGTAGTCTGCCAGCAACACATATGAAGTCTTCCTATGCAACTGAAGTCTGTGTCTATGACTTTTTAAGCGAAAGTCATTGTATTATACCTGTAGGTCATATGAAATCTTCGCACGCAACCAAACTCTGTCCATGGCATTTTAAGCGAAAGTCATTGTATTATGCCTGTAGGTCGTATGAAATCTTCCCACGCACTAAACTCTGCGTCCTTGTCTTTTTTTGTTTTTGTTTTTGTTTTGTTCTCCCAGTGGTCCGTTGGTTGATTTGTTTTGATTTTGTCTTTTGTTTTGTTGATTGTTTTGTTTGTTTTTTGTCTTTTGTTTTGTTGATTGTTTTGTTTTTGTCTTTTGTTTTGTTGATTGTTTTGATTGTTTTGTCTTTTGTTTTGTTGATTGTTTTGTTTTTGTCTTTTGTTTTGTTGATTGTTTTGTTTTTGTCTTTTGTTTTGTTGATTGTTTTGTTTTTGTCTTTAGTTTTGTTGATTATTTTGTTTTTGTCTTTAGTTTTGTTGATTGTTTTGTTTTTGTCTTTTGTTTTGTTGATTGTTTTGTTTTTGTCTTTTGTTTTGTTGATTGTTTTGTTTTTGTCTTTTGTTTTGTTGATTGTTTTGTTTTTGTCTTTTGTTTTGTTGATTGTTTTGTTTTTGTCTTTTGTTTTGTTGATTGTTTTGTTTTTGTCTTTTGTTTTGTTGATTGTTTTGTTTGTTTTTGTCTTTTGTTTTGTTGATTGTTTTGTTTTTGTCTTTTGTTTTGTTGATTGTTTTGTTTGTTTTTGTCTTTTGTTTTGTTGATTGTTTTGTTTTTGTCTTTTGTTTTGTTGATTATTTTGTTTTTGTCTTTAGTTTGTTGATTATTTTGTTTTTCTTTGTTTTGTTGATTGTTTTGTTTTTGTCTTTTGTTTTGTTGATTATTTTGTTTTTGTCTTTTGTTTTGTTGATTATTTTGTTTTTGTCTTTTGTTTTGTTGATTGTTTTGTTTTTGTCTTTTGTTTTGTTGATTATTTTGTTTTTGTCTTTTGTTTTGTTGATTATTTTGTTTTTGTCTTTTGTTTTGTTGATTGTTTTGTTTTTCTTTGTTTTGTTGATTGTTTTGTTTTTGTCTTTTGTTTTGTTGATTGTTTTGTTTTTCTTTGTTTTGTTGATTGTTTTGTTTTTCTTTGTTTTGTTGATTGTTTTGTTTTTCTTTGTTTTGTTGATTATTTTGTTTTTCTTTGTTTTGTTGATTGTTTTGTTTTTCTTTGTTTTGTTGATTGTTTTGTTTTTGTCTTTTGTTTTGTTGATTGTTTTGTTTTTCTTTGTTTTGTTGATTGTTTTGTTTTTCTTTGTTTTGTTGATTGTTTTGTTTTTGTCTTTTGTTTTGTTGATTGTTTTGTTTTTCTTTGTTTTGTTGATTGTTTTGTTTTTGTCTTTTGTTTTGTTGATTATTTTGTTTTTGTCTTTTGTTTTGTTGATTGTTTTGTTTGTTTTTGTTTTGTTGATTATTTTGTTTTTGTCTTTTGTTTTGTTGATTGTTTTGTTTTTGTCTTTTGTTTTGTTGATTATTTTGTTTTTGTCTTTTGTTTTGTTGATTATTTTGTTTTTGTCTTTTGTTTTGTTGATTATTTTGTTTTTGTCTTTTGTTTTGTTGATTGTTTTGTTTTTGTCTTTTGTTTTGTTGATTGTTTTGTTTTTGTCTTTTGTTTTGTTGATTGTTTTGTTTTTCTTTGTTTTGTTGATTATTTTGTTTTTGTCTTTTGTTTTGTTGATTGTTTTGTTTTTCTTTGTTTTGTTGATTATTTTGTTTTTGTCTTTTGTTTTGTTGATTGTTTTGTTTTTCTTTGTTTTGTTGATTATTTTGTTTTTGTCTTTTGTTTTGTTGATTGTTTTGTTTTTCTTTGTTTTGTTGATTGTTTTGTTTTTCTTTGTTTTGTTGATTGTTTTGTTTTTCTTTGTTTTGTTGATTATTTTGTTTTTGTCTTTTGTTTTGTTGATTATTTTGTTTTTCTTTGTTTTGTTGATTATTTTGTTTTTGTCTTTTGTTTTGTTGATTGTTTTGTTTTTCTTTGTTTTGTTGATTGTTTTGTTTTTGTCTTTTGTTTTGTTGATTATTTTGTTTTTGTCTTTAGTTTGTTGATTGTTTTGTTTTTGTCTTTTGTTTTGTTGATTGTTTTGTTGATTGTTTTGTTTGTATCTTTTGTTTTGCTGATTGTTTTGTTTTTGTCTTTTGTTTTGATTTCACTGAAAACAAAAATTCAGAGAACAGGGATTTGTTAATGCTGGAGCTTCAGCAACATCAACCCAAGCTTTGTGATTTTCGACTCATTGACCGCATGTCAATGTTATTCCGTGCCATTCGCCGGCAACATTCACAGTCTGGACGTAGATGGAACGATTGATGTATGTTTCTGGTAAAAGTCTGGTCACAGCATTTCATTGATCTGTGGCACACTTGTATTATTAACAAGTAATCTGCTGCATTTTCAGTGTTGTGTCTTTTTGTTTATTTGTTGTTTTTCTCTGTCGTGTGTGTATGTGTGGGTGGGTGGGTGTGTTTGGGGAAGGTGTGGGTGTGTGCGCGCATGTGTGTTTCTTTCTTTATATCTTCCTTTCTTTAATTTTGTTCGTTTGCTTTTTTTGTTTGTTTGTTTGTTTGTTTTGTTGTTTTTTGTTTTGTTTGTTTGTTAATACGACCTTTAAAAATAATCATTCTAAGTTGAGTGTGTTTGGTTTTTTGTTTCGGTTTGGTTTGGTTTGGTTTAGATTGGTTTGATTTGGTTTGGTTTGGTTTGATTTGGTTTGGTTTGGTTTGGTTTGGTTTGATGTAGTTTGGTTTTAGTTTGATTTGGTTTGTGTGTGTGTACGTGTGTGTGTGGCATGTGAGTGAGTGTGTGTGTGTGGTGTGTGGTGTATGTGTGTGTGCATGTGAGTGAGTGAGTGTGCGTGTGTGTGTGTATGTGTGCGTGCATGTGTACGTGCGTGCGTGCGTGTGTGTGTGTGTGTGTGTGTGTGTGTGTGTGTGTGTGTGTGTGTGTGTGTGTGTGTGTGTGTGTGTTGTTTGCACATTCTTTCATACATCCTGACGTTATGCTGGGAGATATGTTCTGCAAACTTGGTTGTCGGCTGTTTTCTGTCTTTATGATGTTTTTTACGGTTGGGGATGGGGATGCAAAAATGGCGGGGTTCGTTTGGCCCTTTTTTTCCATTATTTCATATCGACCATAGACACTGTCTGTTCTCTCTCTCTCTCTTTTTTTTCTCTCTTTTTTTCTCTCTCTCTCTCTTTCTCTCTCTCTGTCTCTCTCTTTCTGTCTGTGTCTGTCTGTCGGTCTGTCTCTCTCTCTCTCTCTCTCCTTTTTTTCTCTCTTTTTTTCTCCCTCTCTCTCTCTCTGTCTCTCTCTCTCTCTCTCTCTCTCTCTCTCTCTCTCTCTCTCTCTCTCTCTCTCTTTCATTCTCCCCCTCCACTCACTGTGAACAGAATGTATCAGCGACAGCAAATAGATTTCTGTGCTTGTAGACAAAGTATATTTCACCTAAATATGGCAGATATGTGCCATTCAACAAGTAGTCACAAACAGATAAGCTTGGTTGGGCCAGAACACACACCCCACTTCAAACCCGACCCCTTCCCACAATAAGCCAAACTGTGAACTGAACACCCATTTTGAGCTATTGGTGGCCACATTTTGACCAAATTTGGGTCAACGAGCGGCAAATTTTTGTTTAGTTAATTTCTATTTAATTAAGTTAAATTTGGCATGGCCCATGAGATGCGTCACAGTGACTCATAACATGCTGGAGGTTCTCAGTGCTGACTATAGTTTTTCTTCATAAAAGAAGATTTTTAGCATACCTTGATCATCTTGTTTTTCAAAGTCGTCGTCTGTATATGTTTGTTTGTTTGGATTGCGTTATTTGTCTCATTGGTTTTTATGGGACGTGTTCACGAACAAATGACGAGCCATGAAGTTAGCTGAAGCTGTTGTTGTTTGTTTGATTATTTTTTCAACGAAATGAGTTGCTGTGCATTGTTGAGGAAACATTAGAGACGTGCTGCAGTTCTTTTAATCAGATCATTACACGTGGCTTTCATGCATGCTCTTATTTGCAGGCTTATGTTCTTCTCAGAACTTCTCTCTCTCTCTCTCTGTCTCTCTCTCTCTCTCTCTTCCTTCCCCCCCCCCTCTCTCTCTCTCTCTCTCCCTCCCTCCCTCTCTCTTTCTCTCTCTCTCTTCCCCTTGTGGACAAAATTTGTTTGTCCAAAATATGGCTGTATGCCTTTAACAAGCAGTCACGAACTGAAGCGTGGTCGAGCCATAACACACCCTCTCTACAATCCACGCCCTTCCGACAGTAAGTTCAAATGTAAATTTGACATCAATTTTGGGCTGTTGGTGGCCATATCATGATCAAATTTGAGTCAACGAGCCACACAATAATACAGAAATTTTTACTTAGTAACGTTTAATTTGGCACACCCCATAATGTGTGTCATAGTGACTGAAAACGTACCATTACGTATGGCTTGATCGTGTAGTTTTCAAAGTCGTCGTCTTCGTTTGTTTGCTGTTTGTTTGGATTGTTTTGTTTATTTCATTGATGTCTGTAGGACGTGTTCCTTAAGAGATAACAAGCCATGAAATTAGCTGAAGCTGTTCTTTTTGGTTGAAATGAGTTGCTGTGTATTGCTGCTGGAGGCTCAGCTGAAAGGGCATATAAAGAAACATTGGAAACGTGCGACTATTCCTTTAATCAGATCAGTAAGCGTGGCTTTCATGTTCTTGTTTGCACAATTACGTATTTCTCAATACATTCTCTCTGTCTCTCTGTCTCTGTCTCTTTCTCTTTCTCTCTCTCTCTCTCTCTCTCTCTCTCTCTCCTCTCTCTCTCTCTCTCTCTCTCTCTCTCTCTCCCTCCCCTCTGTCTCTCATTCCCTCACTTTCTCTCTCTGCTCTGCTCTGCTCTGATCTGCTTTACTATTTTCTCTCTTCCTTTTTTCGTTTTCTTTCCCATCCCACCCACTCCTTCTTGTCCCAATTTCCCCATCTCTCTCTCTCTCTCTCTCTCTCTCTCTCTCTCTCTCTCTCTCTCTCTCTCTCTCTCTCTCTCTCTCTCTCTCTCTCTCCAACTCATTTCAGCGTTTGATTTCAGAAAGGGACACTGACAGTGATAATGACATTAAATAATTTATTTTCCAGTGTTAAGATTTATTGCATAAAGACCATTTTTCAAATCATGTCATTGATAAAATACACACGCAG
>CM060305.1:35357085-35577085 GCA_030674185.1 Monoplex corrugatus | reverse complement strand
ACTCTTGTCGTGGGTCCCTCTTAGAGGATTTTAGACATTATCTCCCATCTTCTGCCCTCTATAGCTGTTTTAGCATGTTATCAGTGATACCTTTCAAACCTTTGTCATCTCATTTCCCCTTTCCTCCCCCTTCCTCCCTCTCCATTTCACTGTTTGTCGAAAAACAAAAGGAACGAATGAAGGAAAGACGAACAAAAATTGTCCAATTTTATTGACAGTCTGTCTTTTTTTCTTAACTTTCTTTACTTCGTGGCTTTTAACAGGTTCGTTGTAATGGTGATCTGGAACAGTGATCTTGCATTCAAATTTACAAGCGCATAACTTCTTTCTAGGTAAAACTTCTTATCAAATTGTGATGAACTTCAATTCATAAACAAGTAAAAAAAAAACTGCCCTCGTGGAAAGTGAAATATGGTAAAGATAGTCGATAAATAGTCAAGAGATTCATGAAGTATTATATGTACACACAGGTGCACACAAAGACACAAAGAAAGAACGAGACAGTCGTAATCATGTTGAGATCAGTGAATATCCTGTGTTATTGACTACGTCTCTGGAGAATGTAAGACGACTTGGAGGGGGGGGGGGGGTAGGCTCTATCAGCGTAATTCATTTCATGATCCTAGCTCCTTTTTTGCTACTTTATCTCCCCTCTCTCTCTCTCTCCCTCCCTCTCTCTCTCTCTCCCCTCTCTCTCTCTCTCTGGATGTAAAAAGACAATCAGCATGCGTATGTTTTACAGCTACATCAGCAAGTTTTTCTCTCCTACCTTCCAATTGCAATCTACGTGACACTCCACATGTCAGCCACGGTCGAGTCCTTCACTGCATGCATCCTGTCATGTGAGTCGGGTTCGTTGGCATGTGTTGGGGTGGTCGACCTCCCGGACATGCAATAGGTGATGGGTTTCACAGTCTATGGCCAACATGGGATGAATTATGCTTCCTCATTGAAGATGTAGCGGGCAAACTGTTGGTTTGCAAGTGGAAGTTAGATGGTAGTTGTCAAGATTGTTATGTTTTGGTTATGTTGTGTGATACCTCGTTTAGGATGGGTTAGAAGAATAGACACAATACTATGTGAATATGTAAACTGGAAAGAGAAGAAATACGTGGAAGAACAAAACACGGAAACAATACAAAGAGAGGATGTATTAATCAAGATATTACGTGCCACCACAAAAAGCTGTACATTCATGCATACTCTTCTTGAGATGCCTGCATCTTTTCAAACTCCGTCCTCTCTGTGTCAGTCTGTCTCTGTCTCTGTCTCTCTCTCTCTCTCTCTCTCTGTCTCTCTCTTTCTCTCTCTCTGTCTCTCTCTCTCTCTCTCTCTCTCTCTCCTATCTGTCTATCTATCTACCTACCTACTATTTCTATGTGTGTGTGTGTGTGTGTGTGTGCGAGCGCGCGCGCGCTATAAAAACCAAAACTTATTAATTACGAAACAGACGAGAGGAGGGGGGACGCAGAGCGCGAACCACTCACCGCAGGAATTGGAGTTATCTGCCAGTACATGTTTTCATTTCTCCACTGGCCAACGCTTCCCCATTAAGAAGTGTGATCAAAGGGAAAAAGAATGCTAGAGGCGATGATGTCTTAGCAGGATGAAACGATGCAAGCAGGGTTCTTCCCCCAACCCCACCCCATCCATTCATGCCACCGCTGACAACGCAGAGTCCTTGAGATATGAGTGATAAAAATGTCCAAGCCTGAAGCTCATATCTGCAAATGTATACACTGATCTGTTGTCATGGAGCCGACTGGGAGTTCAGATAACATGATTTGCTTTCTCCATCCCACGCTATCTGTTTTTGGCGTGCTCAAGGTTCCTCATGCTCATCCATGGAATACCCTGAACAGAAAGAAATGAGGGCAGATAGAAACAAAAATTAAGAAAGAAAAATGGGAGAAACGTACTCATGAACTCACTCTCTTGCTTTCTGTCTCTCTTTTCCCCTCCCTGTTTTTTGTTTTCCTTGTCGAAGTGGCTTTTATGCATATGTGACATTTAATACTTCCTGTCTTATGGTGATCTTGATAATTGACATTGCATCATCTCAAATTTACAAGTTCACAATATCTTGTTTTGACCAAGCTTTTCGTCAAATGGTGGTGAAAATCGGTTTGTGAACAGCTGAGAAATCTTTCACCATTTCGATTCAGATGTGGTAAAGATTTGAACATAAGCATTCAGGAGAAACGTGTTATTTACACACAATCTCACAGCTTCAGTCAGGATCAGTTTTTTGATGTTTTGAGAAAAGAGAATGTTTAAGCGTGCTGCAGATTTGGGGATTTAAAGGGGTTCGGAGAATTGCATCAACGTATTTCATTTCAGTGCGTCGTAGCTCGTTCTTGATTATTTAACTCTTCCTCTCTCTCTCTTCTCCTCTCCTTCTCTCTCTCTCTCTTCTCTCTCTCTCTCTCTCTCTCTCCATTTCTTGAGGACATTCAATTTGCGTATGTTTTCAGCAGCATCAGCAATTTTTTGTCACCTCCCCTCAAATTTCAATTAGTGGTAGATTCCATTTTTCAGCCGTGGTCTGTGTCCTCACTGCACGTGTGTTCTGTCATGTCGGACGGTTCAGTGGCATGAGTCATCGATCTGCCCGACATGCAACAGGAAATGGGTTTCACGGTCCACGACACAGATGAGATGGATAGTGCTCCATCATTGAAGGCCGGAGAGGGAAGCGTGTTTTGGAGACGGGAAGTCGAATGGTTGTTGACAGAGTTTTGTAAATAGGTAATGTCGTGTTTCTTCTCGTTTAGAATTGGAGAAAAGAGCTTAAACTGCAATGTATGATATAAAAAGAAGGAAATGATAGAATAGAAAATGAGGGAATGATATAGGGAAAAGAAGTGATCTGATGAAAGGCTGGACGTGTACAACTGGAAAGAAGAAATAGAACAGAACAGGAGAGAGAATCAGGTACTAAAGAAAAGGGAGATGAGAATAGGAGGATCTGATATAAACCAGTCAATGAAGAATATGACAGATAAAAGAAAGAGGTAATGAGAGACGAAAAATGATATAATAATATCAGGACTTATAATTGAGAGAAAAAAATGGATTAATTTGAAGTAAGAAGGCGCAATAAGAAATGAAATTTACAAGAAGTGAATTGTGACCTAAGGAATATGTTTGGGAAAGAGAAATAGGCTGGAGTATTTATATTTCCTATACGAGGAGCAAGATACAATGATTGTCCATACGATATTGTGTGGCGCTGCACTGATGCGCTCTCCACATGGAGGGCATCCGAAGTTTACATGTTAATTCTGTCGTAAAAAAAAAAAAAGAATTACTCATAATGAATAATGGGAGAGAATGGAAAGAGAAAGGACTCTGATGTATGGAAATGACTGAATCGATGATAACGGCTAGAGATTGTCATCATACTGAAAGGCAGGAAAACAACATTTAACAGATGGAAGTCAGGTTTTGGAACAAAGCAGAGACATGGTAACATAATCTGTTTCTCTTTAGGAGTGATAGTTTCATATACTTAAGCCCTTGCATGTTGATTTTGTATGATATTGTATTGAAAGATGATAACGTTTATTGGAAGATGGTATGTCTATTAGTTTTTATGCCGTTTTTACAGCGAGCCCTTCCTTCCTTCCTTCCTTCTTCCTTCCTTCCTTCCTTCCTTCCTTCCTTCTTTTCTTCCTTTCTTTTTTCTTTTCTTCCTTTCTTTTTTCTTTCTTTCTTTCATCTTCCTTTTCGTCTTCTTCTTGTATTTATCAGTATATAGATAGAAACTTCTCAGCTCAGCTGACGACACCCATCTTCAGGATAGTGACAGTAACCAAGGCGTGGGATAACAGAAGTTCTTCCTCTGAATTAACCTCGCCAGTCTCTTACACTGACATTGTCTTAGGAAGCTGTCTGGTCGTGTCTCATTCGGATGGAATATTGATGAGGATTTACACACCGCCACTGCCTCCCTGAGAAGATTTGCCTCTGATTTATACCAGCGTCCGGGTCCAGACCAGTGATTTTTGTCAGATTTGGAGGGGAGAGGGAGGGAGTCAGAAAAGTAGAGTACAGGAGTGGCATCAACGTTTTTTTGGGTTTTGTGTGTTGGTGTTTGTGTGTGGTGTGTGTGTGTGTGTGTGTGTGTGTGTGTGTGTGTGTGTGTGTGTGTCTGTCTGTCTGTCTGTGATTAAGCATTGGGAATATTATTTAACCCTAATAACATAAGGATAGGGACGATTTTATTATCTCAGTAAGAGATATTGTGTTTCGTGGCAATGGCAAAAACATTTTCCTTAGCGCTATCATCTTTTTGCCCCCACCCGCCCCATAGTTTGGCACATTTGGTGGTTTTCTACTGGGGAATATCATTCCAGGGCTTACATTAACGGCTTATCAACTAAGATTTATAGCCACCACTGTCTTCTTGGCTTCAGAAAAATGACTTTGTCAAAGCGTTTGGGTCTAGAAATGAAAGGTACGATATAATACTTCAACGCACTCACCATAGTCCATATTAATTTGAAAATACCTGCTGATTGCAGAGAGAGTTCTGGTGACATCTCGGAAAGACTGCAAACTTGGAATCTCTTGAGGAGCATGTCAGACCCAGCTTAAAAGCACAATAGCTGTGTCTGGTGCGTCATGTCTGAACAAATACCTCTTGACGTTCTGATAAAAACAAGGTTGGAGCTTCCAACTGTGTGGTGTTTTGACTGTAGTGAGAGAGTTGAGCTTGTGTCTGGGCGAGTTGCCCAGTAGAGAGAGGAAGTCCCAAAGTAAGGCAAACAATGGCCCTGTCCTTCTCCTTCGGTCTGATGGTTTGGCTGGATATGACTGGTGTGCGTTGTGTCGCTATGTCGCAGGGTTTGTCGTCTCCCCACCTTGCCATTTGGCTTGTAAACAAGGTAATTGATGACTGGGTTTGAGTGAATCAGTGGATGACCCCCCTCCCCTCTTTCTTGGTAAAAATGGCCATCGCTTGGCGTGTGGCGTCGAGGGCAGATTGGCGATTGTCTGCAAATGGTGAGGCATTGTTGGTCTTAATCTCATCCAACACCCTCGGATGTTTCTTGAAAACAGTCGGTATAGTATATCAAAACAATCGGTATAATATTTCCTACATTAAATTGAACACTAGAAGAAGAAAGAAAATCCAAGAAAATGGGATTTTGCTGGCTGTTGGGCGAGCTGTAATTCATCTGCACGTTTTCAGTTCTGGGTAGACGTAATGTATTCCTACTCATAGTGAGTATGCTATTGTGAAGATTTGGATCAGTCAGCTGAGTTCTGCTCTGATGTATGCATGAGAATATGATGATGTTGTTGTGCTGGTTGACTAGTTCACATAGAATCTTCGGTTAATGCCAAGACATATCATGATAAGAAATGTGGTATTTATTATTGTTAAGTAGTTTTATACCATGGTGGTCACCATAGCGTACTCGCTGTCCGATTATCTCTCTCCCTCATCGTCATTGTCGTTACCATTATCATCATCATCGTTGCCATCATCGTTGTCAGTTAAAATCACAGAATATAAAATAATTTCGTGTTTTGTGTAGTCCCAAGAGCCTCTGGGATCGAAACAATTTAATGCACATATGCAAAAGATATCATTGCTAATATCAGCTGCTGCTGTTACATTTGTTCATAAAAGTGAATATTTTTTTACATAGAAAATGTAAGACTGACCCACAAGCTAATGATTTGCTTTGACGTTTGAGCCCCAGGATGTGGTTTGTTGTGCGTGACATTTTGGATAAAATAGAGTGTGTTTCTTAGCGTTTATGCGTTCTTCTTACCAGAGCTGTAGAATAAAGATTAGGAATAAAATGTTTGAAAGATGGCAGTGATATATGAAGTAGCAGTTGTCGTATTTGTAGGTTGCGTCAGTTTCTGGAACGTGGTTTCTGCCCAGAACGAATTCCATGTGCACAAATACTACAAGTGTCACGTGAGGGGATCAGATCCAAAGGGATCATGACATAAGCCTACGCATAAACCCTTACGCTAGAAGGGTCTTGAGGTGTTCATCCAACGTGTGGCTTACATGTATAGCCTTGTATCTGTGGGTTACGTGTATAGCCTTGTATCAATCTATCATTGAAACAAAACTTAGGGTTTATTGTAGAAAAATGTATCCTCCTTTTGTAATGCCCCAATGAAGGCACGCAAAAGTCACCATGAACAATATCAATTCAGTTAAAACTACTTTATAATAATAATAATTACAATATTTATATAGCGCAAAATCTTGATAAAATCAAATCTAAGCGCTGAAGCAGACACACACGCAAGCACGCACGCACGCACGCACGCACGCACGCACACACACGCACGCACGCACGCACACACACACACACACACACACACACACACACACACACACACACGCATGGCTATAAATGGGGAGAAAGAATAAAAGCAATAAAAGCAAGAATAAAACCAATGGAAAATTATAGAGAGCATAGCATATACAATTATATATTATAACCATGTGATTCCCTCCGAGCGGAGACAGGCTGCAGAGGGGGGGGGGGGGGGTTGAATGAGGTTAGGATTTTATGCGGAGGAGAAAAGGTGAGTTTTGAGAGCGGATTTGAAGGAGACAAAAGTAGGTTGCTGACGGACTGAGAGAGGAAGTTTGTTCCAGGAGAGTGGACCAGAAACAGAGAAGGCTCGTGGACCATAGGTATTGAGCTTAGTGCGTGGAAAGCGAAAAGTCAGAGGATCGGAGGCAGAGCGGAGGGTACGTGAGGGAACATAGATCTCAAGTAGGCTTGACAGGTAATCGGGGGCTGCGTTATTGAGGCTTTTGTAGCACATGGTGTCTAGTTTGTACTGTATGCGCTTTGATACAGGGAGCCAGTGAAGTTGTGCCAGGAGAGGAGATATGTGGTCAGCTTTTTTCTTTTTGAGTACAAGGCGTGCAGCATTGTTTTGAATGCGCTGTAGGATGTGAATGGTGGAGGCAGGAAGACCAGACAGGAGTGAATTGCAATAGTCAATGCGAGACATTATGAAGGAGAGAACGAGTTTTGCAGTTGTTTCGACAGAGAGATACTTCCTGATCAGCCTTATACGATGGAGATGATAGTAGCAGGATCTGGCAGTTTGAGAAGCAAAGTTGTTCATGGAGAGGGTAGAGTCAATGCAGACACCAAGGTTTTTAGCTGAATCAGAAATTGGGACTGATGTGTTACATAATGGGAGAGAAAGAGGAGGCAGCTGAGAAAGTTTCTGACGGGTGCCAATGAGGATAGCTTCTGTTTTGTCGTCATTAAGCTGAAGTCTATTGTGTGTCATCCAGTTCTTAATGTCCGAGTAACACTCAGTGGTGCGAGTCAACAGGCGCTGTATATTATCAGGTGAGTCACTGTCTTGAAGTTGGGTGTCATCAGCATAGAAGTGGTGTTTTATAGAATGGGAGTTGATGATGGTGGACAGGGGGGAGGTGTAAAGAGTGAAAAGAACAGGGCCAAGGACAGATCCTTGTGGAACACCACAGGTCAGGTATGCAGGTTGAGAGTAAGTGCCATTGATGAGAACGGTTTGTTTTCTGTTGGATAGGTATGAAGTGAACCAAGACAGAGCAATGTCAGAGATGCCAAAAGTATGATGAAGTCTAGAAAGGAGAATACCATGATCAATGGTATCAAAGGCTGCAGACAGATCAAGGAGTGTGAGGAGAGAGACTTTGCCAGTATCAGTTGCAAGGAGGAGATTGTTGAGAATGTGTAGTAGGGCAGTTTCAGTGCTATGGCACTGGCGGTAGGCTGACTGGAAAGGATTGAGGAGATTGTTGGCAGACAGGTGAGAGTTCAGCTGGTTGAGGACGACTTTTTCAAGGAGTTTTGACAAGAAAGAGAGATTAGAGATAGGCCGGTAATTTTTCAGTTCATTTGGATCTAAATTGTGTTTCTTGAGGAGAGGGTGAACAATAGCAGACTTGAAAGAATCAGGGACAGTTCCAGTTTGAAGAGAAGTGTTGATGATGTCAGTGATGAATGGGAGGAGAGTAGGGAGACAGTCGGCGTAGAGAGAACCTGGAAGAGGATCCAGCTCGCAGGTTTTGAACGACATGGATCTGATTGTGTTGAGAATTTCTTCTTGTGAGACTGGGTTAAAAGTAGTAAGAGGTGTGCCAGAGAAGGAAGGGTCAGGTGGGCATGGTTCACTTTCGGTGTCAGTGAACCGATTCAGGACTTGCATGTCGCCTGTAAAACGGTGAAGTGTCCAGCTCCCGTGCAACACTTAAGACTTCACGCCCTCCCACTAAACACCATCCTCCTCTCTATGCAGCCGTTGTTAAAAAGGTCTATAAACCATTTATACTGAACGTGTCTCTAAATCAGCAACTAGCTCAAAGTAAGCCCCCTGCTTATCCATGGAAATCGCAGGGAATGCCATCAGTCTTACTACAAAACACCCTTCTACTGCCAGTACACCAGAGCAGGACGCCTACACCCCTACACGGCCGTAAAACATCGCTCAGCCCATCTCTTCCATCCCTGCCGAATATTATTCCAGGTGCATAGGTATTTGTCTGGAAATGTGTTTACCCATTGAAATGGGTCTGTGGTCTATAATCAGTAAACTGTTTAGACTTAGACCAACGCGTAAGCACGTGCAACCACATATTGTAGTAATATAATCCTCAGTTAAGCACAGATCATTCAACCTACCTACCTCTCCCCACAGAAACACAGAAGAAATGAAATAAAGATAATAAAACTAAATATAGAAGTAAAATAACATAAGATATAAGCGGGTGAAAATGTAAGAAACGTGTCGGGTCCACAAGCACGAAAAGAACACACTGACACTGTTTACAACCATGCCACAGAAACCCCATCCCCTTCTAAAAGCAGTCCATCACCCACAGCGTCACATAATATAATATCCCATATCCTGTCTCCATACACTATCTACCACCGTCCCAACAGGCACCACACGGAGACGTAAAAGCATAAATGTAATTCAGCTGTCCTGGATCTTTCTTCTTTAGTCTCCTTGAGAATTTTTTGTTGTTGTTGTATATCTGAGGTGTGTGTTTTTTAGGGTTTTTTTCTTTCTTTCTTTTTTCTTTCTTTCTATCTGTCTGTCTGTCTTTCTTTCTTTCTGTCTGTCTGTCTGTCTGTCTGTCTCTTTCTTTCTTTCTTTCTTTCTTCTTTCTTTCTTTATCCTTCTGACAGTTTGAAACCGCATTACCCGAAATGAAGTGAGCATCCAGGGAGTTGCTTCATTTGATTTGTTTGAACTGTCATCTCGTGAAGATCGATCTTCTCCATTATTTACACTGAGCGGGCCATCAAGCGGTAACTCACCAGTCACACTCTGCCCACTGTTCCGCTTTCCAGTCTGTCTTATCTTCCGCGCGTCCTCTGTGATATCAAAGCAAGATAGTGACACTCTCCTAAGGGGATACTTTTCTGTGTCTGTCTTTCTGTCTTTCTTTCCCCGCCCCCCGCCCCCATTCTTCCACAGTCTCACAGTGATCGTTAGGAAACTTACCAGCATCGTCTTAACCCTTTGACTCCCGCACCCTTACCACCAGCTGCAAAAATTTAACCTTTTGACTCTCTCGCCTTATCCACCAGCTTCCTGCAGGAAGATGGGGAATAGGGTGAGGGAGTCAAAGGGTTAAGTTTTTGCTTTGCTAGCATAGTTGACAACGCAGGACGCTGGTGGACAGGGTGCGGAAGTGGAAGTCAAAGGGTTAAATGAGCTGTCTTTCTCTGTCTCATCGCGAAACGGCATGTCGATGGGGATTTAAAGCCGGCTGCTTTTGCCTACGTATATGGACGGATGCCATTGACTTGAACTATCAGTTGTTTTGGTCAAACTATCTCGCTTTCTGTCCAGAGAGAAAAAGCACTACCAACTGACTTAATGTCAATATCCTGCGTCTCAAGGATAAAACAAAGAGATGGCCAAGCTATTCTAACAGTCTCCCTTTTGATACAGAAATTATTACCAAAAAATCCCATTTTGTGTTCTTTTCAAGATCACTGTAACCTTGAAGCAAGGACTATGGTAGACTCTGTTTACAGTGAAAACATATTTAAATTAGAATTTGAGAAATTGCTGCTCATCGCGCGTTCTCAGAAAGTGCTCATTTTAGACAAGGGGGGGTTCCTAGTGACTTTGACCTTGGAACTTAAGTTTCCAAATTGATGCGTTGGCGACTCTTCAACGGTCCACAGCCTTGAGCACAATAATGGAAAAATCCACCCTAAAGAGCTGAGAAAATCTTATCCACACAGTTTACTCTCTCTCTCTCCTCTCTCTCTCTCTCTCTCTCTCTCTCTCTCTCTCTCTCTCTCTCTCTCTCTCTCTCTCTCTCCTCTCCCTTCTCGCTCGCTTGTACTCACTCGAAACACAAACTCTCTCTCTCTCTCTCTCTCTCTCTCTCTCTCTCTCTCTCTCTCTCTCTCTCTCTCTCTCTCTCTCTCCTCATCTCACTCACCCACACCACATCACACACACACTACACACACACACACACACACACACACACACACACACACGCCACCCCCGCTTCGGTTGGTACGACTCGTATAAATCAATTCTTTCAATTATTTTTTTCAAAGAAGACTGGACAAGAGCTTACAGTTGACATTCGGAAGATTTTTGGCACCAAGTTTTACAAAAAGATCAAAATTTTTGCTTATTGAACTGGATGACGTGTCCTCTTTAGAACTCAGTTATTTTTTTAGTTTCTGTCCACAATATTTTTACACTGTTTGTCTGTGAAGCTGCGTTTTCTGATCCCTCTTTTTGCTTTCCAACAGACGTAACCAAGCGTTTTTACTGACGCTCTCTCTCTCTCTCAGAACTGCTATTTCATGCTCCTTTTCTCTGTCACCTCGATGAGGAAATGCAAAGAGTTACTGTTCCCACTGGAAGACAGTGTATCAATGGATGAGGGTTGAGAAGAGACCCAGTGCAGTGTTGCAATCAACATCAATGAGCTCTCTGGTTTTGGAGAGCGGATTCTGATCGACAGTTTGTCACTTCAGCTGCCTGTTGCTCATTGCATTGTAAGGAGAGATTTACGATTTGGAACTGTCGGTGTGCTGTCTGTCTGTGTGTTGTCTGTCTGTCTGTCTGTCTGTCATGTCTGTGTGTATGTTGTGTTTACGATTCTTGACTGATTGTGCATGCATGTGTGCGTGTGTGTGGAGGTGGTGTATGTATGTGTGTGCTTGTTCGTGTGTGTGTTGGGAGGGGGGGGCATTTGTTGTACTTGTGTATGTATATGTGTGCGGCGCGTGGTGTGTTCGCGATGAATGTGTGTGTGGTGTGTGTGTGTGTGTGTGTGGTGCGTGTGCGTGCGTGCGTGCGTGTGTGTGTGTGTGTGTGTGTGTGTGTGTGTGTTTGTGTTTTGCGCGCACGCACACGGAAGTTTACAAGCCAAAAACAGGTGTGACTGATTTTCCAATTTGCTTAATGTTGTTTAGCTGAATATTCAAACATGCACGTATAATGCATGTAAACATCTAATGATACGCACACATTTTACTTCAAAACAAGCTGAAACACTTCTCACGAGTACGCTTTCACTTCATCACAAAAAGAAAAAGAACAGTGGACTCTGAGGGCGTTAAATGGCAGTTAAGGAGTGTTTTGTTTATTTGGTGTTTTTTATTTTAACGTGAAACGGACAGAGGTGTTGTAAATGTAGACCTGATGGTGTTAATCTACAACCATTTTCTTGTTGATGGAACTGGATAGATTGTTCATCGGGGAATAACGTGTTTGTTTGTTTGTTTGTTTGTTTGTTTGTTTTGTTCGTCTTTCGTTCGTTTGTTTGTTTGTTTGTTTACCTGCTTTTTTGTCTGTCTGTCTTGATCCAGTGTGTTTTGTGCAGCAAGAGAGATTTAACATTTCCAACGGTTTTCTAGTCGTCGTGTCCATGTCAAGTGATAAACAATTATGTTCAGATACAAAATGATGTTGTTGGTTGGTTGGTTGGTTAGTTGTTGGTTGGTTGGTTGGTTGGTTGGTTGGTTGGTTGGTTGGTTGGTTGGTTTGGTTTGGTTGGTTGGTTGGTTGGTTGGTTGGTTTGGTTGGTTTGGTTTTGGTTGGTTGGTTGGTTGGTTGGTTGTTTGGTTGGTTTGGTTTGGTTGGTTGGTTGGTTGGTTGGTTTGGTTTGGTTGGTTGGTTGGTTGGTTTGGTTTGGTTGGTTGGTTGCTGTTCGAAAAGGAAAGTTTTATTCCAATCCTGCTGATTAGAGCGTGTGACTGGGAGGGTACAGGTTCCTGTCATTAAGATTCTTTTTAATCAGAAAGTTTTCCTTTCTTCTTCTGTTGTTTACTAGTCGTAGTAAGTACACGGCTAATGCGTTGAACATTCCGCTTCTTCCAAATTCGTTTAAGGCGTGTAGAAGTTACAGGCGTTATTGCGTTGTTTCAAACCCATGCTGGTGACAACGAAGATGGTATAGTATGATCTTCCAGGATATAAGAGGACTAATACCTTTCGTGAGCAGTGAGACTTCGGAGCGTCAAGGCGCCTTAATTTTTTCAGTCTCTCTTTTGAAAAAAGGAAGGGAAGATTGTGTCACATCGATTGGAGAGCTGTCTGTCTGTGACTAAAATATTTTAAGAATTTTTTTTTTCGCCTTTTTGGATGGATCTTACCAAATTTGGACCAATGGTGTAGCCTGTTCAGGAGTCGTGAATGCATACGTTTGGACATCATGACACCAAGTCAAGGTCACAAGGGTCCAAAGAATTTCATCAAAACACTTTTTCAGGACGATGTGTGAACAACGCTGTGTCAAAAACTTCTGACATCTCTAATTTCTGTTTTCACTTTTGTGACTGTCATGCTTTAGTTCATCTGATGCTTTCTCAAGGTCACAATGACTTTGAAAAGTCCAAAGTCTGGATCTAGTGATGTTTGTACAAAAAGAAAGATTGGTATTTAGAGAGGCTTGACTTACTGTTTGTTTCTTTCTTTCTTTTTCTTTCTTTGTTTCAAATCTGTGTTTCTTTATTTGTTTCTTTGTTTTGTGGGGGTAAGAGGGGGATCAGTGTAGTTTTTATCTAATAACTGGATAAAGTGAAACTTGATATTGATAATAAAGGTGTCTTCTTTCAGCTAACGTGGAAGATAAACAATCACACCAGCCACAAACAATGTCGTTACTTTAGGCATACGTTTGAATTAGCGTCACCTGTTTGGGGGAAGATGGACGCAGTAATTGTGCACAGACATCGGAAATACAAATGTATTTGACAAGCGTTTCCGTTTATTCTTTCTTTTGTGTGTGTGTGTGTGTGTGTGTGTGTGCGTGCGTGCGTGCGTGCGTGCGTGGTGTGTGTGTGTGTGTGTGTATGTGTGTGTGTGTGTGTGTGTGTGTGTGTGTGTGTGTGAACTTGCGTATACCAATCGCTTTCCCAAATTAGAATAGTGCCTGTGCATATACGAGTGATGTTACCCTGTTTCGAAGAACACGTCTGTGTAAAGTGAAACAAAACCCTTCAGGCCTCCGAAGGGAGTTTTGAATTTGTTCAAGAGGGATTTCTCGCACTCAAACAGCTCCATATGGTCTCTGCGCACTTCTGCCAGCATTTGTCTGGTAGACTTCTTGAGCCTGGGCAAAACCATATGCGCTTGCAGTGAAATGGGGAGAGGAGAGGAGAGAATGGGACTTGTGAATTACTGACACCATCAGAATAATTGAAGCTTTGAAGATGAGCCACAGGCTGGTCAGTTAAAATTGCTAACAGAGCTTAAACTCCAGATGTCAAATCGTTGAGTCCATGGCTTTGTCAGATAAGCCAGGCACGCGCCTCAGGGTCGAAATGCCTTATCAGTGTGGCACTCTATTGAACTGAGTTAACAGGGCCACTAAAAAATGTGGCCTCTGTGGAGAATCGAAACCAAGACCTTTGTGTTATCAGCGAAGCGTTTTAATCTTTTGACTCCCACACCCTTTCCACCAGAATCCTGCATTGTCAACCATGCTAACAAAGCAAAAACTTATCCCTTGGACTCCCTCACCATATCCACCAGCTTCCTGCAGGAAGCTGGTCGATAGGGTAAGAGAGTCAAAGGGTTAAGTTTTTGCAGTTGGTGAATAGGGTGCGAGAGTCAAAGGATTAACAAAACACGCCAGTGGGCCTTACTCCGAAAGACGATATCGTTAGCGTGGCTTAGGGTTTCGGGGTTTATGTGCAAGCATATCACTTTTTCCACGATCGTTTTAGACCTTCGATCGATTATAGTGTCTGTATATATGGAATAGTCCAAACGCTCCAACCGCTCAAACGCTGTTGAGCAAATTGACACAAACTGTTTTGTTCTTCTGAAAGAAACATTTGACTTTATTTTCAATTGCCAGCATTTTTGTGTGACTTTCACAAAATTAATGGGACATTTTTTTGCTGTGGTTGTGGTGGTTTTATTGTTTGGTTTTGGAATGCAGATGGCGCATAGAACAGTACCTAACTCTAATTCAGTATCTTAAACAGTCTGGGTCTCTTTATGATAAGTATGACTATGACATAAATACCTCTTTTCATCTCGAAGAATGTAATATTTTTGTAATTTTGAAGTCTGTCGCAATGTCACGGTCGTAATGACCTTGCTTCTAATATTGCTTAAATATACCAGTGGGTATTTACAACAATTTGTGGTGTCAGTGTTAGTCACGTTCATTTCATTTTAGTCATGGCCAAGAGTTCACGAAGAGCTGTCACTGGCATATCGCGAGACACCCGGCAAAGGTGACCCTGCACTGCTGCTGTCTCTATTGGTAAGTTCTAACATCAGTATATTCTGTAGAAAGATGTGCTCTTCTGTACCACTGATCGCCTACATTTTCCTGCTATCAACATATTAGTATGCAGAGATGAATCTATTCACTGAGATTCACTCCGTTCCCTGAAATTACATGTAAAAACACAGTTAGGATGAAAACCATAATATATGATTATATTCATGCATGAAAACGGCAGAAGAAACAGCACATGGAAAAACTATGAAATCGGGTCATAAAGGCTCAGCTAATTCCAATCAGGTTTCACAGTACGTTTGGAAATGGATATGGGATTGATCAGTGAGCGTGATTATGCTTCAGATGTTTTTATGTGAAAGAACGTGGTTGTGCTGGGGTTTTATCTGCTTTGTGGGTTAGACTTAATGCAGCAAATCAGAGGAACAGCCTGTGAAGGAACAGTGGCAGTTGCGTGTCTTTGTACCATTGTGTTGTTTTTTTTATTAGATGGTCGTGTCGTTCATGTATGCGGCGCGGATGAACTCTTCTGTCTGTCTGTCTGTCTGTCTCTCTCTGTCTGTCTGTCTGTCTGTCTCTCTGTCTCTCTCTCTCTTTGTCTCTCTCTCTCTCTCTCTCTCTCTCTCTCTCTCTCTCTCTCTCTCTCTGTCACTCCTCTCACTCCTCTCTCTCACTCCTGTGTCTCTCCTCTGTCTCTCTCCTCTCTCTCTCTCCTCTGTCTCTCTCTGTCTGTCTCTCTCTCTCTATCTCTTTCACACTCCACACAATCCACACACACACACACACTCACACACACACACACACACACACACACACACACACACATGTATGCACACAAACACAGACGCACGACCAGCTACATTATTGATTGATGGCCGCAACCTCATTTGGCTTGTCCTTGCGTGTCTTTTTTTTTTCCCTCCACACCAATCCCTGTCCTCTTCATTCCCCTACGTCGTTTAGCCTGCAGCTTGCTTATTTGTCTGATGTTGTCTAGCCACGCTAACTATTAGGTTGAGGGTTTGCGTCTGTTGGGAAAGTCAATCAGCAGTTTGAAAATTCCGACAACTGTGTGCTCCACGTTGTGGAAGTTTGGACAGCGAATTTTGAGAGAGGGCACGTCTCCATGCCATACGTCAGCGGCGTCACTGAGGCTCTCAGCAGGAAGATCAGGAAGTTGGGAGTCAGTGTCCACGCCAAACCCACCAACACCTTCAGAAGCCAGTTAGTCCACCCCAAAGACAAAACAGACAAATTGGACACATCAGGGGTGATATATCAAGATAGACTGCCAGGACTGTGACCATAGTTATATTGGCGAAACTGAGCGCAACTTGCACAAAAGATTAAAAGAACACAAACGTGAGTCCTTCCAGTGGGAGAACATCTGACCCACACCCAACACCACTTTGAAAAGGACAATGTGCAAGTTCTCGACAAAGAAGCAAGATAGTTCCAGAGGGGAGTAAAGGAGGCAGTTTACATCGCCGCAAGGAACCCCACCCTCAACCGTGACCGGGGCCGACACAACCTGCCATCGGTGTACTCCTCACTTATTCAGTCGCACTGTCGTGAGTTCGCTCACGGCGGTGCGCATTGAAGCCAGTTCTCAACCCAGCAGTTGCGCTGAAGAAGTCGGCTGGATCGCCGATGAAAGCTACGCAGTAAGTAGCCTTTTTTGTAACTGAGAGCCAGGTTCAACCAGGTAGCCATTAAATTAAATATTTGTTGATTGGCAAGATGTCTTACTGTGTTCTTCAAGATAGATAACTCTACAGCTGCATCCTGTCATTAACCCTTTGACTCCTGCACCCTGTCCACCAACTACAAAAACTTGACCCTTTGCCTCTCTCATCCTGTCTGCAGGAAGCTGTTGGATAGGGTGAGAGAGTCAAAGGGTGAAGCTTTTGCTTCGCTAGCATGTTGTTGACAAAGCAGGATGCTGGTGGACAAGGTGCGAGAGTCAGAGGGTTAACCAATTTTCAGATGCTTTTAGTATGATGACCCAGAGCTTTTCGTGGCACTAGCGTTTAGGTTCCTTGTGACTTAAGGTCTTCTGAGACACAAGCGGTTTGTTATATTTGCTTTGGCTGCGAGTGTATCAGCCCTCAACGCCACCATTGATTCTTGTCCCTTGTCTTGTCTGGGCCATAATAGTCGGTGTTGACCATAGGGGGGGGGGGGGGGGGCGGCTACGCTAAAAATGAGTTTCACGCCAAGATATAAATCAGCCAGAGAGTAATCATCCACTGGGTCGTAACGCCTTGTATCTTTGTCTCTTCAGTAAATACGAGGGTGTTGGACACGCTGGGTAAAGATTTCCACAAGGGAAGGAGACAGAGGTTGTCAGTCTGATGACGTGATCCAGACTGTAGTTCCACCTATTGATCCCCCCCCCCCCCCTTGTGTTCTACCCATTAACCCCCCCCCCCCCTTGTCTTCTTTGATATTAGGTTTGTTAGGGTGATTTTCAGTAGGAAAGTGGGAAGGAGAACCAGTGATTTTGTTAACAAGATGGAGGATCAATTTGAAATTATCCACTGCAAGAATCATTTCCTATCATCTTAAATCCAATTATATTGGTTTGATACATTGAGGAGCTGAGAAAATTGGGAGATGGGACAGCAGACTCGAATCATCAGCTAAATGATGTCTCTTGTATTTTGATACGTGAGTTTGATTAACGTACAAAGTCAGCTGTAGGTAGGGATTCTGTTGTTTTTCCACCAACCGAACACACGATATAAGACCCAATGGTCCAAGAGGAGTGAAGTGATGAGACTTCAATGTTCGAAAGATTTTTTTAATGAGCAAGTTCTGCTCCTTTCCCTAAGTATTTTGCCCTCCTCAACTATTCACAGCCGGATAGAATGGAGGCCGCTTGCACAAAGAACTCCCAGAGCAGACTCGAGCCCTGGTAGCTGAAGTAGAAAGTAGTACATTTGCATGTCATCAGTTGTTGGACTTTTTAAGGAAGAAGGGTGGTTGGGGTGGATAATGATGTTCACAAGGGAGAGGAAGTAAGTAGGGGAGATGTGCCAAGATACAAGAGCCAGACTGCATGCATCCACTGATTGCAGACCCTGCCTGTTGTCATTTGTGGCTATTGGAACATTGAGGTCGGGGAGAGAAGGGTGGTGGTGTGACGTTCACAAGGGGAGCTGATCAAGAGGATAGTGTTGTCAAATTAACAGGATCCAGATTGTAGTCATCCACAGAGTCTATCCTCTTGTTTTCAGTTGTATGACGGTGTTGGGCATTGAAGAAAGAAGTATGGGGGAGGGAGTGGTCCAGAAAAGGTGAAGCGTAAAGGGGAGAAGATGACAAAGTGAATTTGTCACTCTACTGTTCTGTACAGAATCCTGTCCCTCCTCTTCCGTGACATATGGACGTTGGATAGTGACGAGGGAGGTAGGATGGTGATGTTCTCAAATGGGATGGAGCTGAGAGAGGGAGGTTGATAAGATGACAGTTTCACCCTGCATTAGAACAGATGGACAAGATACAGGGATGGTGTAGGGAAGGAGGGGGGTTCCTTTAGAGATAGGACAGTCCCCAAGCTGATAAAAGTCACATTGCTGTCCTCAATTTGAGGAGGGATGGAAAATTCCAGAAATTATAGTATGTTAGTAGAATAGCACAACTATGCACGGCCCCCTAAGATGACAGAAGCAACATTGCTGTCGTCCATTTGGGGAGGAATTGGAGGAGAGTTCTAAGAATTATAAGTTTGTAGGCAGAGGAATTTCCCCCCTCTCTGCCTCACATGATGATAGAGCCAGATTGCAGTCTCCCTTCCTCAGATCGTGATCCCATCGACCGACCAGCCCCCTTGTAGACCTGTCCATAGGTCAGATGTAGAGACCACACGCCCACACTAAAAAGACGTTGGCTTGGATCACATCGATCAGGAAAAAAAAGGAGGGAAAGGAGAGAAGGCAAAAGGGAATGGGGCCTGGGGAAAGTCACCTCCAATTTGTTATTGGGGCGACCATCCCCATCCCAATGTGCTGCAGATAGCGAATAGCAAAATAAACCAGGCTTGCCTGGACGAATAAGCAGTCTTGGTTCAACTGACAGTGGTTACTATCAGAATGGGATGGAGTGGTGCCTGGCAATGCTAAACATAAAAAAATAGTCTATGCGTACTCAGTGGAGGCATCAGGCCGATAAGGGCCGTCTGAAAAGCCCTAGCCCCCTGCACTCACAGGGTAGGTCAGCAGGGTGGGGAATCCCTACAGAAATCCTAATGGGCTGAGGTCAGAGATACCAGGCCTGTAGGCGCATGCAGGAAAAACGGCCAATGTGACACTAACAACCATGGAATGGGGAAAGAGGAAAGGGGAATGAGTTCATGGCTTTCAGTCAACATGACACTGTCTTGTAGTCCCCAGACACTGCTATTGTTGGCTGCTGAAAGAGGGGGGTGAAGGCTGGGAGGAAAAAAACGGAACAAAGAAATGTTGAGAAAGAAAAAACTGGTGGTTTTCTAGAAGTGCCAGGATGACTGTGTATCGAGGGGAGTAGAACTTGATGATGAGGAGTTGGTTTCTTCCTGGTGAAACATCTCACTGTCTGTTATCCTTGCGCAGTCACACTCCTCAGCCTGGTTTGTTTGTTTGTTTGTTTGTGTGGAGTTGATTTGTTTGTTTGTTTGGAGTTCATTTGTTTGTTTGGAGTTGATTCGTTTGTTATTTTTTTCTTTCTTTCTTTCTGTCTGTCTGTTTGTCTGTCTGTCAGTCTGTCTTTTTGTTTGAATGAGCCTGACCCCATCAAAGAAGATCCTTTGAAGGAGCCGGACTCGGTGAAATAATATCTCCTTCTAGTATTGATATGTGGACTGTTTCTTTTACTGGAGTTAGATTAATGTGTATGTTCCTTCCAGGATGACAGCTTGTACTTTTATGCTGTTCCACTTTGTGTTCATATCTGTCTTGTTCGTTGTACGAGGAAGGAAGAGGTGGTGATGGTGTCAAAGATTGGTGGCACAGAGAAGGCGGGATTGTCAAGACGACAGTGACAATGGCACCCTGCCTTCATTCATCAGGAATAGAGGAAGAGGACGAGAGTGATGATGTAGGGGTCAGAGTCCTGTCAGGGGTAGAAAAGTCCCCTTCCCAGGACAACAGAAGCCACATTGCTGTCATCAGTTTGGGGAAGATGGAGAGGAGAATTACATGAGTGATAGCGTTGTAGGCAGAGGAATGCCCCCTCACAACTCCCCAGAGGACAGAGTCAGTTTGTCGTCCCCTGCCTATTGATTGTGATCCTACCGACCAACCAGCTGTCCTATCGGCCTTTCCATCCATCAGATAGCAAGACCAAACAGCCACATCAGAAGGACGTTGGCTTGGACGACATTTCATCGATCGAGGAAAACGGGAAAGAGACGGAGAGAAGAGAAGGGGTATGTCGTAGGTGGAAAAGTAACGATTCTGTTGCTTTTCCACCAACCTGACATTCTGGTATAATCCACAGATCCTGCTTGTGTTGGAGTGCTGCAATGGTGGCTGAAGGTTTAAAGAATGAACACACCAAACAAAAACATTGTAAAACCTGTGGGGAAAATATGACAGGATGACAGTGTCTCATGGGGAGGGGAGAATAGAGCATGATGGGTTAGGAATTGCTTCCCTTCTGACGGAAGTTCTCAGTGTCTATTCTCTCCTGGCACAATCACACTTCTCAGCATCATTGTTGTTTGGGAATTTAAGGGATCAGGGCCTTGTAACAAAAGTTCTGTCCTGTATCTCCGAACACAGAGGTTTATATCGAGTTTTACGTTTCTTTGTGAGTTGCTTTCCAGGTTGCCCGCTTTTCCTATATTTTGTCCTAACTTTGGTTTTGCTCTAATCTGCAATTTTTATTGTATTTTTAGAAACGTTTGCATACACTGATTCAGTAATAACAATGAAATGGTAGTGAAAGTAACGATAATAATAATAATGACGATGATAAAAATGGTAGTTCTGTTTGCTGTTGTAGAAGTATCAAAATGATTTTTTTTCGTTTTCCCCATGCCACATTGAAAGCCAGTGATGTGATATTCACAGGAGAAGGAGGGAAATGTTGTCAAGATAACAGGATCCAGACCATCCTCACACTATCCTGTCCCTGTCTGTTTGGACTTTGGACATTGAACAGGGAGATAGGATAGTGACATCCACAAAGGAGTGGGTCTTAGAGAGGGAAGAAGATAGGTCAGTGACATCCACAAAGGAGTGGGTCTTAGAGAGGGAAGAAGATAGGTCAGTGACATCCACAAAGGAGTGGGTCTTAGAGAGGAAGGAGATAGGTCAGTGACATCCACACAGGGATGGGTCTTAGAGAGGGAAGAAGATAGGTCAGTGACATCCACAGAGGGATGGGTCTTAGAGAGTGGAGGGGATAGGTCAGTGATATCCACACAGGGATGGGTCTTAGAGAGGGAAGGAGATAGGTCAGTGACATCCACACAGGGATGGGTCTTAGAGAGGGAAGAAGATAGGTCAGTGACATCCACACAGGGATGGGTCTTAGAGAGGGAAGAAGATAGGTCAGTAACATCCACAAAGGAGTGGGTCTTAGAGAGGGAAGAAGATAGGTCAGTGACATCCACACAGGGATGGGTCTTAGAGAGGGAAGAAGATAGGTCAGTGATATCCACAGAGGGATGGGTCTTAGAGAGGGAAGGAGATAGGTCAGTGATATCCACAGAGGGATGGGTCTTAGAGAGGGAAGAAGATAGGTCAGTGATATCCACAGAGGGATGGGTCTTAGAGAGGGAAGAAGATAGGTCAGTGATATCCACAGAGGGATGGGTCTTAGAGAGGGAAGGAGATAGGTCAGTGATATCCACAAAGGGGTGGGTCTTAGAGAGTAGAGGGGATAGGTCAGTGATATCCACAGAGGGATGGGTCTTAGAGAGGGAAGGAGATAGGTCAGTGATATCCACAAAGGGGTGGGTCTTGGAGAGGGAAGGAGATAGGTCAGTGATATCCACAGAGGGATGGGTCTTAGAGAGTGGAGGGGATAGGTCAGTGATATCCACAAAGGGATGGGTCTTAGAGAGGGGAGGAGATAGGTCAGTGATATCCACAAAGGGATGAGTCTTAGAGAGGGAAGGAGATAGGTCAGCGATATCCACAAAGGGATGGGTCTTAGAGAGGGAAGAGATAGGTCAGTGATATCCACAAAGGGGTGGGTCTTAGGGGAGGGGATAGGTCAGTAACATCCACAGAGGGATGGGTCTTAGAGAGGGAAGGAGATAGGTCAGTGATATCCACAAAGGGACGGGTCTTAGAGAGGGAGGGGATAGGTCAGTGATATCCACAAAGGGATGGGTCTTAGGGGAGGGGATAGGTCAGTAAATCCACAGAGGGATGGGTCTTAGAGAGGGAAGGAGATAGGTCAGTGATATCCACAAAGGGGTGGGTCTTAGAGAAGGAAGGAGATAGGTCAGTGATATCCACAAAGGGATGGGTCTTAGAGAGGGAGGAGATAGGTCAGTGATATCCACAAAGGGGTGGGTCTTAGAGAGGGAAGGAGATAGGTCAGTGATATCCACAAAGGGATGGGTCTTAGAGAGTGGAGGGGATAGGTCAGTGATATCCACAGAGGGATGGGTCTTAGAGAGGGGAGGAGATAGGTCAGTGATATCCACAAAGGGATGAGTCTTAGAGAGGGAAGGAGATAGGTCAGTGATATCCACAGAGGGGTGGGTCTTAGAGAGGGAGGGGATAGGTCAGTGATATCCACAAAGGGATGGGTCTTAGGGGAGGGGATAGGTCAGTAACATCCACAGAGGGATGGGTCTTAGAGAGGGAAGGAGATAGGTCAGTGATATCCACAGAGGGATGGGTCTTAGAGAGGGAAGGAGATAGGTCAGTGACATCCACAAAGGGATGGGTCTTAGAGAGGGAAGGAGATAGGTCAGTGATATCCACAAAGGGGTGGGTCTTAGAGAGGGAAGGAGATAGGTCAGTGACATCCACAAAGGGATGGGTCTTAGAGAGGGAAGGAGATAGGTCAGTGACATCCACAAAGGGATGGGTCTTAGGGGAGGGGATAGGTCAGTGACATCCACAAAGGGATGGGTCTTAGAGAGGGAAGGATAACAAAGATGACAGTGTCACTCTGTTGTGGTCCATCAGGAACAGGGCAACGGGATACAGGGATGATGTAGTGGTGAGAGTCCCCTCAGGGGTAGAGTTCCTAAAATGACAGAAGTTCCTTGCTGCAATCCATTTTTGATGGAACAAGATGTGAATGATAGTAGGTTTGTTGTAAGCAAAATAAGATAAATGTAAGAAAAAAGTTCACCTCTATCTATCCCTTAACCATACTATTATGAAGCCAGATTGCAGTCTCCCCCCCCCCCCCCCAATTGATGATCATGTTCGTGTGGACCGACTAGAAGTCCTGTCTGCCTGTCCATCAGGCAGATGTCAAGACACACAGCCACACCAAAAGCATCACTGGCTTCGACAGTATCGATCTGTGAAAAGGGTCGGAAGGAGACAGAAAAGAAAAGGAATGAAAAATGCGAACAGGAAAAGGTAGGGAGTGTATTTTTCAGTCGACCTGACGTTCTAATGAATCCCCAGACGCTGCTCGTAGTGTCATCTGGAAAGGCATGTAAAACTAAAAGCTAACAGAAAGACAACAAAGAGGATGTTGAAATGATATGGTGACAGGATAACAATGTCCTTGGGAAGACAAAGGGTTATGGACAGGTAATTGTTTTCCTGGTGGACTTTCTTACTGTCTACGTTACTATTTCAAATTTAGACACAGGATTTTCCTTTGGAGGACCCAGCCCCGGTACAAAAGAAATGTCACCTAAAGTTTGGAGATCTACGTTTTTATCTGTTGCTTTACAGGCTCCATGCTCCATGATTTTCACATGTACACCATCTCCACTTCGATTGTGATTTTCTCCCTTGTGGCCGTTGATCACTGTGGATAGCTGGAGAACGATCATTATAAAATCTATACAAAAAGAGGGGTAGTGTGACAAGATAATGTAATCTGTATTGCATTCATTTAACCAGTCTACCACTGCATGTGAGTGTTAGACGTTGAAGAAGAGGTGATGATATTCACGAAAATGTTGGGGTGCATAGAGAGGGTAGGATGACCAAGATGACAGTTTGACTCTGCTGTCGTCCATCAGGAACAAGGGAACAGAATATAAAATTATCGATGTTACAGGATTGATATTGCCCCTTTAGGTTAACAAAGTCCCTAAGATGACAGACACGACACTACAGTCGTCAATTTAGAGAGAAATGTTGGACGAATCACAGGAGTGTAGGCAGATGAGTTCCCCTTTCCCTCCCCCAAGTTGGCAGAAACTACATTGCTGTTGTCAGTTTGGGGAGAAGGTGGAAGATAGTTGCAGTAATTATAAGTTGTAAGCAGAGGAGCTTATCGCTCTCCACCCCATCGTGACAGCTCCAGATTGCAGTCGTCTGCCCATTGATTGCGTTCTTACCAATTGACTTGGGGTCGATCTGTCCGTAGAACACGGGTAAAACAGAGAACGGTGTAGAGAGTGAAGGTCCCTTCAGGGGTAGGAGAATCCCCAAGATGACAAAAGTCCCATTGCTGTCATCAGTATCAGGAGGAGGAGGAGGAGGAAGTGTCCAGTAATGATAGGGGCGAAAAGAAAGGAGTCCCATTCATGGTCCCTATCCTTCTTCACCCAGCCCCCAAGATGACAGAGCCTGATTATCCTCCCGGCCATTGATTGCATTAATACCAAACGACCCGCCAACCTCTAGGTCAGCCTGTCCGTCAGATGTCAAGACCACACAGCCACACCAAAAGGACGTTGGCTTGGATGTCATCGATCGGGAAAAAAAGAAGGGAACGGGGAGAGAAGGGAAGGGGGAACAGGCCAGGAAAAAAGAAAAGACAGAAGTTTTTCACTTTTCAGCCAACCTGACATTGTAGTGTCGCCCCCAGACGCTGCTCGTGTTTGGCTGCTGGAAGTGGTGGGTGAAACTGAAAGGAAGAACAGAAGAGAGAAAAACATTGAAAAAAAATGATGGTTGAATGGAGAGTGCGAGGATGACAGTGTCTCGGGGTGAGTGGAGCGGTATGGGTGAGGATAGTTTTCCTCCAAACGCAGCTTCTTACTGCCTGTGTTATCTTGGCACACTGGGGGTGGGAAGGGGGAGGGTGCGGGATTTTGGAGGATTTGCCCTTGGAACGTGAAGGTTTGGAGATTCATCAGTTTTGCCCATTGCTGGTCCAGGCTGCTGGATTCTCACATCTTCACCATCTACACTTTCATTCATTCTTTTCCCTTGATCTACCGTCACTTGTGGATGTTGAACAGTGTAAGTTGGGGAGAAGGGTGATGAAGTGGTGTTCACAAAAAGATGGTGATTGGAAATAGAGTGTTGCTAAGATAACAGCATGCAGAGTGCAGTCATCCAGAGAATTCTGTTCCTTCTCTATCATGACATATGAATGTTGGACATTGAAGAGCGAGGTAGGTTGGTGATATTCACCAAAATAATAGTGTCTCCCTGCTGTCGTCCATCAGGGACAGGTGGTGAGGGGAAAGTCCCTCGGGGGTAGGGTAGCCCCCGAAGATGACGAAAGCTACATTGCTGTCATCAGTTTTGAGGAAAAAGGATAGAAAGCTTACAAAAATCATGTAGACGAAGGAGCTCACCACCACCTTTTATCTACGTACCAGGATGACGGAACTGAATTGCAGTCATCCTTCCATTGATCGTATTCTTAACAACCAGTCAGATGACCTGTAGGTCTGTTTGCTAATCAAATGTCAAGATCATGCAACCACACCTGAAGACTTTTCCTTGGATGACACTGGTTTGGTTAAACACGAACGAAAGAAAAGAACGGTGTTAAAAAAAAAAAAGTGTGAGGGAGAGTAGAAAAGAAAAGGTGAATAGAAACTATGAAAATGGAAACTAGGGGTTTACAGGTCCGCCAGAATTACTTCATAGTGTAGCTCCCGACCGATGGTCGTGTCGGCTACTGTAAGGGTGGTGCAAGTTAGTAAAGAACAAAAGAAGACACTGAAAAAGAATACTGGACACTGTAAAAACAGTATTGATTCATAGGGAGTTAAAGAAATCAGTGTCTCACGGGGAATAGAACGTGATGGGTATGGAGTTGTTTTCCTTCTGGTGGAACATCTTACTATCTGTGCTGTCCTGGATTAGTCACATTCATCAGCCCATGTTTTTTCGTACTTTTTTTGAAGATCATCGCACATTTCTGCTCATCCCCTTTTTGTCTATGACGATGATGACGATCAGGATGATAATCACGATTCTTTGGGCCCCATTTTGGATTCAGACGACGTGACAGGGCTTGCTCTATGCTTACTGTCATAATATATCCTGTCTTCAACCAGGCCCGAGAGATACAGACACCTGTGGCGTTTCTTTACACTTTGAAGAATCTGGTCTGATGAAAAAAAGGTTTTCGCATGTCTTGCAATGTGGACGCTTTACTGGAGTTTCGTGTTTTTGTCCATGGCTGTATAGACTGCTGGTTATATCATTTCTGCTGTCACCGTTTGGATTTGTTAATATTTGTCCTTTTTGTTCTTTCTCTAAACTTTCCTTTTTCGATGATTCAAGAAGAACAGTAATGATGATAATCATCGAAATGATAATAGTATGGTAATGCTGCTGCTGCTTATAATGGTAGTATGAAGTTATAATGATTTTCTTCAGTTGTAACAGGATACAGGGATAATATCTCTTGAGATTATAGTCTCCTGATGGATAAGGGAGTGGCCAAGATGACAGAAGTTACTCTATTGACATCTCTTTGGGGAGAAAGAGGAAGAAGGGTCCAGACAGTGCAAGGGTGTTAGTAGAGGAGTTCCCCTTCCCCTGCTTCAAAATGAAGCTATGTAATATGTAGTCATCAGTTTTTGGAAGAAAGAGGAGAAAGGATCCAGGAAGGACAAGGGTATCAGTAAAGCAGTTCCCCTTCCCTTTCTACATTTATGTCGTCTGTTTGAGGAAGGTACCTCGTGGGATGCCGGGGGCTCTTTCAGTATAAACGTATCCCCACCTTCTAGAAATTCTGTGCTGAAACTTCCTCTTTTTGTCACTCTTTTTGTTTCTTTCCTCCTCCTTTGCTTTCTGTCATTTCTTCCTGTCATTTTCTGCCTTGCTGGTCCATTCACCTGTATATTTTCCATAAAGTCTTACATACTTTCTCTAAGGATTAATAATTGGGTACATTTTTTGGCTCTAGGGAAATGAAATATGCGGAAGCAATGTTTGGTAAATTATGCCCATTTTTGTATATGTTTAATGTCCTAAGTTATGTTTCAATATGTATTCAGATGTGTTTTTTAAATCGCCTGTGCGATAAATTGGACGGAATGGTCAACGCCAGAGGCATCTACTTAGATTATGTGCGCGAGTGCATTGATATATTATGTACTTAATTTTCTTTTCCTTCTTTATTTTTCCTGTTGAAGTATTGTGTATGTTTTGAAATGGTTATAGCCCTGATATGGCTGTAAGCAGTCGGCTGAGCTCTAAACAAAAATAACAATAGACGATAAGACGGTAAGGGAAGAAAATTCTGCGAATGACAGAGGAGTCCCTTCCTCCTTTTTTCTCATAATAACAGAACTAGATCGCAGTCTTCTATTTATCGATCACGCTTCTCTCGATAGACTTGCCAGCCGGTAAACTTGTCCTTCCGTCAGATGTCACAACTACATAGCCATACAGAGGACGGTTGGCTTGGACGACATTGATTAGGAGGTACGGGGGGGGGGGGGGAGAGGCAGAAGAGAAATGAAGGGGGATAGGGATAGTGAGAAAAAAAAAGGTAGAGAGTTCCTCGTTTTTGTGCCAACATGACATTCTAGTGCATTCCCAGACGTTGTTCATACTTTTAGCTGCTGGAAGTACGGATGAAGCCTGACGGAAAAGGAAACAGAACCAAAAGAGACTTTGCAAAAAAAGATGGGTCTTGAATGAGCTTGACAGTGTGTCAAATGGAGTAGAACGTGATGGATAAAGAGTTGTTTTCCTTCGGGTAGAACATCTCATTGTCTGTGCTATCCTGGCACAATGACATTTCTCAGCCTCCCCCTGTATGGATGCCGAGGGCTCTTTCAGTACAAATAGTATCCCCACCTTCTAGGAATTCTGTGCTAGAAATGTCCTTTTCTGTCACTCTCTTTGTTTCTGCCTTGTTCCTTTGCTTTCTGTCATTTCTTCATATCATTTTCTGCCTTGCTGGTCCATTCACATGTATGTGTTCCATAAATCTTACGTACTTTTTCTTAGGATTGATAATTGGGTAATGTATGAAGTGCATTTCTGGCTCTAGGGAGGTGAGATATGCGAAGCAATTTTAGGTAATGTATGCCTGTTTTTACATGTTTTGGTGTCCTTAGGTATGCTTATATTTGTATTCAGGTGTGTTTTTTAAATCCCTTGTGCGATAAATTGGACGGAGTGGTCAGTGCCAAGGGCATGTCCTTAAATTATGTGCGCGAATGTATTGATATATGTACTTAATTTTCTTTTCCTTCTTTCTTTTCCTGTTGAAGTATTGTGTATGTTTTGAACCAGTTTTAGCCCTGATATGGCTCTGTGCAGTCGGCTGGGCTTTAAACAATAACAATAACGATAATTTCTCAGCCTCTTTTGGGCTCTTAAAGAAGCAAGCCCTTGTTAAGAAAAAGAGTCTGCCAGATTTTACGTCTGTGTCATCACCTGATCGTTTCCTATTTGCCCTTTCAAGTGTACTGTCTGAAAAGCTGTTTATATTGATTACTAACAAAAACAACTGTTTTAATAGTAGTAGTGATTGTGTATCTGTCTGAAAACTGTTTACTTGATTAATAACAAAAACAACTGTTTTAATAGTAGTAGTGATTGTGATCGTGAAAAGCTGTTTAATTGATTATAACAAAACCAACTGTTTAATAGTAGTAGTGATGTGTATCTTCCCAAAATCTGTTTACATTGATTATAACAAAAACAACTGTTTTATAGTAGTAGTGATCATGAGGAGGAGGAGGAAGAGGAGAAGTATCCCTTTTCCACCTAACTGGAGAAAGGGTGTGTGCTGTGTAATCTCCAAATAACCTTTTCATCTTCTACCATGACACGTGAGTGGTGGACAGTGAAGAGAAGGCAGGTGGTGATGTTCGTAAGGGAGGGGCTAGAGAGAGAGGCTGACCAAAATGACACGTCAGCTGCTGGCGTCCATCAGGAACAGGGTAGGATACAGTGATGATGTAAGGGAGGGGGTGGTCTGGGTATGTGGAAGCTGTGGAAGATGAAAATCGCATTGTCTTCCTTCTGGGGAGGACGGGGAGCAATGTTACAGAAATGTTAAGAGGTATGAAAAGGAACTAATAACTTCTTTCCCCCACCCACTCCATACACGCACTTTCTCACCAAGATAACAGGTTCTTGTTGCATTCATTTGTCCATGACCTTGTTCCTACGACCAGCTAGCCTTCTTGTAGTTCTGTCCATCTGTCAGATGCCAAAACCGAACAGCCACACCAAAAGACCTTTGCGTGGGCGACATTGATCCGGATAAAAACGGTGTGTGTGTGTGTGTGTGTGTGTGTGTGTGTGTGTGTGTGTGTGTGTGTGTGTTTTGGGCGGGGTGTGCAGGGAAGAGAACGAAAGGGGAATACGGAGAAGGAAAAGTAGAGAGTTCGTTTCTTTACATTCGACCTGACATTCTGGTGTAGCTGTCAGACACAGCGCATATCGGCTGCTGGAGAAGCAGGTTAAGAGAGAGCATGACGGGATGACAGTGTCTAAAGGGGTTTGGTGAGAACCAAACATCATGGCTTGTTTTCTTCTGTGTAGAATTTGTCAGTATCTGTGTTATCCTGTCAAAGTCACACTCCTCACTCTCTTTTTTTTTTTCTTTGGGGGTGGGATGGGGGAGGGTGCTTTTTGAGAACTCAGTTCTGATCAGAAAAGATGTCTACCATGTCTTGAAAAGTGGACTGTAAACTGGAATTTGTTGTTTTTGTCTGTTGCTTTCAAGGCCGCAAGATTGTCACATATGCACTGTTTCCTGCACTGTTTCCAGTGATTTTTTTCTGTCCTTTCCCTGTGTTTATCATGAAACATACCCATCTGCGTTGACTTGTTTGTTGTTGTTGTTGCCAGGAGGGTGTGTGTGTGTGAGGGACAACGGGACCAACAGGAACACCAATAACAATATCTGCTGATATAATGATGCTAATAAATAATAAGGAAGAGGAGGACGACAGTGGTAATAAGTTATGATGATAATGATACAGTAGTTGCATTAGCAGCAGCAGCAGTAAAATGGTGGTGGTGGTGGTGATGATATTAATAGTACCTGGCAGTTGTATCGATATAGTTTTCTTTAGTGCTGTGCCTCATCTTTCTCCTCTACCATTGTATCCCACCTCCCTCGTTCCATCTCCCATCTCGAGAAAAAATAACCAACAGAAGGAATAAAAGAAAAGGCATCGCTGAGTTGTTATTGAGCACAGAATATAATCATACACTTTGTGTTATTTAAAGAGGCACACACACACACACACACACCACACACACACACACACACACACACACTCTCTCTCTCTCTCTCTCTCTCTCTCTCTCAGACACACACACACATACACACACACACACACACACACACCCCCCCCACACACACACACACACACACACACACACACACACACACACACACACACACCACACACATACACACACACAACACACACACTCCTTAGTATGGTTTGAATCTTTGTTTCTGCAGAAGACCAACTGATTCTTTTCTGACATGGATTCTGCAGGGAAAACATGAGGCCGCATCCTTCTTCTTTGACGTACTAAACAACTCGTATATAATGCTACGTAGCATTCTCCGCCATCTCTTTAACTCTGTTTCTGATTACTACTTTACGTTGCTGTTTATTTGTTTAACTCTCTCTCTTTCTTCTCTCTCTCTCTCTCTCTCTCTCTCTCTCTCTCTCTTCTTCTCTTTCTTTCTTTCTTTCTTTTTTCTTTCTTTCTCTCTCTCTCTCTCTCTCTTTCTTTCTTTCTCTCTTCCCCCTTCTCTCTCTCACTCTCTTTCTCCCCCTCCCTTTTCCCCTCCTTTTCTCTCTCCGTCTGTGTGTGTGTGCGTGTGTGTGTTTATGCGGTATGTGTATGTGTGTATATATATATATATATATATATATTATATTATATATATATTGTGTTGTGTGTGTGGTGTGCATTGTGTGTTTTTGCGGTATGTGTTGTGTGTATATATATATATATATATATGTGTGTGTGTTTGTTGTGTGTGTGTGTGTGTGTGTGTGTGTTGTGTGTGTGTGCTGTGTGTGTTTATGCGTAGTGTTGTATGTTATATATATATATATGTGTTGTGTGTGTGTTTGTTGTGTGTGGTGTTGTGTCGTGTGCATGTGTGTGTTTATGCGGTATGTGTATGTGTGTATATATATATATATATATAATAATATATTATGTGTGTGTGTGTGTGTGTGTGTTGTGTGTGTGTGGGTGTGTGGTGTGTAGTGTGCTTGTGTTTGATGTACGCTAGCAAAAGTTGTTGTGCATACCTTTTATTTTCTTTGTTGTGGTGTTGTGTACTTTCAAGTGTAAATATCGTTGTCGCTTAACGTACATTAAATATTCTTAGGTCAGGAATTTGAGCCTTTTCACAAAACATAGTCATTGTATATGGTGGTTACACACAATCGTTGCTGCTTTAACGTTACTTTAAATGCTAGTAGTCTGTGATTTTGGCTTTTGAGATGGTCTTTGTGTATTGAGTGGTTGCGGACAATCGTTGCTGTTTTAACGTTTACTTAACCTTTGACTCTCACTCATCCCCAACGCAAAACATAACCTTTGACTCCTCCTCTATCCACCAGTTCCTGCAGAAGCTAGTGGAAAGGGTGAGGGAGTTTGAGGGTTACGTTTTTGCTTTGTCAGCATGGTTGACAATGCAGGATGCTGGTAGACAGGATGCGGGAGTCAAAGGATTACATGTTAGTAAGTCTGGCCTTTTCTGAGCATGGTCATTGTGTGTGGTGGTTGCAGATTCGTGTGAACAGTGTGAACCCGACAGTAGTGTTGACAGACATGGGACGCCTGGCGTGGAGTGATCCTAAGAAAGCCGATCCTGTTCTGTCTAGGATTCCCCTGGGCAAGTTTGTTGGTAAGACGTTCTGTTATCTTTTACCACACACTGTGGTGGGCTGGGTTACTGCGGGTGCAGAAATTACGGTCTCCTCCAGTTTTTGAGACCACAGAAGCTGTCTAGTTTTTTTGTTTTTTTTAGGTAATTAGGGGGTTTGTCTTTTCTGCCATGCTCTCTTTTCTTTTCACTAGACTTTTTCTTTCTTATTCTGCCTACTAGATCATTCACCTGTGTTGCTTCCAGATTCTCTCCTTAGCTCCTCAAAGACGCAGTATGACTGCGTTTAAGGCGGGATAAAGAACGCTGTAGAGTTTGTAATGAATTTACATGCTGAGATAGGGAGAACTAGAAGGAGCTCTAGCCAGCCTAAGGAGAAGAAGATGATGAAGGCTACATACTACTTCTTGGGGGCTGCGCTGGCTGCGACCATCAGTAGGAAACTGTGTTTCGATACACAGATGGCTCCTGTGACAGCAGAACCAAAACTAACGGTATGTGTGTAATGTAATATACAGCTTTGACATGGAGACCTCGCCAGCACGTAGAGTTTATGCGTTGCCTTGTCTTTTCTGCCATTTTTGCGTGTGTTGATGTTGTTTATGCCTTTTGTTGTTGTTGTTGTTGTGGTGGTGGTGGTGGTGGGTGCTGCTGCTGCTGCTGCTATGGTTGTTGTTGCTCGTGGTGTTGTTGTTGTTGTTGTTTCTGTACCTGTTGCTGCTGTTGTTATTGTTTGATTGCTGTTGTTGGTGGTCTTATTCTTCTTCCTGTTTGGTGACGCTGTTTGTACTGTTGTTACTATAATTGCTGCTGCTGCTATTGCCTTAATACTTTCTACCAGATTCATAATTGGATACATACATTAATTGCATTTTTAGCTGTAAGGAAAGATGAATTGCTTTGTGGCAATTTTAGGCACTGTAGGTCATTCTTTCGTATGTTTTTGTGTACTTAGTAGTGTTTATGCCTATGTATTCAGGTTTGTTTGTTTTTTTAATCCTTCTGGTGATAAATTTAGGCGAATTGCCCATGCCAGGGGTATATCCTTACACTATCTGAAATATGTGTATGCAGTAGATACCTAATACATGTACTTAACCCTTTGACTCCCACACCTTGTCCACCAGCATCCTGCATTGTCAACCATGCTAGCAAAACAAAAACTTAATCCTTTGACTCCTTCAACCTTTCCACCAGATTCCTGCAGGAAGCTGGTGGATAGGATGAGAGGGTCAAAGGGTAAAGTTTTTGCAGTTGGTGGATAGGGTGCGGGAGTCAGAGGGTTAATTTTCTTTTCGGGTTTTCATTTGCCATGGTCATCGATGTGATTAGATATGTGTGTTTTGTTTAAGATGGTTATACCACTGATAAGGCTCAGAGCGATCGGCTGGGCTTTAAACATCAATAGAATGCTGATGATGGTGATGATAATGACGATAATAATAACAGTAGTTATGGTAATGATAATAATGACACAGAAAAACATGAAAGAAACCATGATAATAACCTGAAACTAAAAGCCGTATGGAGTGTATTGTGTGTGGCCTAATGGTTAAAACAGCTGCCTAGGACCCCTGAAATTCGGGCTTGAATCACGGATTGAATAGGACCCCCCGCCCTTCCCATCCTGCACCAGATCTGAAACGGTGACCCTTTTACTAGTCTTTTAAATAAGACAATAAACTGAATGCATCCCCGTGTGCATCACGCTATCAGCGCACGTTAAAGATCCCACTGTAACTAAAGAGTTGTATACGGCAGAATTTTATAACAAAATTCATTTTCATTGTAAACAGAAATACACACAGACAAAAACAAAGAGAGAAAAATGGGTGACTCGCTCTCCCCACGAGAGCAGCCCGAATATCACATGGTAAGTCTTTGGGTACATTAGGTTAATAAATAGGTAGTGTATTAACTTCTTTCACCCCTGAACAGATGAAGGAAACAAAGACAGATAACGAAAAGTAGAATCATAACAAAGGAAGAAGGAAACAAGAGAAAGCAATCGCCGTTCCATCCTCAAGCTGAAAAACAGCATCACCATGATTCATTCACGAAGATATTCAAAATAAGGGAATCTAAAAAAATGTAAACAGTGAAAGCAAAAAGCTCTGTGATATCTTGAGATGAGGAACAACATCAACTTGTTGTATCCTTGGGGAAAGAATGAAACATATGAAAAGAGAAGAAAGCAAAGAAATGAAGAGAGAAAGAATGAAAGAACGAAGGAAGAAACAAAAGGGGAAAGAAGGAGAGAAACAAGAAGAAAGCAAGGAAGAGAAGAAAAAAAAACGGAGAAAAGATGAAAGAACGACTGAACGCAGAAAGAAAAAAGGCAGGAGGGCAGGTAGGAAGGAAAGAAGGAAGAAGAAATAAAACATAAAAAAAAGGTTTAAGTTTATGGGGTGTCTGAATTTCATTAACATCACAAGATGATGAACTTAATGATGGGCTTTTCTTTTTCTTCTTCTTTTCTCCTCAAAAACAGACTTCTGTCACTGAACCGGTGGAGAACCCCCATCTGACCACCGCTTCCTCAATCCTCCACCTTCCCTCCATCTCCCACTCTCACTCCCTTTTCATCTGCCTTTTCTTCTTTCCTCTTTCAAGCAGGGTTCTGTAATTGAACCAGCAAGGGACTTTCCTCCGTCCCCTGTCCCTCCCCTCCCCTCCCCTCCCTTTTGCATCTAGCAATATTTCAGCGTGTGTCCTGTTGGCAAGTACAGATTAATCTGCCGTGTGGCCCACTTTCTTTGTCATTGAACTTAACTTGGCACGTGCACGTCACACTCACACACACACATTCATGCACGTGTGTGCATACACACACAGCTTACGAATTCACACACACACATCCTCCTCTCTCTCTCCCCTCTCTCTCTCTCTCTCTCTCTCTCTCTCTCCTCTCTCTCCCTCTCTCTCCCCTCTCTTTCTCGTCTGTCTTCCCCCTCTCTTCCCTCTCTCTCTCCTCTCTCTCTCACTTCTTTCTCTCCTTTCCTCTCTCCTTTTCTCCTTTCCTCTCTCTCTTTCTCTCCTTTCCCCTCCTCTCTCCCCTCCCTCTCTCTTTCGTCTGTCTGTCTTTCCCTCCCCCTCTCCCTCTCTTCCCTTCCTTCTCCCTCTCTCTCTTTTTCTTTCCCTCTCTCTCTCTCTCTCTCTTCTCTCTCACCACCTCTTTCCCTGTCTCTCATATACGAGCACACACCACAGAATATGAGGTAGGCACAGAATATTATCTCTTGTTATGTCTACGATGAAGTGAGAGTGAAATAAGAGCCACGCTGATGTGCTGAGAGAGAAAGCAAGAAAAAGAGAAACAAATGAGAAGGAAACAATAAACAAAAAAGGGAAGAGTCTTTGGCTGAGATGAAGTACAACATCAGCTTGTTCCATTTTTAAAACGGTAAAAAGAACAAAGAAACATGTTCAATGGTGTTTTTTTAAATCGAAGAAAAAGTAAAAGAACAACAATAAGAGGCAACGAAGGACACAAAAACAAAAAGAAAGAATGAAAGAAAAACGAAACAAAAGAAGATTGGAAGCTGCAAGGCAAAAAGTATACAGATATTAGTGTGTGTATAATATATATATATATATATATATATATATATATATAATATATATATATATATGTATATATATATATATTTATGTGTATGTATATATGTATATGTATACAGATTGATTTATTTGTAGATATTATTTGATATAAAGAAAGATGTAGATAGATAGATAGATAGATAGATAGATAGATAGATAGATAGATAGACAGATAGATAGATAGATAGATAGATAGGTAGGTAGGTAGGTAGATGGATGGATGGATGGATGGACGACGGACGGACGGACAGACAGATGGATGGATGGATGAATGAATAGATAGGCCTACATAGATAGACAGACATGTAGGTAGGAAGGTAGGTAGGTAGATAGATAGACAGACAGATAAACAGACAAGCAGATAGATAGATAGACAGACAAGCAGGCAGCTAGGTAGGCAGGTAGGTAAGGTAGGTAGGTGGACGGACAGACAGACAGATAGATAGAGAGATAGATATTAGATAGATAGGTAATAGATAGAAAACAGACAGACAGACTGACTGACTGACTGCCTGACTGACTGACTGACTGACTGACTGGCAGACAGACAGACAGATAGATAGATAGACACACAGACAGACAGACAGACATATAAAAGGCTTGTGTGGTGATCGGAGTTGATTGCATAAATTTTTACATCAAAGAATGATGAACTTGATGATGAATTTTTTCCTTCTGTCCTCCGTAAAGCAAGATTGTGTCATTGAACTAGCGGGGGACCTCTCCTCTTCTTTTCCCTGCCCCTCCCCAACCCCTCCCCCTTTTTTTTTCATCTGCCAAGTCTTCCTTTAGCTTCCTGTTGGCTGGTAGGAACTAGTCTGACATGTCTCATGCTTTCTTGGCGTGAAACTGAAATTTATAAACGGAGCGAAGGCGCGCATGCACACACTCGCACGTGCACATACGCACACACACAAACAAACACTCATGCAAACGAACTCATAAGCATAACACACACACGCGCATACACAAACATCAACACTAGCACACACACACATACACACACAAGCACGCACACACACACACGCGCACACACACACACACACACACACACACACACACACACACACACACACACACACACACCACACACACACACACACACACACATACACATAGCGCATATGATGTGTATTGGGTATGTACAGAACACTGACTGCTTGACGGGCACGTTAGCCGAGTGGTGAAGACATTGTTCTTCCATTTCGGTCTGAGTTGGATCCTGCCCGGAGATCTCCCAGGCAGACATGCTAGTATCTTAATGTCCCTCTTATGTACATGCACACAGAACATCAAATACGCTCTGTAATTTAAAACAATGGCGAAAGCCATGTCAGTGTTCAGTGGCTTATGGAAACATGAAAATATGATAATGATGATAATAATGAACAGTGATAGTCATCATCATCATCACTATCATCTTTGCTCATTGTTATCATCATTATTATAAAATTATTACCATTTTTACTACGATGAGGAGGAGGAGGATTGATGATGATGATGACGACGATGACGATGATGATGACGATGAATGATATAATGATAATGATATGATAATGATAATAGTAATGATGATGAGGAGGAGGAGGATAGTAATAATGGGTATAAGAATGATGCTAAGATAATAATAATGGTAATATTTATTACATTTAAGCAGCGTTTTACAAAGCAACAGAAGGGTGGGAAACGTTGCTATGCTAGTACATCAGTGTCGTGGAAACACAGCTGAATATCAATACATCAAAGCAACATGAGCATAGTTCATCAAAAATAACAACAACTGTTTTTCATTTATCGGTATGGGGTTTGTATAAGCACACATGAAAACACAACAACGGTCTATCTCAAAGAAATTGTATTTTTCAATTTTTTTGATATGTGGTAGATATTACTATAAAATTCATGATAACAAAGTGCCAAAGAAGCTGTTTATCAAATTTGAAAGTTATACAATACGTTGTTGCACAAAACGAGCTTACAGGCTTTTCACGGAGAAGAATGGATCACTGTGAAATACCGCCTTCTTCCCCCCACACTTCAGTACCATCAACAGACTACTAGAACTGTAAACCAGTGTTGCCTGTGCACAGAGAAATTGTTTTTCATCACATTATCTTATAGATCTCACTCAATATTTTTGTTTGAACAACAATTTATGTGTGTGCAGTTTTATTCACCATGTTATGGTACAACGGGCTATTGAATAGATATAGGATTGTTGCCTGAATTTGTGTCTGTATTCTTGGAGTCTCCTTTCATGCAAATTGGAACATCTCACAGTAGTCTATTGTTGCTGAAAACGTCTGTCCTCTTTCTGAAACAAAAGTTAAGCAACAACAGACTATCGACTTTAAAATGATTTTTAATCAATTTTCATTTTTTTAGCGGCAACGATTTTGTGTTGTACAAGTGTAAACAGGATTTTCTACATTCTCACCAAATTGTGAATATTTTGCTTGAGAATTTGATTTTTCATGAGCTTCCAAACTTTTCAAGTGAGTGTAGCTCTGAACTTTTCAAAATGGCGGCCATCGAGATATAGCTTTGTTTCTCTAAGGTATCGACATGTAAGCTTGCGCGCGCGCGCGCCACACACACACACGCACACACACACAAAAAACACACACACACGCGCGCGCGCGCACACACACACATACCTATCACACATAGACACATACGATAGACCGATCGATACATAGAGAACGAGCAAAAGGGTGAGAGAAAGAGAGAAAGAGAGAGACTGTAATTTGACTGGCCCGACAAGAGTCACATGCATTAAGCTCTGATTTTTTAAAGATTTTTTTCTGAAAGATATGTGTTCTGAAGAAATGTTTGAAAGTATGCAGACAGCTGCTTTATGGTAAAGACACTGGAAGGGAATTCCATGTTGTTGGGCCAAGAACTGATAAGGAATATTTTTGGCAAGTTGTTAGCGAGAACCGAGGTACGGTTAATGAAGAAGCTCCCTCCTTGAGAATGTTAGAAGGTTTATGGGGCAGGAGAAATTGTGACATGTATTTTGGCATAGTATTCAAACTTCGACATTGCAAGCAGAGTGTGGCAATTGTATGGTCAATCCTTACTTTGACAGGAAGCCAGCGTAGTTTTCTTAAGGTGCTTTTGCACTGCACTGTTTGCTGTCTTGTTGGACAAGTCGAGCTGCACTGCACTAAAATCGTTGGCGTTTGCATGGTTTATGATCAAAAAGTCCAGCATGCGTGCTCGTAAAAGACGGAGTATGCAGACAGTGCCTGCACAATTTGGGCCAAACAACGTGTATACACGTGTCCTAGAAAATATCACCCAAAACGCTTTGGAAAAAAAATGTCCTTTATCTCTTGTTGTGTGTAGGCCCTACAGTATTGTAGGAGTGATGTAAGATCCACCCTGCATGTGATGGCTAAAATGAAAAGCAACACTGACAGGTCGTCGTTTGAAAAGATTAAAGAGCAAGAAGAAAGAAGAAAGCAACAGTGGATGGAAGGATGAAGGGAAAGAAAGACAACTCTTTTCTGATTGCCAGAGATGAAGAACGGCATTAACTTCTTACGCTCCTGGAAAGATTAAAGAGAAAGGAAGACAGAAAGAAAAGAAAAGGAATAAATAGTGAAAATGAAAAATGACTGCTGTTAAATCTGAGATGAAGAACGTTAAGCTGTTTCATTCTTAAATGGCTTAAGCGAAAGGTAGTAAAATGCGAAATGTGGGAGGAAGAAGTAAAGCCAAAAAAAAAAGGAGAAAATGAGAGAAAGAAAGAAATAAGTGAGAAAAGAAGGAAAGAAATGAAGAATGGCTATGACAACCTGAGATGAAAAGCAGATTAACTTGGTGCATTCTTAAAAGCAAATAAAGAGAAAGAAAGTTTGTCTTGTTCTATCAATTGAATACGCGTTTATGTTCCATTTTCATGTGTTCCAGTTTTCTGTTTGATTGAACGCTGGCACTTACTTTGGTAGAGTTTTCTTAGGAACCAGAAAAACCAGAAACTTCCCTGCTGCTTGTCCAGTGGGAGAAAACGACTGGACGAAGCAGCAGGGAAGTTTCAGTCTTTCTCGGGTAAGTTTTGTATTTGGTGTTTGTTCGTTTGTGATCTTACATTCACGCTTGACAAAGGCCAGTTGGCCGAAAATTTGCGCCTGTCTTGTCTGGTTATATTAAATATGCGTTCTGATTCTATTTTCGTATTTTCGTATTTTTCTGGTTCCTGTTTGTTTGAACGCGGGCAGTTGCACTCGTTTTTGGATCTATAGATCTCTTAGAAAAAGAAAAAAGAAAACAAAAAGATTGAAAGAAGAAAAGAAAAGGAATGGGGAAAATGAAGGCACGAAACACAGGAAAGGGTGAAGAAAGAAGAGAAAAAATAAAAAGGACAAGAAGGAAAGCTAGAAAGACTGAATGAAAGAAACCAAATAGTGAAGAAAATGATGAAAGAAAAGAAAGATGTGAAGCAAGCAAGCACGACAACAAGAAAAAATTAAGCCGACGGTTGGTTTATGGGTGCTTTCATTTACATCACAGGATGATGAACTCGATGAACGTTTCCTTTATTCGTCCTTAAAAACAGACTTCTGTCATCGAGCAAGCAAAGACCTTTTCTCCCCAGCTCACCTCTCCAGTCTGTCTCCAACCCCTCCAGTCTTTTTTCATCTACCTGATCTTCCTTCTTTCGTGAAGCAGGGTTGTGTCATTGAACCAGAAGTGTATCTGTCTGACCCCCCCCCCCCCCCCCCACTTTCCACATCCCTGTCCTTCCCTCATTTCATCCATGTCATGTCTTCTTAGCTTTCCCTTGGCAAATATGGACTGGTCTGACGGTGTGCAGTGTTCTCTTTTTACCTGAACTTACAACTTCACACGCACGTGCACTCACACTCATAAGCACGTATTCGCCAATACACTTGCACACACGCGCGCGCGCACACACACACATACACACACACACATACACACTACACTTACACACATACGCACACACAGTATACATACACAACCACGCACGCACGTACACACACATATACACACACCCACGTCTTTGTAAAGTACACTCATAAACACGCACACACGCGCACACACTCATACATACACACCTCTTTATAAAGGTCAGACATAAACACATACACACACACATGCACACCCACTTACATACAAAACACTTTGTAAAGAGCATCCACACATATCCATGCACACAAACACGCACAGACGCACACATACACGCACAATCGCACACACACACGTACTCGCACAGTACATGCACACACGCGTATTCACACACACGCACGCATGCACGTACACGCTAGCACGTAGTCAAAGAACGTGGCCACATAAGTACCTCCATGTTTCCTATTCTTCTGTAATGTCACTCTATTGTTAGAGGACCAGAAGGTGGTCATTCAGATTGTTGATGGAAATTTGAAATATTTCAGTGATAGCTGCAGGACATTTTAATCTTAGTGTTTACCTATAGAATGGCAATTATCACAAGACATGTTAAGTTCATTTAGATAACTTCAATTAACACAAAATGGTTCATTATCTCAGAATTTGTGCTTTCGTGGACAGTCGGAATAATTAGCTGTGGAGGGCAGCAGAAATTTAACTAGAGATAATCCCAATTTCAGTTTCAATTTGGGTTATATTGTTTATAGCCCCAGCCGTTAACGAGGTATTTCCCATCGCTGTCAAACCAAACTGAATGCGTGTCAGAACCCAAACGATCATCAGGACATTCCATCATTAAACCCCGAACACGCCATCATAGCTCATAGATATAAACAGTGACATAGATTGGCTACTCGACAAACTCATGGCTTATGCCAGCCTCAGCTTCGATTGCTATTAGTTTTGTAGGAACAACCCCTGTGTGGCTTGAAACAACTTTGAGAGTTACAGATTGTGTCTTGGTAAATAATAATATCGTATTTATATGGTGGCAGTTTCCTTTGTGTGTGTGTGCGTGTGTGTGTGTTGTTGTTGTTGTTGTTGTTGTTGTTGTTGTTGTTGTTGTTGATCTTCTTCTTCTCCTCCTCCTCCTCCTCCTCTTCTTCTTCTTCTTTTCTTCTTCTTCCTCTTCTTCTTCTTCTTGACAAAGAGGGGAGCTGTTTTCTCAAGTATTTCATGTTGTTTCCATCAGTTAGTTACAGTCTTGGGCAAATAGTTTTGATCGAAAACTTCTTCTCCGTCCAGAATAATTTGAAAATTGATTGCTTATCATGATTTTTGTTTTTCTAAGAACATAATCCCCCCCCCCCCCCTCTCAAATTTGAATTGAAGCCAGATGAATAACACAGCAACGATGTTGGCCGCTCCTCACAGCGAGGCATAGCATGGTGATGATAGCACAGCATGACAGAATCAGTTGTCTGTCTTCCTGCCCAAGACATTCTCTCATCTGTTTCAGGGAACCGTAGGAAGGAGACAGTATTATGTGGGTTATGCACGGGTCACACATCCTACACTCATTCCTACCTTTTAAAAAATGGAGAAGTGCCGTGGTATATACCATGTGACGAGCTGTTGAGTATCAGACACCTTCTTATAGAACCTTTTCAGAGACGCCCCTCCAAATGCAATTTTCCAGTTTTTACAAGAGATCAATAGATTTCATCAGATATGATCTTATTTATGAGCATTTTTTTTTTCTTTAATTGCATTTTAGACTTGCAATGATAACGATGAGCTTGGTTTTTTTTAATGTTGTCTTTTTTTCTTAAAGTTAGGTGTCGTTTTTAACGTGGTGTTAGCCCTGATATGGCTCTAGTACGGCTGGGCTGTAGGCAATATGAACTTGAACCTGAAATTCTGCATCATGGAATGGAATGGAATCTTTATTTAATGTCTGTTCACAAAAGTGATTTTAGACACACAAACACACACACACACACACACACCACACACACATATATATATATATATATATATATATATATATATATATATATATATATATATATACAAGAGGGTGGGGGACGGAATGGGAAGGGGTAGTGGGAGTTTGAATGTAAGAAGGGGAACAATTATAATTAAGAATTCAGAACATTAAGTTAACAGTGTCAATTAATAACAGACAACAATTAATTAACTCTTCATAACACTCTGCCAACAGGGATCTGAGAATCAGCTGGATTACCGAAATAATATCTTTTTTTTTTTTTTTTTTTGTAAAGAATATCTCTAGAGTCAGTACATGAAAAATCGAGATTGTTATTTCTATATGTCGTAAGTAAGATAGGACATTCAAAGAGCAGATGGTGGACAGATAATGCTTTTGAACAAAATTTAATACATACATAAAATCGAGATTGTTATTTCTGTATGTCGTAAGTAAGATAGGACATTCAAAGAGCAGATGGTGGACAGATAATGCTTTTGAACAAAACTTAATACATACATTCTGTGTATATTTTGTTTTCCAAGAGTTAAGCCTTAGTTTGTATATCAAGGACGCTAGCTGTCTGGGGCAGTTAGGTATCATTCTGCATCATGTCCCTGTCAAATTTCTAACCAACCGTTCTCACTTGAGAGAGGACTTTTGTGTTTGTTCAACAGTGGTTCATCGCACTCGGACAGTTCCGTTTGCGTTCATCCAAATCTACCAGTAATTGTGTGGCAGATTCTTTGAGCCTGCGCAAAAACCCTATGCACTGGCAAGATCTTGAAAAGGAGAGAAGGAGAATGTGATCTCTGAAACACTAAGCTGACACCACCAGCATGATTGGAGCGTTACGATGAGCAGCGATTAGATCAGTTGTTTGTATGTTGCAAGCGCGGACTGAACATGAAACATGATAAAGGGAACTGTTTGTTGATAATGATGTCCCTTTGTAAGGCATGCCTGTGAGGCCAGGATGTGCTCCTGGTGTCGTATCTCCCCTCACTATCTATCACACCAGTATTTGTTGGTTTTTTTGTTTGTTTTGTTTTGTTTGTTTGTTTTGTTTTGCTTTTGTTTGTTTTTGTTTGTTGTTTGTTTCTGTTTGTTTTTGAGGGTCGTCGTGGTGGTGGTTGGTTTGTTTTCTAAGAAAATTGCGAACGTGCATAATACACAGATAATAAAACGCTATCTTCATATCTTGATAATCATGAAATTAGTACACGTGAAATGTCTTGAATTCTCATTTCGGAAATGTCAAAAAAAAAGCAACAGGAAGAGAAAGAGTTGTGGAAGGGGAGGGGCGGGGACGACAGAAATACGATGAACAGAAAACCAGTGAGCGGCATTCAGATAGCAAGAGAGAACAGATAGGACAATTTCCTGTAGTTCCAAAGAAGAACAGAAAGAGAAAAATTCCCTCCGGTATATTTGTGGAAAACAGAAAATATTAAATATTCTTATTTGTTGTAAAGCTAATTCCCAACGATTATTCCAGCGCGCGCACACACACACACACACACACACACACACACACACACACACACACACACACACACACACACACACACACACACACACACACACACGCACACACACTCTCCTCTCTCTCTCTCTCTCTCTCTCTCTCTTTCTCTCTCTCTCTCCCTGCTCTTAGTGCAAAAGGCCCACCTCAGTATTGGTCAACTTCTTGTTTCTCCCATGCTAATGCAAGAGGCCGATTTATTGTGTCCACTTCTCCACGTGGATTCGGAAGATCCATCATATTTTGACAATCCATAGAAACTGAAGAGAAGCTGATTGAAGGTGGCGGTTTTTATACGTGTGCCCTGATACACTGTTAGCAGCCTGCAGCATAAAAACCAGCATGTTCGCTGCCCATCTTAATGCCGCAGTCATTCTGGTGGTGTCAGCTTAGTGTTTCTTAGATCCCATGCCCCCCACATCCTTTTCATTCTCATTCCTAAACTGACGCCTTCCGCAACAAGCAGTCAAAAGGACCAGGGAGCTTAACCCATTGACTCCAGCACCCTGTCCACCAGGATCCTGCATTGTCAAAACCATGCTAGAAAGCACAAACTTAACCCTTTGACTCCCTCACCCTATCCACCAGCTTTCTGCAGGAAGCTGGTGAATAGGGTGAAGGAGTCAAAGGGTTAAGTGTTTGCAGTTGGTGGATAGGGTGCGGGAGTCAAAGGGTTAAGTGTTTGCAGTTGGTGGATAGGGTGCGGGAGTAAAAGGGTTGTGTTTGCAGTTAGTGGATAGGGTGCGGGAGTCAAAGGGTTAAGTGTATGCAGTTGGTGGATAGGGTGCGGGAGTCAAAGGGTTAAGTGTTTGCAATCGGTGGATAGGGTGCGGGAGTCAAAGGGTTAAGTGTTTGCAGTTGGTGGATAAGGTGCGGGAGTCAGAGGGTTAAGTGTTTGCAGTTGGTGGATAAGGTGCGGGAGTCAAAGGGTTAATATATAATGTAGCCATGTGACCTGTATCAAGTGGAGCGACAGGAGACATAGCCAGCTACAACTCCTCTGACCACCAAGATCCAGTCTGCAGGAACTGGAGAAAACGGCTACATGTATTTCCAGCTGTGGTCTGACCATTCAGACCTCGAATAAAACAAGAAGAAAAAGAATACTCATTTCCAGACCTTCCCAGCGCATATGGTTTTGCGCAGGATCAATGAATCTGTCAAGTAATTACTGTCATACTTGGGTGGAGTGCGTATAGAATTGTCCCAGTTGAATGGATCTCTCTTGAACAAATTCCAGACTCCATTCATCAGAGTATGTCTGCGAGACAGAAAGGACACCCCTCTTCATGTCTGTTGACAGAGCGTGTTGACAGTACCCGCCATTCGCCTTCAACCTTTTCATGTATGTACATATCAACCAAGCCTGAGACCGTCAAATACTCGAGATACCCACACATACGTATTCTTTTGCATAAGGAAATATTCACTCACAAACGTTCACTCACACAGGTAAATATTCATTCTCATTTTCAAAGACTCATTCACATACTCAAATACTCACACTTTTGCGGACATTGGCACCACACATCAAGAACCAGAGACAGGTCTTTGAGGAAACGCTGCGATGAATCGAATGGATGGAGAACATTCAGAAACGGCAAGAGCTTACGTCGATGGTTGATGAAGGGGACAGAAATGATGGATATCTCGGAAGTTCTTTCAGCTTTTGTGTACAGTTCATCTCCAGCCATGCCCGAGACCTTCTCTGTTCGTCGTCAACAGTGTTAGCTGTATCGACTTCACAGTTTTGCTCTAGATATTTGATCGAGAAACACTGAGGTTGAGAGTGAGTGTGTTTATCTATGCGTCTGGGGAACAGAGAGAGACAGAGTTAGAAGAATATGGATGGGTGGGTGGGTGGGTGGGTGGGTGAGTGGCTGTGTGTGTAGGTGGATGGGGAGTGAGGGGTGCATTACATCGTCTTCTGCTGCTGGTTAACATACATGTAATATACATATATATATATATATATATAATATATATATATAGGTATATATTTACACACATACATATGTGTTTGTGTGTACACACACGTATATATACAAATATATATATATACCTTCTCTCTCTTTTTTTTTTTTCTTTTCTTTCTCTCCCCACCCTCTTTATCCTGCTTCTTCTCTTTCTTCTTCATCTTCGTCGGTTCGTCATCCTTTTTACTTAATCATCCTCTTCGTCCTCTTCCTCCTCTTTTCTTTTTCCTTTTTCCTCATTTTCTTGTCTCCTTGTCCTTCTTTTCATACCCCGTCATTCCTCAAATGTATCCGTGTTTTATTGTATTGAACTTGTCGATGTGCCTGGGGTGGACATGGCTTCATCTCTCTCCCCAAGATGATTCAGGGAAAACCCATGTATCGGCTCCAGGCTACTATTCCCAGATTAATGTGGGCGAGCCCATGCCTTAGTCCCAGCGCTTTTCTGTCGGAAATATTATTGGAAAACCCATGTCCTGTCTTCAAAGCTGTATGTTCCTGAGGAAATTGGATCTTCTTGTATTGAGGGTTCATAGTATGAGGGTGTGCCCGTAAGATCTGTTCCTTTGTCATTCATTACTCCAGGTAATGAAAAAAAAAAGTTTCGCTTTTCCTAACGTGCATTTGTGAAGGAGATGTCGGTGAATATGTATGTTTGTTTGTTTTGTTTGTTTGTTTGTTTTTGTCTGTCTGTTTGTTTGTCATGAATGCGTTATTACTTGTACGGATGTGATTTGGCAGCGAAGGAGAGCGCTTCTCAAATATCAGTCTTTAAAGTGAATCATGCCAGTGTCGACTGATATAAAGTGTTGTGGGTTCCATTATTAAGCGTGTCTGTGTCGAATAACGTGAAACGTCTGTTGAGGTCTGGTTTGATTTGAGCTCTGATTTGATTTGAGCTCTGATTTGATTTGAGCTTTCTTTTATTTTCAATGAACATCTAAGCCTCTTTGGGCTATGGAACTCAGGGCAGGATTTCTTAGAATTTTTTTTCTTGTTTGTTTGTTCGTCCATTTGCTGTTTCTGTGCTTTTTTTTTTTTTGTGATTTGTTGTTTTTTGTTTGGTTGGTTTTTTGTTTTTGTTGTTGTTGGTTGGTTGGTTTTTCTTTTGTTTTTTGTTTTTTCGCTTGTTTGTTTGTTTGTTTCTCCTGTTTTGTTTTGATTTTTGCTGCTCCATCTGTAGCTCGTCGGATTCATATGCTAATGATTGTGTGTTCAAATCCCTGGGTGCTCTACATTAGAACTGGCCCTCTCACTGTCCCATCTTAACATCATTGTTGTTCTGGTGGTGTCAGTATAGGATTAGATAGGTCCTCCTTCCCCACTTCCTTGAAATGGTTATCCCCGTCAGCCAGATCACCTGAGGTAGGTGCCGGCGTAAAAACTAAACCAAACCAATCAATCACTTCGTGATGATTGATGTGGACGACGATGATATTGATGATGATGGTAGTGGCAAATATTACCGTGGTAGTCCATTGTGGTTTGAGACAAATCAGTTCCTTGTTTACTACGAGTATCACCCCTACGGGGATGCCTGGGGGTCTTTCAGTATAAATATTATCCCCACCATCTGGAAATTCTATGGTAGTAATGTCCTCTTTTCTGTCACTGTCTTTGCTTCCTGTCATTTCTTCCTAATCGGTCCATTCACCTGTATGTGCATGGTTCTTTAAAACCTTACTTTCTTTTAAGATTGATAATTGGGTACAGGTATTTCGTGCGTTTTTGGCTCTATGGAAACGTGATGTGCAGAAGCAGTTTTTGGTAATTAGGCCTGTTTTTAATGTTTTTGTGTCCTTAGTTGTGTTTGTTCAGGTTTCGTTTGTTAAATCCACTGATGATAAGTTGGAGGGAGCGGTCAATACAAGGGGCATATCTGTACATTTTGTGCACGAATGCAGTCATGTGTGTACTTAATATGGAATTGTCCGAGTGCGGTGAATCCTTTTTGAACAAACTCGAAAAAAAATAACTCTTGTTTCGTTTGTTATGGTGGTGGTGATTGTGGTAGTGCTTGTAGTTGGGTTTTTTTGTTTGTTTGTTTTTGTTTGTTTTGTTTTGTTTTTTTGCTTTTTTTTTTTTTTTTTTTTTTTTTTTTAATGGGGGGTCGCTGTGGGTTTTTCTAACACTGTACGGCTGCGGGGCGTGGGCGGTCGGCAGGCGGAGCCAGAGCGGGATTGGGGCAGCCGAGATGTGGTTTCTGGGAAGAATGTTGCGAGTTCCGTGGACAGCAGGGAAGACAAGCGAGACGGTCTTGATGGGGACGGACGCATGTGGATCATTCGTGGGGAAGATTGGGAAAAGACAGGCAACGTTTGTAGGCCGTTTTGTGGGGAAAGGGGAATTGGAGCGCCTGGTCGTAGCGGGAAAGCTGGAGGGAAGGAGGGCGCCGGGTGGACCCGGGGAGAGGATGCTGGACGGGTTTGCGCGGTGGCTGGGGGCAGGGAGGGTGGAGGAGATGCTTGAGGCGACAAGTGATGGAGACAGATGGAAGTCCATAATCGCCAACGCCATGCGGCAAGGCACCTGATGATGATGATGTCACTTTTAGAGCCAATAGCTCTTTCCCCCGACATTCACTGAATGGCATTGCTTTGGTCAAAGGTTGGTGTGTCTAGTCGTTGACACAAGACAGAACACCTTGACTGCAGCGAAATGTTTCTGTTACATGGGTATTATCATCACCCATGATAAGTTCTTGACATAATAACTATCATCCTCTAGAATCAAGAGGCCAAAACTCTGAAAAAGATGCGGCCACGATATTAAAGAAACGACTGTCAAGGCATTCCTCCATTCTGTGAAATGTAGCTGTAATAATAGTAGCATACCGTTGTTCCTGGCTGTTTCACAAAGTGATGAGCAGTCTGTACAAGCAGTAACACTTGGCAGCAAACGGTTTTGTTTCGACAAACATTTACGATCGGCATCAGTTGCCAACGAACTACTTTCTGTTGGGCATTTTCTTCTCTTCTTCTTCTTCTTCTTTCTTCTTCTTCTTCTTCTTCTTCTTCTTCTCTCTCCTTCTCCTTCTCTCTCCTTCTCTTCTTCTTCTCCTCTTCTCTCTCTTTTCTTCTTTTCTTCTCCCTCCTTCTTCTTCTTCTTTTCTTCTTCTTCTTCTTCTCTTCTTCTTCTCTTCTTCTCTTCTTCTCATTCTCCTCTCTCTTCTTCTTCCATTCTTCTTCTTCCTTCCTTCTTCTCTCTTCTTCTTCTTCGCATTCTCTTCTTCTTCTTCTCTTCTTGCATTCTCTTCTTCCTTCTTCTTCATTCTTCTTCTTCCATTCTTCCTTTTTCTCTTCTTCTTCATTCTTCGCATTCTTCTTCTTCTCTTCGCATTCTTCTTTCGCATTCTTCTTCTTCGCACTTCTTCGCATTCTTCTTCGCATTCTTCTTCTTCGCATTCTCTTCTTCTTCGCATTCTTCTTCTTCGCATTCTTCTTCTTCGCATTCTTCTCTTCTTCGCATTCTTCTTCGCATTCTTCTTCTTCGCATTCTTCTTCCATTTCCTTCTTCTTCTGCATTCTTCTTCGCATTTTCTTCTTCTCGCATTCTTCTTCTTCGCATTCTTCTTCTTCTTCGCTTCTTCTTCTTTCGCATTCTTCTTCTTCGCATTCTTTCTTCTTCTTCGCATTCTTTCTTCTGCATTCTTCTCGCATTCTTCTTCTTCTTCGCATTCTTCTTCTTCGCATTCTTCTGCATTCTTCTTCGCATTTCTTCTTCTTCGCATTCTTCTTCTTCTTGCATTCTTCTTCTTCATTCTTCTTCTTCTTCGCATTCTTCATTCTTCTTCTTCGCATTCTTCTTCTTCTTTCCATTTCTTCTTCTTCTTCGCATTTCTTCCTTCTTCTTCGCATTCTTCTTCTTCTTCGCATTCTTCTCTTCTTCTTCGCATTCTTCTTCTTCTTCGCATTCTCTTCTTTGCATTCTCTTCTTCGCATTTCTTTCTTCTTCTTTCTTCGCATTCTTCTTCTTTCGCATTCTTCTTCTCGCATTCTTCTTCGCTCCATTCTTCTTCTTCTTCGCATTCTTCTTCTTCGCATTCTTCGCATTTTCTTCTTTCTTTTCGCATTCTTCTTCTTCGCATTCTTCTTCGCATTCTTCTTCTTCGCATTCTTCTCTCTTCTTCTTCTTCTTCTTCTTCGCATCTCTTCTTCTTCGCATTTCTTCTTCTTCTTCGCATTCTTCTTTCTTCTTCTTCTTCTTCTTCTTCCTTCGCATCTCTTCTTCTTCGCATTCTTCTTTCTTCGCATTTCTTCTTCTTCGCATTCTTCTCTTTTCCATTCTCTCGCATTCTTCTTCTTCGCATTTCTTCTCGCATTCTTCTTCTTCGCATTCTTCTTCTTTCATTCCGCATCTTCTTCTTCTTCTTCATTCGCATTCTCTTCTTCTTTTCTGCTTCTTCTTCTTCTTCGCATTCTTCTTCTTCTTCTTCGATTCTTCGCATTCTTTCTCGCTTTCTTCTTCTTCTTCTTCTTCGTTCTCCATTTCTTCTTCCTTCTTCGCATTCTTCTTCTTCTTCTTTCGCATTCTCTTCTTCTGCATTCTTTTCTTCTTCTTCTTCTTCTTCGCATTCTTCTTCTTCTTCTTCGCATTCTTCCATTCTTCTCTCGCTTCTTTCTTCTTCTTCGCATTCTTCTTCTTCTTCGCATTCTTTCTTCTTTCGCATTTCTTCTTCTTCGCATTCTTTTCTCCGCATTCTTCTTCTTCTTGCATTTCTTCTTCTTCGCTTCGATTCTCTTTCGCATTTCTTCTTGTTCTCGCATTCTTCTTCTCGATTTCTTCTTCGTCTTCTTCTTTCCTTCTTCTTCTTCTTCTTCTCATCTTCTTCTTTCTTCTTCGCATTCTTCTTCTTTCGCATTCTTCTTCTTGATTCTGCTTCTTCTTCTTCTCTTCGCATTCTTCTTCTTTGCATTCTTCTTCTTTGCATTCTTCTTCTTCTTCGCATTCTTCTTCTTCTTCGCATTCTTCCTCGCATTCTTCTTCTTCTTCGCATTCTTCTTCTTTCTTCGCATTCTTCTTCTTCGCATTCTTCTTCGCATTCTTCTCCTCGCATTCTTCTTCTTCTTCGCATTCTTCTTCTTCTTCTTCTTCTTTCTTCTTCGCATTCTTCTTCTTCTTCGCATTCTTCGCATTCTTCGCATTCTTCGCATTTCTTCTTCTTCGCATTCTTCTTCTTCGCATTCTTCGCATTCTTCTTCTTCTTTGCATTCTTCGCATTCTTCTTCTTCTTCGCATTCTTCTTCTTCTTCGCATTCTTCTTCTTCGCATTCTTCTTCGCATTCTTCGCATTCTTATTCTTCTTCTTCTTCTTCTTCTTCTTTCTTCTTCTTCTTCTTCTTCTTCGCATTCTTCTTCTTCTTCTTCGCATTCTTCTTCGCATTCTTCTTCGCATTCTTCTTCGCATTCTTCTTCGCATTCTTCTTCTTCACATTCTTCTTCTTCGCATTCTTCTTCGCATTCTTCTTCTTCTTCTTCGCATTCTTCTTCTTCGCATTCTTCGCATTCTTCGCATTCTTCTTCTTCGCATTCTTCTTCTTCGCATTCTTCTTCTTCGCATTCTTCGCATTCTTCGCATTCTTCTTCTTCGCATTCTTCTTCGCATTCTTCGCATTCTTCTTCTTCGCATTCTTTTTCTTCGCATTCTTTTTCTTCGCATTCTTCTTCTTCTTCTTCGCATTCTTCTTCGCATTCTTCTTCTTCTTCTTCGCATTCTTCTTCGCATTCTTCGCATTCTTCTTCTTCTTCGCATTCTTCTTCTTCTTCGCATTCTTCTTCTTCGCATTCTTCTTCTTCGCATTCTTCGCATTGTTGTTCTTCTTCGCATTCTTCTTCTTCTTCTTCTTCGCATTCTTCTTCTTCTTCGCATTCTTCTTCGCATTCTTCTTCTTCGCATTCTTCTTCGCATTCTTCTTCTTCGCATTCTTCTTCGCATTCTTCTTCTTCTTCTTCGCATTCTTCTTCTTCTTCTTCTTCTTCCTCTTCTTCTTCTTCTTCTTCTTTTTCTTCTTCGTGTTGTTTCTTAAAGCCATGATTATGTGCTTGGAAGGTGTCCATGTCATACTTCTACGCTTAACGCACTTAAAACTGAACATTGCTTAATGCACTTCAAGCTGAACATTGTTTAGGTACCCTTTGCTTTAATGAATTAATGGTACCATACAGTGTTGCACGAGTTATGAGTAACAGTTGGTACTCTACTAAATACATGTAGAATTTAACATTGCATGTTCCTTTCCTGAAGAAGGTTGACATCAAAAGATTAACCGTTATGGGCTGAGAACTTCCTTTCTAAAGAGCACTTGACGGTAGAAATCAAATGGTAAGGGGTTCTAGGTAGTCTCGCATTATTTTGTAAGACGCCAACTCGGTCAGGTAGCACAATTTCAGTATCAAATGCTCAGTGTGGTCTTTCGTGTTCTTTCTGTGACATTGAGTCGTTAAACTGATGAAGTCAAGTTGTCAACTCGGATAAATGCAACTCGTCCATCTAAAAAAAGAATTGGTACAAGTTTTGTTCAGATAAGACAGCAGAACATTTGTCCAAACTGTTCTGCCTTGGTTTACTCGAATTATACATAGGGAAGGCGATAGCCTTGTATGGACAGGTCTATCATTTGCAGTGCTTAAGTTAAATTCAGACTGAATAAAATGGTTTGGGAATGTTGTTTTGTTTTTGGTTTTGTTGTGTTGTTCGTTTACTTGTTTCTGTATGTTTGTTTTTTTCCTGTTGGTTCAGTTTGTTAGAGCGATACTGATAACGTATAGATCTTGGGTTCAACCCTCAACGCGCCACAGGTTTTTACTTGTTCTGGCCGGCTTTTTTTGATATAGAGTTTTTGACACCAGATTTCTTCTCTCGAGTTTAATCCCACCCGGCAACACAATAGTGGCTCGTTGGCTGTCCAGTCTAGTGGTGTCAGTGCTTCATAGGTCCCTTTCCTCTCCCCATCTCAAAATCTTGCTATCACATAGGCTTTAGTGCAGGCTCAAGGAGTCTCCCAAATTATTGCTGGCAGATTTCTGTAGAGCGTATGTATGGAATTATCTGAGTGCTATTAATCTCTCTTGAACCAACTCCAAACTCCAAACTCAGTCTGTCTCCAGACAGGCGCGTTATTGTTATTGTTATTGTTATTGTTATTGTTGTTTAAAGCCCAGCCGACTGCGTAGAGCCACGTCAGGGCTATAACTGTTTAAAAACATACAAAACTTAGGGAGGAAAAAAAATTTTAAAAAGAAAATTAAGTACACATATCAATGCATTCGCGCATATAATCTAAGGAGATGCCCCTTGCGTTGACCACTCCGTCCATTTTATCGCACGGGGGATATAAAAAACACACCTGAATACAAATGTAAGCATACCTAAGGACACCAAAACATAGGGCCTATGTAAAAACGGGCACAAATTACCTAAAATTGCTTCCACATATCTCACCTCCCTAGAACCAAAAACGCCTTTAATTCATGTACCAAATTATCAATCCTAAGAAAAAGTACGTAAGACTTTATCGAACACATACAGATGGATGGACCAGCAAGGCAGAAAATGATAGGAAGAAATGACAGAAAGCAAGGCAACAAAGCAGAAACAAAGAGAGTGACAGAAAAGAGGAAATATCTAGCCCAGAATTTCCAGAAGGTAGGATAATGTTTATACTGAAAGAGCCCCCAGCATCCCCACGGGGGTAGACAGGCGCGTGGCAAGGTAGAATGTCGGTATGGCATGACTGACTTTGTTTTTGCAGCATGGTTTTGTTTTTAGCAGTTTTGTTTCTCTTTTGCTTGTTTTTTCTGGTATATATTTTTCCTGCATGTCGTCGTACCAGCTTGTTAACTGTGTTTAAACTGCAAGCATTGATGGGAGTTACACATGGAAAGAAGCGTTGCAATGTTTTGAAGAAAGAAAGATGTTGGTGTTGGTGAACAAGCCACGAGTTTATTTGCCCTCTGCCTCACGTTAACATTGTAACCTGCTACCAGATCTAAGGCAGAGTTTGTCAAATAAGTTTTCGTCGAGTGTGAACAAAAAAGACAAGAAAAACAGAAAAAACAGCCAGTATTTAAAGCACATTTTATGAGGCAAGAGAAATTTGAGCACCTAGTCATAACAGGAAAGATAAAAGGGAAAAGAGCATCAGATAGACACAGGGAGAAAGTACTAGACAGTTTTGCAAAGTGGACGGAGAAAAAAGCGTAGGAGATGTATTTGCAGCGACAAAAGATGGAGGGCCGTGGTCGCCAGTGCCACGGAGTATGATGATGAGTTCAAGGAAAGAAGGATTTTAGTTTATCCGGGGCGTTGGTGTCTGTCTGTTTCTTTGACTCTGTCTGTCTCTCTGTCTGTCGGTCGGTCGGTCTGTTGGTCGGTCTGTGTATGTCTGTCTGTGTATATCTGTCCGTCTATCTGCGAGTGAGTCTACGTGTGTGTATTTCAGAATGTGCGAGTGTACATGTATATGTTTGTGCGTGCGCACGCGTTCTCTCTGTCTGTCTTTCTGTCTGTCTATCTGTCTGTCTGTCTCTCTCTCTCTCTCTCTCTCTCTCTCTCTCTCTCTCTCTCTCTCTCTCTCTCTCTCTCTCTCCCCCCTCATTTTTCTTCCTTGTGTGTGTGTGTGTGTGTGTGTGTGTGTGTGTGTGTGTGTGTGTGTGTGTGTGTGTGTGTGTGTGTGTGTGTGTGTGATATTTTCCACCTTTAAATCTTTATGTGGAAATGCTCCTTATACTGGATCGCAGATACATTGTTGTTGTTGTTGTTGTTTGTTTGTTTGTTTGTTTGTTTGTTTGTTGTCGTCGTCGTTCATGTCGTTACTTTTCTGCTTAAGATTCAGTTCAGTTACAAACATTATTTTATCGCGTGTTTCAATTCTTCTTCATGTTGTTTCGTCGTTTTCCTTGCAAAATTCTTGTTTCGTTTATGTGTGCGCGTGCTCGTGCGCATACTCTGTGTGAGTGAGAGAGAGAGACCGACAGACAGATAGATAGACAGACAGACAGAGTAAGAGAGAGAGAGAGAGAGGATGTTTTGATGCTTAGTATATTTTATTGCCAAAATCGGTTGGGAATGTTTACGATATTAATAGGTTAAACATTATACCCTAAATGTGATGTTGCTAAACCCGAGACACTGAGGTCAGATCAAAAGCTTGTTCATTAAAGATTCCGTAAGTCATATCAGTGTCCAATGGCTTATGGAAACTTGATTTCAAAAAAAAAAAAATTAATGTACACTCTTCAACTCTTCAATTTGGAAGGTCAGCCATCATCATTGACTATTGTTGACCTGTGTGCGCAGAGGCGTAAGATTAAACACAAAAATAGGTCATTTGGGACAACAAAAGGATAGAGGGGGATCTAAGGTGACCTCAAAACCCCAACCGCTTACCCCTGACTTCAGCTCCGGGGCAGCGTGTTGCGGCAGGCAAAAAAAAAAAAAAAGGGGGGGGGGTGAGGGGGGGCCTAACCTGGTATCTGGACAGGCTTATAGGCTTATCCGGTAATCGTAGCGACCCCCAGGTCTAGCTAGACCTGGACCGGCACAACCCTATCCAAGGCTAGTTGGTTGGGGGGGGGGGGGGGGAGTCTAAGCTGTGATTTTGTTGAGCTCCCTCTTGAATGATTCTAAAAGGAGGGAGCCTCTGCTGCTGAGTATGTAGACTGTGCAGCAACATACTGCCTGTGTGCATACATGCATCCGGAAAAAAAACTGGAAAGCGAAAAGAAGAAAAAAAAAGAACAAAAACAACTACAAGGAAAGTCGGAAAGACAAACGCATTCCGAACTATTCGCTGACTATCGATGCGTGGTTGCTTACAACTCCGTTCTCTCTTCCCGTCTATGTTTCCGTTGGTCTTGGTTTGGCACAGACGTAGAGAGCTCCCGCCCAGCAAACAGACTGCACTAGTTCAAACCTGACTGGGAAACTATGTGTACGTACTGCTTCCAGTTCACCCGGCTGTGAATGAGTGTCTGACCCTGTTCAGAGTGGCGGAAGGTAGAACAGCGAGGGAGAGGATTAGTCCCCCCCCCCCCCCCCTGCCTCCCTGCCTTCAGCACATTGAGAGTATTGAGGTCTCTATCACTTCGCTTTTCAATGATCGCCTCAGAGTTACGATATCTTTACTCCCCCCCCCCCCCCCCCCCCGCCGTGCCCCACTCCATCAGACAGCATGGGTGTTAAGGGATATCTTTCAGGATGGGGGGAGATAGTAGCCTATCATGAATATTTTATCGTTTTTTGCCGCTGTTCTGCCATCCAGGCAGTTCATTAGTCCGTGTTTAGGTTCCATTACGAATCCTTCAACATCATATTAAACAATGCACGCGTGCACACACACACACACACACACGTACATACACACACACACGTACATACACACACACACACGTACACACACACACACACACGTACACACACACACACACACACACACACACACACACACACACACACACACTGAGGTCTGTCTTGAAGCACTGAAGCATTGTGTTTACTAGTTATTATCGCCGTGTGTGTGTGCGTGTTTGTGTGTGTGTGTGTGTGTGTGTGTGTGTGTGTATGTGTGTGTGGGTGGGTGTGTTTGTGTGTGTGTGTGTGTGTGTGTGTGTGTGTGTGTGTGTGTGTGTGTGTGTGTGTGTGTGTGTGTGTGTTTCAGAAATCGAGGACGTGACCAACATGGTGCTGTTCCTGCTGAGTGACCAGGCGGCCATGGTCAACGGCACCCACATGACGTTGGACGGCGGTCTGACCTGCAACTAGTGTAATCCCACACCAACACCCCGTCATTGTCTGTCCTTGTGTTTCAGTACCATCCGTCGCCATTCTTCCCTCTGTGATTCTGATAATGTCTAGATTAACAACTGTGTCAAAGTAGTTGCTGTCCTTGGAAGGATGTATATGCATCACAATTCTTGGACGGATGTATATGCATCACAATTCTTGGACGGATGTATATGCATCACAATTCTTGGACGGATGTATATGCATCACAATTCTTGGACGGATTTATATGCATCACAATTCTTGGACGGATGTATATGCATCACAATTCTTGGACGGATGTATATGCATCACAATTCTTGGACGGATGTATGTGCATCACAATTCTGGGTGGGATATATATGCATCACAATCCTTGGTGAGATGTATGTGCATCACAATCCTTGGTGAGATGTATATGCATCACAATCCTTGGTGAGATTATGTGCATCACAATCCTTGGTGAGATGTATATGCATCACAGTACTTGGTGAGATGTATGTGCATCACAATCCTTGGTGAGATGTATATGCATCACAGTACTTGGTGAGATGTATGTGCATCACAATCATTGGTGAGATGTATATGCATCACAGTACTTGGTGAGATGTATGTGCATCACAATCATTGGTGAGATGTATATGCATCACAATCATTGTGAGATGTATATGCATCACAATCATTGGTGAGATGTATATGCATCACAGTCGATGATGATACCGATATACGTGGCAAAACTACTTCGCGCATCAAGTCTACCATCAGCTGTTCTAGTCATATGGGACAAAATTCCAAACCCCCAGGTATTGATCTTTGATAGCTTGGATATAGATAACAGCCCTTGGTTATCGTTTCTTTGTTTAAACAGCTCGTCATAGATTCTGACGTACATCAATAACAAACAGCTGTAAACGTCATGGTTCATGCTGGTATGCATGACGAGCAGTTGCATCAAGTTCACGATTAAAATTGATGTACCTAATGATACAAATGATTAGTCATTTCTCTATAGCGGTTTTTTCCAAGCTCATTAGGAATCACATTGCACTGCACATTTTACAAGACACAAGAGTATGATACATACGGAAGCATGCTGGTGTCAGTCTCTCTCTCTCTCATGCACACGCATACTCACGCACCACGCACGACACACACACCACACACACCACACACCACACACACACACACACACACACACACACACACACACACACACACACACACACACACACACCACACACCACAACACCAAATCAGAAAACAAAACATGTACAAATTGATGTACACTGACTAACAATGTCTGACCCTTTGTACACATATATCTTTGGTCATGAACGTGTACATACATGAATGATTACAGTTTGACAATTAATGATCTGTAGGCAAAAGTAGCAAACGGTGGTGTCAAACTCACCGTTTATGTTGAGATACAAAGCAAACAGTGACTTCAAATTGACCGTTGATCTGACATACATGAAGTCGCCGTTGATATCGGTAATTATACACAGCAAACAGCTGCATTGAAGTCGCCGTTGATACTGATAATTATACACAGCAAACAGCTGCATTGAAGTCGCCGTTGATACTGATAATTATACACAGCAAACAGCTGCATTGAAGTCGCCGTTGATACTGATAATTATACACAGCAAACAGCAACATTGAAGTCGCCGTGGATACTCATAATTATACACAGCAAACAGCAACATTGAAGTCGCCGTTGATACTGATAATTATACACAGCAAACAGCAACATTGAAGTCGCCGTGGATACTGATAATTATAAACAGCAACATTGAAGTCGCCGTGGATACTGATAATTATACACAGCAAACAACTACATTGAAGTCGCCATTGATACTGATAATTATACACAGCAAACAGCTACACTGAAGTTGCCGTTGATACTGATAATTATACACAGCAAACAGCTGCATTGAAGTCGCCGTTGATACTGATAATTATACACAGCAAACAGCTGCATTGAAGTCGCCGTTGATACTGATAATTATACACAGCAAACAGCAACACTGAAGTCGCCATTGATACTGATAATTATACACACCAAACAGCTACATTGAAATCGCCGTTGATACTGATAATTATACACAGCAAACAGCTGCATTGAAGTCGCCGTTGATACTGATAATTATACACAGCAAACAACCGCATTGAAGTCGCCGTTGATACTGATAATTATACACAGCAAACAGCTGCATTGAAGTCGCCGTTGATACTGATAATTATACACAGCAAACAGCTGCATTGAAGTCGCCGTTGATATTGATAATTATACACAGCAAACAGCTACACTGAAGTCGCCGTTGATACTGATAATTATACACAGCAAACAGCTGCATTGAAGTCGCCGTTGATATTGATAATTATACACAGCAAACAGCTACACTGAAGTCGCCGTTGATACTGATAATTATACACAGCAAACAACTACATTAAGTCGCCGTTGATACTGATAATTATACACAGCAAACAACTACATTGAAGTCGCCGTTGATACTGATAATTATACACAGCAAACAGCTACACTGAAGTCGCCGTTTATATTGATAAGTAGGCTATATACAGCAAACAGCCGCTCTGAAGTTTCCACTAATACTAATACACGAAATAGCTCTAGTGGAATCGTCAGTGGTTTTAATTTACACTCATCGTTTAGATTTACATAGCAGACGGCTGTATCCGAGTTTCTGTTGATACTGATATATTATAGCCAACAACCATGCCAAAGTTGGCTTCCGCCCTTTTTTTTTTTTTTTTTTTTTTTTTTTTTCAAAAAGAGCGGACTGCAGGGCGCTACATATTACAGGGTAAAGAGGGAAACTAGGGTAGCCCCCCTTGTAGTCAGGTAAAGAGAGAAATTAGGGTAGCCCCCTTGTAGTCAGGTAAAGAGGGAAACTGGGGTAGCCCCTTCTGTAGTCAGATAGAGAGCAAAAATAGGGTACCCCCCCCCCCCCCCCTGTAGTCAAAGGCACAGACAGACAACGCACAAAGACCTGCAAGCAAAAAGGCCTTTCTTTTTCGACAGACTTAACAATCTGATCTAATACAAACACGAAACAGAAACTTTAGAGGGAGAAAGCGCTGTGTAATTTGTTTTCTCCATGTTTTTTGTTTTTCGTTGTTTTTGTTTTTCGTTTGTTTTTGTTGTTGTTGTTGGGTTGGGTTTTGTTTGTTTTGTTTTGTTTGTTTGTTTGTTTGCTGGAAGTTGGTGAGCAGAAAAGCTCCGAGCAGACTAGTGCTCTGTCAGTATTCAAGTCCTTCACAGAGAAGGTGACGATTGTTTCCTTCTCTATAGAACTCGGACAGAATGCCAGGGATAGCAAGGGAAGATGGGCGTCTACACATATATAAAGTTAGCTGCCCAAACATAAAGTAGCAGAACTTTACAAATTGTAGAGATGTTACTGAAATGATTTACTGGTCTCAATTCCAGGCTTTTGTTTGTTTGTTTGTTTGTTTGTTTGTTTGTTTTAAGAAAGACATGAGTATTCCGCAAATTTATTTCTGAACTTAAATCGTCAGTAACCAGATTTACGTATTGTGTATATTTGTTCTGACAAGGCTTTAAAAGAATCATAATGTGTATGGTACGTGTAACTCGAATGCTTTCTGTATATGTAATGTGTATTCACAGAATAAACAGATACACCGATTATTGACTTAATGTTCATTAAATTGAATGAATCAACCAGTCTAAGTGGTAATGGGTAGATCGAAGCAACTATTATATTTATGTAGATTTTTACATTTTCATGTGTCTTCTAGGAAGTAAGCTTTTTTTTACTCTTTTAAACATTGTCCTCAGATTCTTTTTAACATTCTGAATACAGATGTATTGCTTCAGCGAAATCCAGCATTAGATTGTTATGTCGAATACTGTGAAATTATTCTAATTATGCAGATAGCTAATGGTGATGAGATTTAACTCTTTGCTAGATCTTTGTACTGTCAAACATCGAATGTTCGTGTTTATGAAAGATCAATCGTGAAATCATTTCCAGTGTTGAATGTCTGTACTAGTAGCATGATGTTTTGATAATAGATAGACTGTAAAGTCATTTATAATCCTGGTATGTCTTTTCGGGCTTCAAAACAGGAAGGGGTGATGGGGTGTGTGGAAATTCCCTCAGGGATAAGACTTACCGGTCACACTTTTAAGGAAAATGGAGTGTAAAAAAAAATCTTTTTCGGTCAGATTGTCGGTTGTGTCTTCGTGAAGATGAGAGTTCATACGAATACAGATTATCTCCCATTCACAAATAGTGTATTATCCATTAAGTCGTTGGCAGTAGCTGAGCGACTGCCATACCATTTGCTTGTCTGATTAATCGATGTCATTTAATGTGGCAAGTTATTATGGTATCAGTAACACGTGCTTTCTATTGAAAGCCCAAAACAGTTGGCTGTCTGTTGCTCATTACTCTTCCTTCCCATTACCTGTTGCTTAGTATTATTTTCCCCTGGAGCATGTCCACTTCTGTCACTATGTGAATTTGTTCAAGAGGAATTCATTGCACATGGATGACTCTATATGCAGTCCATCCAGATCTGTCAGTAATTAATTATCTGGCAGAATTGTTGAGCCTGCACAAAGCCTTATGCGCTGGCAAGGTCTCGAAATGGGAAAGAGAGAGGGAGGGGAAACTAGGCTGAAATCCCTCGAGTTCAAACAGACACTTTTACTTTGCAGACAAGGATTAAACTCATAATATCAGATTCTGAATCCATCTGTCAACAGAGCCGACCAGCCTGCACACGAGTGTATAATGAGCATGTAGAGCATCATTTGGGTATGATTTAGGGTGCGATTGGTTTGGTTTGGTTTGGTTTAGATGATTTGTTTTACAAACTATCAAACCAATACTCGATACTTGGTTTTATTTTGTTTTTTTTAATGTTTTTGTCATTCAGTTTTATATTGGGACCAATGAGGTATTTTGAGTTTTGTTTATCAAAATTGTGATAGGGTAAGGTAAGCACGCTTGTATTTTTCTTTACGCCTTTGTATATTTTTCACTTCAATTGAAATTTCTTCCATGCGTTTTGTAGTATTTGGATCCAAGAATTATATTTGGAGCTTTGACTTGGTATTACTGTGAATTACAGCATATGATTCCTGAATCCAGTATTGCTTGAAATCAGCGTTCTTTGATCAAACTTTTTTCCGGCTTTTCTTGTCGATTTTCTAGCTTATCAATTGATATCATGGTGATTATTTTTGTCCTGGATAAGGGAATTGAAAACCAGTGCACGTTAAAACAATTTCGTATGTTCCATGTGATTCATGAGTAAAGTGCGTGTATGTGTTTGTGTGTGCGTGTGTGTGTGTGTGTGTCTCTCTCTTTCTGTCTTTCTAGCTCTCTCTCCCCTCCCTCTCTCTCTCTCTCCATCTCTCTCTCTCTCTCTGTCTGCCCTGACATATATAATACATACACACCGATGTAAGTTTAAAATCCCCAGCATCCAGTGTAAGTTCAAAATCCCCAGCTTAGAGTGTAAGTTCAGAATCCCCTGTTTCCAATGTAAGTTCAAAATCCCCAGCTTCCAATGCAAGTTCAAAATCCCCAGCTTCCAATCTAAGTTCAAAATCCCCAGCTTCCAGTCAAAGTTCAAAATCCCCAGCTTCCAATCTAAGTTCAAAATCCCCAGCTTCCAATATCTAAGTTCAAAATCCCCAGCTTCCAATGAAAGATCCAATCCCATAGCAAACAAAATTGTCCCTGGATAACACTGCCGTCTTGAATAAACAGATTGAAAGTTAAGCCTTCCAACTTTCTTTCTTCCAAGGAAATGCAGAAACTTTTATAGAATTAGAAGGGCTTTACAGGAGAGATGACAGATTTCGCTTGAAAATCGACGAAGGTTTGGCTTGTTTTCTTGTGGTGGTGGGAGATGGGGGGGGGGGGGGGGGGGGGGGGGCTCTTTTTTGTGGCTTTTAAACATGCAGTGTACTTCAGACTTCTATTTTGTACGGGATGTGGATGGAAAGAGATTGGAAGGATGTTCCCACTGAATGAATAAATCAAAAACGCAAATGACGTAAAACTACCCATTTACAGAAATGAGTGAACAATCTTTCCTGGCATGTGTGACGCAACACAGAAAAAAAATAGGCTAAAATGTTTAATACGTTTTTCTGAGTTGTTAACTCATTTAGAATTTCAAAGTTTATAAGCAAAATTGCAACAATATAAAAAAAAGGCAGAAATAATTATCTATTACAGTTTTCTTTTTGGATGCGTTTAAACTTTTAACTATATTTTTGACAAGGAAAGCAATATGCTTGAAAATCTTTTAAACTGATTTTTAATTGCTTTTTGGTGTATTTTTTAGCCATAACACTTTGGGAAATTGAAGATAAGACTGGAAACTCTCAGTTGTCATAATTTGACCCAATCTATTTCTAGCAATAGCTATGACTGGCAGACTGTTAGCCGTTTTCTGATGCTACGTCATGATACGTGTATATGAAGGCTTGTTTATGACATAAAGAGAAGATCATGACAATTCAGGATTAAGGATCGTTCCACTGTTATTGGATCCTATCTGAAAACAAACTGGCAAAAATCTATTCATTTCTAAAGAGCTAACATTTCTCGTGACATTACAGTTGTGCACACACGAGCATACATCACGTACACACATATGCTTCCCCTTCTGAACACACACACACACACACACACACACACACACACACAAAGAGACACACACACACACACGCGTGCACACACACACAAGCACACAGCACACACAAGTATATGTATAGTCATCACCCACTGAACATTTGCAAGTCAACCACTGTAAATTGTGAACTGAAAATTCAGTAGCAATAGCTGTGACCAAGTAGGCCTACATTGTGCAATTGCTCAGTATTACAAAAGTATATACGCCTAAATGGAAACATCATTGGCAGTAAAAATCCATGAAACTCAAGAGTGTGGTTTAATGATTAAGGACTGTAATAATCAAATACTGATTGATTTTTTTTTAATCGTTACCATTGTGTTGTATGTTATCTGTGTCGTGAACAATCCTCTGTGTGTGCATGTGTGTGTGTGTGTGTGTTTGCATATGCATGTCCATGTCTGTGTCTGTCTGTGTGTGCATGCATGCGTGCGTGTGTGCGTGCATGTGTGCATGCATACGTGTCTGTGTGTTTCGCAACTGTTATTTCAGCACTTGTGGACGCAACCGATCCTTTTGTGTACCTGTTCAGTCACAAGTCAGGCATAATTTCAGGTACCACTGTGCAAGTTGATGGAGGAGGGTCTTTTCATTGATCACATTTGAATGGCAGACACTACCACTTGACCAAGTTTCTCCAACTCAACAATATAGAACCTGTGACATGGATCTCTGATCATCCAGTTGCTAGAAATGAGAGTATGTGCACAGACGAATGGGTTGGAAGGATTGCAAGTTTTTATCAAATATTATCATAGGCGCACATGGACATACTGATAAGTTTATCAACCCGAGGCACCGTAATCGTAACTGTTTTAAAATGCACTCTCACAAGATCCCAAAATACACTCACACAATCTACTCACGTGTTTCAAAAAGCGTTCTCACACAACCCATTCACACACACACACACACACACACACATATATATATATATATATATATATGTTATATATATAAAACGATAGATAGATAGACAGACAGATAGACAGACAGACAGATAGACGGACAGATAGACAGACAGATAGATGATATATCTAGATATATAGATATATACAGTGAGGTATCATGTAAGAGAAAAATAGCTCTGGAAGTTTTCAGAGCACAACAAACACCCATGATGTCAGTCATTCAATGTTTAATTTTATTCAGGAATGAGACAAACACATGACAACTTGTAAAACTCAACAGCTAAAAACAATTCAAATGCATATCATTCAGACTGTGAACATGGCAATACTGGCTTTGAAAATATGAGTTTATGAGTTACAATGTGTAAAAAAAATTTTAAAAGAACAAGCAAAAAAGACACAAGCATCCGCATCCATACACGTCTTTCTCCAAAAAAGTCAACATCCCTCACCAAAAACAGTACCATATCATGTCTTTCCACACCATGCCATGCCACGCCATGACACACCATGCTGCACCGTAATATGCCGCCCCACGCCATACCACACCAACAGGCAGACCTATATGTTCGTCATTCCTGCCTTCCCCTACACACACATATCCTCCAGTTCTGTCCCCTGAGCTATTGAAAATAAAAGGTAAAGGCTGCCCTGCAACTCTGAGGCTGTATCGGGAGGAGGTGGTAGAGACCTCATATTCTCTCTTGGTCAGCACTATGAAGATGGTGTCTATCTCCTCTCCTTTATTGTTTCAGTTTGCCCAATCCTGAACAGGGTTAGGTACCTTTTCACAGCTGGAGGCCACACACATTAAGTTTTAAGGGTTTTTTTTTTTCACATGTGACTTGCATCTTTGCAATCAGACTGGAAGGCAGGAGCTGTACTTTGCATTAATCATGTCTCCTTGCTAAAAGTCCATTACACCACCCTTGCCTCCTTGCTAAAAGTCCACTACACCACCCTTGTCTCCTTGCTAAAAGTCCACTACACCACCGTCTCTTGCTAAAAGTCCACTACACCACCGTCTCCTTGCTAATCCACTACACCAGCCATGTTGCCTGTTTACTTGCTAAAAGTCCACAACACCACCCTTGTCTCCTTACTAAAAGTCCACAATACCACCTTTGTTTCCCTGCTGAAAGTCCACAACACCACCCTTGTCTCCCTGCTAAAAGTCCACAACACCACCCGTCTCCCTGCTAAAAGTCCACAACACCACCCTTGTCTCCTTGCTAAAAAGTCCACTACACCACCCTTGTCTCCTTCTAAAAGTCACAAACCACCTTGTTTCCTGCTAAAGTCCACAACACCACCTTCTCCCTGCTAAAAGTTCAATCACCACCCTTGTCTCCTTGCTAAAAGTCCACAACACCACCCTTGTCTCCTGCTAAAAGTCCACAACACCACCCTTGTCTCCTTGCTAAAAGTCCACAACACCACCCTTGTCTCCTTGCTAAAAGTCCACAACACCCATGTCTCCTGCTAAAAGTACCACACATGTCTCCTGCTAAAAGTCCACACACCACCCTTGTCTCCTTGCTAAAAGTCCACAACCCACCTGTCTCCTGCTAAAGTCCACACACCACCTTGCTCTGCTAAAAGTCCACAACACACCTTGTCTCCTTGCTAAAAGTCCACAACACCACCCTTGTCTCCCTGCTAAAATACAAACCTTGTCTCTGTAAAAGCCAACACCACCTATGTCTCCTTGCTAAAAGTCCACAACACCACCCTTGTCTCCCTGCTAAAGTCCACAACACCACCCTGTACCCTGCTAAAGTTCACTACACCACTATGTCTCCATGCTAAAGTCCTTGACACCACCCATGTGTCCTTGATAAAGGTCCTAAAGTCCTCTACACCACCTGGCTAAAAGTCCTCTACACCACCCATGCTCATTGCTAAAATTATCAAACATCATTCACATCAAATATAAAAGAATTTAAAAGAAATCATTTTGCTGGCAAAATTCAGGCTTTCTACAGCTTATACCTACTAAACACCTGACTGGCAACAATACTCATTTAGATATAAAGACAGAATGAACAAACTTCCCACCCCCACATCCCTCTTCTTCTTCTTCTTCTTCTTCTTCTTGGCGTACGCTGCTACACAATCATCTGAGTCCGGGCGATGAATGCAGCCGTCTTTTCCAGCTCCTGTCTGCAGCCATGGAGTTTGGTTGTCAGCGGAGTGTCTGTCGGCCACACGTCCTATCTTGCCACCTGGTGAAGGGGACATCTGATGTCAGATGTCCCTATGAACACATTGTGAGGCCAGTGGAGACTTCCTCCCTTCAACTCTGCTGACCAGAAGAGACAAGGATGTTGGGATGACTTGAGTATCTTTCCAAGATTGCGATAATCTGCAATCAGTAAATGAAGACAATTTTATACATGTTCTCTTGTGTCTTCTCTGAAAGAAGAGAGGCAGCGTGTGTGTTGTGTGTACATGGGTGTGTGGGTGTGTGAGAGAAAGAGAGAGAGAGAGAGTGTATGTTGTATGTGTGTACGTGGGTGTGTGAGAGAGAGAGAGTGTGTGTGTGTACATGTGTGTGTGTGCATGCATGTGTGCATGCATGTGTGACAGATTATAAAGAATATCAACTAGGTTTGTTTTTTTTGTTTCAAGACAAACACCCTCTTTGTACTGAACATGATGACAATTGAACTTAAAACAAAATGTAATCTGCAACAAGCCATCAATTGTTGACACCTTTTACAAGAACCTTTCAGGCCAAAAGAAAATCCGTTCCAGCCATGCATGCCGACTGAAATTAATGCTGTGCATACACATACACACCCTCACATACACCTCAACAACAAAAGAGTACTGTGAATTTATATATAACAGTATATGAGATGCCCTTTTCTGTGGCTTGATTATATAAAGTAGAATATTGACTGTATCATAATCATGTCTTAGCCTTTTGTCTTTGAAAACTCATCCACCAACCCTCATAAGCTCAGGAAGCTTTTTTTTTTTATTGTTTCACAAGTTTGTTTTTTTTAAACAAAAAGGCAAACTTCATATTACAAAGACATGTATTATATATACATACACACAGTGATACATATGTGCTTGCTTGCATGCACACACACACACACACACACACACACTGCAGAAAAAAAGACAAACCAATAAAAATCTGTGAATACCTTTTCAGCCTTGTCAATGATGCGCTGATCAGTTCTGGAGTGGACAAGATGGTTCAGCTGATTCTGACATGTTGTGACAATGAAGTCCAGACTTACAGTATTGCTCAATAAAAATGTTTCCACCAGCAACATTGCACGCTGAAAATAGAAATATCCATGGATCTGTGCAATATGGTTAGTCCTTTCACTTCCTTACCCAGAATGCTGGTGCATGGGGCAAGGAGATGAAAGGATTAAGAAAACAAGGAAATTTATTCCTGCTGAAACCTACAATATCAAAAGTAAGGAAAATAATACATTAACAGAAATGCTCCATCAAAACTTTATTCCACAACTGACAATTTTTAGAGGAACAACAATTTCTAATATCTAACATATTCAATATGTGGTCACTAACCTAAATCAGATTTATACATTTAAATCTGGAATTCATTCAAGAGAACTTCATTACACACAAGGCAATTCTATACATGCCCTCAAACCAAATTTGTCAACAACTATCTGGCAGACTCCTTCAATCGGTACAAAATTGCATGGACTGGCAGTCTTCAAATGGAAGGAGAATATGAAAACCTAATATGAAAACCTTCTAAATCAAACAAGACATTTCTGACTGCCACATGACAACAAAATTTTCTGTTTCAGTTTTCCAAAATGGTGTTTCCACACTCACAAAAATTCCATATAGGCTTTCACCAACATTACAAACACCACATGACTGACGAGAATACAAAATAACTGTGGCATAACCCATCTGCCTGTGCATAAACCATGTGTGCTGGCAAGGTCTTGAGGCTATACCTCACTCATGGAATTTTTTTTTTACAGCTGTCCACTAATGATCACAAAACATGCAACAATTGTTTGACAATGATGGGGATGATAACTATGATTCTGTAGAGTTCCACTAAGAATTGAGACTGCAAGATAGGGCTGCACTCTACACTTACTATCAACTTATGGATTCTAATACTACTGTATATCACTGCACCAATCTATCATTAATGCAGAACTTGACTACATAAGTAAAGTAAAATGCATCATTCCATCAGTAATGCCCAAGGAAGCATCATAAAAACCACTATGAACACTCCTTATTTGGCTGAATCTACTTCAGCCAATGCCAGTTCCCAAGAATAGATTAATAAAATGCCTGGAAGGTTATAAAATTCATAATAAAACATTATTTTCTATCGCCATGACCTGTAAACGTCCATATTTACTACATTCAATATCAAAAATTTCTCCACTAGCAACTCTGTCAAATGCAAGCCACTGGCTGGAAATTGCTAAGAATGTTACAACTTGACCAATCAGCATTTCCACCAGTGTCAGTCTACTTGAGTACAACACATATCCTTTTGATAAACGGAATGATTTCCCCATATCCCTGTAGTCATGGGAAAGTGGAGAGGCAGAGACCTCTCTTTTCTCAGAACCAACATTGTGAGGTGATGCCTCATTCCTTTTCCTTGTTGCTTTACCATCCACAGTCATAAACAGGGTCAGGCACCCATTCACAGCTATACGCACGGACTGAGGATCACACACACAAAGATTTCCCCCGAGTCAGATCAAACCTGTGCAGTCAGATTGGTAGGCTGCAGCTCCAGCTCTTCGCCAGCAAGACCTCTGTCAAAGGTACAGTGAGTCCCATAACCCTAAACCAGGTTCTATGGAGAGTGATGTGGTAGAGACCACAATGCTCTTGAGTCAGCTTATTTAGGGTGGCACCCCCTCACTCTCCTTTGTCACTTTACTTTCCCTAACCTTGAAGAGGATCAGGTACCCATCATAGTTGGGGGGACCAGAAGATGTATGTACATATAAAGTCCTCAGGCACTGACTCACACCCAAATGAAACTTGTGCATGCAGACTGTAGGACAAATGCTCTACCTCTGTGTCAACTGGGCCTCTTGCCATATGGTAGTCACTGTAATATGTCAAGCAAAAATCACTTACCACTACAACATAATCATCAGTTGACTGCATTCTTTTACTGATAAATTCCACCACTTTTTCACAGTTCAGGTCTTGGCACTTCTGTTGAAAGACATTCAGCTGTGATGGACGCAAAAGGAAGAATTGTGTTGTGTCATTCAGAAAGAGTATTCTGTAACAAGATTTTCCTCAGCTGTCCAGTCAATAACCAACTCCTTTTGCAGTCTGTTGAAACACAGAAACAACAGAAAGCTTATAAATATGTGTAAACATCATTGACATCCTCTTGGAAAATGCACTTGCATAAATATGTATCCCTATATATACAGATACAAATGCCTATCAATTAATATCAGGAAGAGAGTTCTTGAATGTTATATAGAACCAATACTGTTGTATGGATGTGAGGCGTGGACAGTCAACAAACAAAGCCAGAACAAGATTGAGGCAGCCGAGATGTGGTTTCTAAGAAGAATGTTGAGAGTTCCATGGACAGCAAAGAAAACAAATGAGACAGTCTTGATGGAGGCAGACACAAGTAGATCACTCATAAGGAAGATTAGGAAAAGACAGGCAACATTTATAGGCCATTTTATGAGGAAGGGAGATTTGGAGCACTTGGTCACAACGGGAAAGCTGGAGGGAAAGAGACGCCGGTTAGACCCAGGGAGAAAATGCTGGACGGACTTGCAGAGTGGCTGGGGACAAGGGGGGTGGGAGGGATGCTAGGGGCAACGACAGATAGAGACAGATGGAAGTCCATGATCGCCAATGCCATCGGCAGGGCACCTGATGATGATGATGATATACACAGATACATGCACACATAAACACACTTGAATGCACACTCAAACACATGAAAAATAAAACCTTCATTGGAGAGACTGAATCACACATAAGACTATGAGAGTTACAGTGAAGATTACAGAATTGGCACCTTAACCTCCACAAAGAGTTTTTACACATAAAAAAAGAGTTACTACAGTACATAAACTTGATGTACTGTAGTAACTCATTTTTATAATGCATGTGTCATTCTACTTATGCACATGTTATTCTACTGAGCTTTTCTACTCACTGAGCAACTGCTCCTATAGGACACATTTTGATAAATTACATCTCTACATAAAACCTCACCTGTCTGACAGCTCACTGCTTTCATCGCTTTGTGACCCAGAGCTCTGACTCTGTGACGTGTCAAGGACTGTGTCCCAACCACCCCCTGCACGTCCAGGTGCATATGATTTCTGAACCACTGTGTGACAGACAGAAAACATCACCTGAATAACATTAACACTAACACAATTTTCCATATAGGTATTTTCACCTACAAGGCCCACATTCATCAACTGGCCACATTTTGCAGGCTAGAGCTTCCATGTGACTTTAAATGGCACCATCAGGAAATAATAGCCCAATCTGTGATATGATACAAATGCACAGGTGAAACCTGCGAAAACTAAACAGACAGAAAGGCCAGAGTCCAAGGTCTCAAGGCCCCAGTGGGGTCTAGGGACACTGCTGGTGGGGGGACCAGGGGGGAAAAGCCCCCACCCCACCCCCAGCCAGAAATAACTTTTTTGTATTTGAATAGTAATTCTGTGGCATCTCTCAAAAGGAAATCTTATATGCTTTAACCCTTACAGTGCCAGATGATGTAATTAAAGTGTGCATCGCCATTGCCAGGGCGCATTTTCCGAATTAGGGTAATAATTCATAAAAAATTCCTGAAGCTAAAGGAGACAAAATAGACAATAACATGTCGAATAAAGTTTGTAGCAAAATGATTTCTCTTCAAAAATGACACTCACAGAAAGACATAATATGAACATTTGAATTTCTGGTGAAATATTTTATTTGTACTCACCAAATTTGCAGAAATTTTGCACTCAGTGGCATGATACATTCCAAGGTGAAACAAAAAGCAATCCTAGATCCATGTTATTTTGAAGCACACCAATTCAAAGAGAAGAGTTCCCATCACTGAAGAAATAAAAAAAAGGCACAAAAAAACCAAACTATTTACAGATTACGGATGTCCGACTCAACTACTGTCGGCATCTCCACAAACTAATCTTCAAGCCAGTATTTGAGTTTTGTGTGGTACTCCATGAAACAAGGAGAAGCACCTTCATGTCCCCTTTTTTGGTGACCTCAAGGTCAGTCACCTCCTTCACCAGTCTGTTGGCTTTGATGGTACCACAACAGCTGGTGTTCTGCCTGAAGAGGTATCTGAAATCATACACACAAACACACACAGCAATAAGTAACATGTGACAAAATATGTAACTGCACCATAAGCAGGATGAACAAGCAAAATAAGTAACATAAACACATCACACACACACACACACACACACACACACACACACACACATACACACACACACACACACACACACACATAATCACCACCATCCCACCCCTACATCACCACCACTATCACAATCACACACACACACACACACACACACACACACACACACACACACACACACACACACACACACACACACACACACACACACACACACACACACACACACACACACACACACACAACAGAGTTGGTAACAGTCTGTCCACTGTCTCAATCAGCTATGTTTAGAAATTCCCCCCTCCTTCTCACTGGCAGCCGTGATAATCTACTGCGTATACCTATTCGTCTCAGTCACAAGCCTCTGTTGATACTTTGATGCCCCCATCCCCTATAAACTCAAACGACACAGGTCTTGTGTTTGTCGCGTCAACGAACTGACCATCGAAACGTGCAGTCCCAGTCACTGTCCGTCCTCTTCTCACACCCCAGACCCGCCCCTTCCCCTGCCCCACCCCCCTTCCTGCTGTCCCTCTTCTTCGACCTGCACCCCTGCTTTCCGAAACTCTAGAACTTTTCCTGCTAAGTACTAGCACCCTCCCACCCTCCCCATCACTATCGCTTTCACTCTCAGCACCACTGACCTCTGTCTCCGCCGTGAATGCAGGATCAACAGTCGAGTCGTGACTAAATGACGTATCGCTGTTGTTGAAGTCGGTCAGGGCACGCGGTGCACTTGTTCTGGCCACATCATCACCATGAACATCACTGTCCTCGGTAAAATCATCCAGAGAAACAACTGATTCGATGTCAGAATAACTTTGGAGCACAAGTTGAACGGCAAGGGAAAGTGGAATGGAAGTGCGTCGTCTGCTTGAAATGTTTGGACCAGGCTCGGCGCTGTCGGCCATTTTCGCTGTCGGAGTGTTTACGTAAGCGGGTTCCCCTGCTAATTGCTTTGTTTGCAAACTTTGCGAGGAATGTCACGGAAACTGCGTAGTACCTCATTATCGGTGAAGGATTGTAAATTGTGTATCTGTCTTCTGCGTCACTACTGCTTGCCGTAATTCCCCATGAAAAATGCTAAAAATAGACTGTCAGAATATTCGGTCGCTGGCAAGGAGGATGACACAAAGAGCCGACCGAATATTCGGTTGCTGGCACTGAACGGGTTAAAAGCTGAACTGCTCTATGCTGATCTACAAAACTCATTGTATCTTTGTCTGCCCAGTTTTGACTTCCTGCTAGGCATTCTGTTTTAAATATATCTGTCTATCTCAGCAGTTTCTTAATATTGTGAATACATGCAGTAAGAATGTGGGCGAGTCTGTGCTGGTCATATTAAAGATAAGTGGTACAACAGGTGAGAGTGACTGTTTTGGACAGCAGTTTTGGACAAGATACTACACACTCCTTCCATCAAGCAACCAACTTCTTGCACTTGAAGTGATAAGTACAAAAAGCAAATTTGTATCAGTCATTCTATTCAACATGTGAATCAGTTGCATATGGGTGTAATATAGGTGATAATGTAGAGTATTCGTGTACAGTTCAGTGTGTGTGTGTGTGTGTGTGTGTGTGTGTGTGTGTGTGTGTGTGTGTGTGTGTGTGTGTGTGTGTGTGTGTGTGTGTGTGTGTGTGTGTGTGTGTGTGTGTGTCTGTGTGTGTCTGTGTGTGTCTGTATCTGTGTGCATCTGTGTGTGTGTGTGAGTGTCTGTGTCTGTGTATATGCCTGTGTGTGCATTTTTTGTTTTGCATTGTGACTGGTACTGGGGAAGCAGTTGTGTTGTATTTACAGATGAGGTACCCAAAGGCAAACATCAGACTTCCAATCAGAAAATCCTGGGTTCAATCTACCTCAACAACTTCACCTGGTGGGAACAGAGTTTGAGATTTTTCTGATTCTCAAATCAATATGTGCACAGACCTGCCGGTGCCTACCCCCCACCCCCACTCCCTTCATGTGCATATCAAATATGCATGGTTAAAGATCCTGTAAGTCATGTCAGTGGCTAGCCTATGGAAATATGGGAACACCCAGCATGCATGCCCACTAAATATGCAGACTGTGCAACCACATAGTGGAATGTAGTCAGCTCACCTAACAGCTTGAGTTCTCCACACTCCACAAATGATTATCTGTTATTACAATGAATCCAAATTAGTTTTGAGAACAGCACTATACAAAAATTACTACTACTACTACTACTACTATTACTACTACTGATGATGATGATGATGATGATGATGATGATGACGACGACAATGACAATGACAACGACGATGATGATGTTGTTTATGTTATTTCTATTTTAGAGATAATACAGTATTTTGAATTTAAACTGAACTGAATAAAGCTCTACCAGGAATAACAATCCTCATTTCTACAGATCCAGAACACCATAAGTCACACAAACATCCACACTGGCAAGATAAGAACACTTGCCAAAAACCAAAGAAACAAAATCTTGTCAAATCTGTGCCAGTTTTGTAAAATTCACTTTGTCTCGTGAATCGTCTCCACAGAAAACAAGAGGTATGGAAGTGCAGGGTCTACAAAAGCAACAGATCAAACGTGGCCTAGACAAAAGGGAAGGCACAGACAAAGACAAAGAGAGCAGTCCCTGGCTGACCTTTCTTCACTGGCGGCGGTTTGCTGATCTCTGCAGGAAGCTGGGGTTGCGGCAGAACAGGAGGGACATAGTCACCATAATCGTCCTTCTCCAGTTCTGCGATTAAAGCTGCCTGGCGCTGAGCTGGTGTGTCTGCAAACTGGTCTGCCAGTTTTTCAATCCCGTCCCTTATGGCATTGCCCAGTGATTCTGCACAACAGCTGGATGCTAACAGGTACTATATTTGAGCACTGTAGTATTATGTATCCATTTTGCGACAATTCAAGTACAACCTTCTCCATCTGTCTTTTTCTAATGTCTCTCTTTTAACTTGTTCTTTCTGTAATGTCTAAATGTCTGCAGCATATTGTCCAGTGTGAATGAAAAAATGTGTTCTGTCATAATGATTTAGAACTTAATGAAGGAATGTATTCTGGTCATAATGATTTAAAACTTAACACAGTACTGGAAGTGAATATTGTTTTTAGAAACCAAGCATATTATGTGTACATCTTCTACTGCATATAAAATGAATATGACAGACATGTATCTCTATGTAAACTTCATGTCAAACATGTTGGCTTTTTTCTCTATTCCTATGATTTAGTGTTCAACTGTCAGTTATAACATATATGTGCAATCCCTTGTCATTTTCATGTCATAATTCTATTTGAGCAGCATACAGTATTCTATCGATATTGTTTCTGGCAACAGTTCAGTCAGCAAGCATGTCAAACTTTTAAGAAGTACAATGGAAATAAATCATTTGTGTGTGTGTGTGTGTGTCGTGGTGCGTGCGTGCGTGCGTGCGTGCGTGCGTGCGTGCGTGCGTGTGTGTGTGTGTGTGTGAGTGAACGTTAGTGCGTGCATGCGTGTATCTGTTTATGTAAGTGATGTGCAATGACAAATGAGAAATGTGTATTTAATTGTTGAAACAAAGTAGATGCAAATTTTCTTCGAACTGGCTTTTTGTCAACATACATACAACTTTAAAAGACAAGAAACAAACAAGATCACCAGGTGCAGGACAATACTACAGACCAAAAATATAATGTACTTTTCTGAATTAGTTCAGCTACATTTGATAGTCTTCGGCAGAAAATCAGTACCTGTACTGTGTTGTCAATTGAATATGCATTCTTATTCTCTTTCCATGTCTTTCTAATTTTTCATCTTCACAATTTGAATGCTGGCAGTCATTAGGATTCAGACTGTATACAGAAAGCCAAATATAAAAATTAAAAATCCTGTCTGTCATGTCAGAGTCTGGCGGCATATGGAAATACAAATTCACCAAGCATGCACGTCTTCCAAAGACAGAGTATGCAGACTGTGCAGCTGTGCTGTATCATGTCACCTACACATCATGGGCAAAACAATGTGCAAACACATAACAAAGAAAATTCTGACATTAAAAAAAAGACAAATCATAAATGCATAGTCAGGTCAACCAAGACTTAGCTTACTTTTTGCTACCAAAGAGTTTCCGAATCCAATATATTTTCCTCCTGAAGTTCTCACAGGGCCTATCCCACCTGAAAGTAAAATGATAACAAAAATAAGTAATTCATAAATTTCACATTTCAACAGCATTATAAGATCATTTCATATACAGAAAGAACAATTTATGAATTGCAGTAACAACATCTGGTTCATGAAAAATTGAACCTAAATTGTCAACAGATGCTATGTTTCTGAATTGCATGAAAACAATGTGATTGTGTGATTAAGTGGTGAAAGAAGAAAATGACAAGTCACATCACCATCTGTTGTTATTATTATGGTTATTGTTGCTTTCAGCCCAGCTGACTGCGTAGAGCCATATCAAGACTAAAACCAACTTCAAAAAGTACACCATACTTCACTGAAGAAAAATAAAAATAAACATCTTGAAAAGAAAATATAAGTAAATATATCAATACATTTGCACACTTAGTCCAGGGGCATGCCCCTGGTGTTGACCACTCTGTCCAATTTATCATCAGAGGATTTAAAAAACATACCTGAATCCAAATGTAAACATAACTAAGGACATTAAAAGGCTTTGCAGTTATAAAAACAGGCCTCCTCAAATTGTTTCTGCACATCATATTTCCTTAGAGCCAAATATGCACACAATACATGTACCCAATTATTGATCCTGAGAGAAAGTATGTAAGGCTTTATCCAACATATAAAGGTAAATTGGCCAGCATGGCAGAAAATGATAAGAGGAGACAATAGAGAGCAAAGAAGCAAGGGAGAAACAAGGAGAATAGCAGAAAAAAGAATTTCTAGCACAGAATTTCCAGAAAGTGTGGGTATTTATACTGAAAGAGCCACTGGCATCACCACTGGGGGAAACTGCAGAGATCAAAGAGTAGTGTCCTAACAGAGACAGTTAAAACAGTCACTGTACCAAAGTAGTTAGCACAACAAATTACTGACTAGGAGGTCATATGCTTAAACCCCCATCTTTAAAACAAAATTGTGGGATTCTGTGGGCCTCAACTGGCTCCTACCGAGAGCTGAGCATGCAATGGGCTTGTTGGGAACACTGCGGTACACTTGGGTCTTATCCTCTACATAAATTGTCAAGTGAGGGTTTTCCATACATTTCTTGACCAACAACACACGCATCTGTCTGTATATCTAAAGCCTGGCTGTCAGTTGGACATATTATGAAAGTCAGCACACAGCCACTGTCACAGAATCTCAATCCTAAAATGAAACTCTATATCATCATCACTATCATCCCCATTCTCATCATCACAACACTGGAAAATACTCTCCCAGATTCTGTGATATTTCACGGTAACCTCAATTTTGTAATCTGGACATGAGTTGTTCTCAGCCAAAGTGAGCTGTGAAAAGACAGTGATAATGGAGCAATGCAGAAAACTGGGGTAGCAAAAAATACAACGACAACAGCAGCACAGTATACGTAATAAGTTAAAGGCATTGTCTCAAATAGTTTCCACTATCACAGCAAAGGCTACTCAAAATGTTTCTATAATGTAAGTCTGCTAAATGACATTGTTACACGAACCAAACAGATTCACAATCTTTTTCACATACCCATCTTTAGTTCTGGAATCGGTCTCTGTGACTCATGAGATTGTTCCACTGTCATCATATTCATCTCTGACAAAATTGCACTCAATTCCTGCAAGCCATATGAATATACACTATGATACATATACGAATCAAAGCCCACATACAAAACAAAACAAGAAAATCAGAACTGTGAGAACTGCATAACTTTTTCATATATCCCAATTTAAAGGTTTAAGACAAATACACAAGCATTTAATATATCCACAGGGCTTTCCAAACAGGTGAGTATGAGTGACTGGTACAATGGTGCAAACTATAACACTAACAGACAGGGGAAGATATTGTGTCACGTACAATAACGCTCACACTCACACAGTCACATGACAAAATAATATATCTGTTTTGTTCCGCCAGGTAGGAAAAAACCAGATGAACAACCAAGGAGAGCTGCATAGAGTCTGACTGGCTTTATTACTACTCACGTTGCATTCGTCAAGGGGAGTTACTTGGTCTATATCAGGGGATCTTACTGTGATGGACATGGGGCTACAAAACGACAGGGTTATCTCGCATTGTACAGTGCATTCAATCTTACATCCCCCTTCCTATAAAAAAAAATTGCCAAGGAAAACATAAAAAGACAAAACAGAAAAAGGAAGAAGAAAACAAAATGTAACGAAAGGTAGATAAGGCTATTTTCGCTGTCTCCAGTAGTGGATATAATACTGATGCTAGTACATTGCGATGCGGGCTGGTCGCGCCCTACAGGCACAGCCTGAGTCTTTATTAGGCGTGTCTGGTCACACCTTACAGGTTTAGCTTCTCTGGTGGATTCACGTTTCGGCCGCTCCGGGTCACGTAAGTCTCCATCGGAGGGGTGATGGGAACATCAATTCCGCATGTTGTTTGAAACGCTTCCATTCGGCATGGAGGTTGGTTGCAGACCAATCCATAACCGGATTTTGTTGCTGAGATGCCATGTTTCCTTGTACGTATCACTGAACCACGTATTGCCTATTCTTGTGTGGGGATTGTGTACGTACCACTAAACAACGTGCCAGTCCTCCCACCGCTTTGAGAGCTTGTGAGAGGGGTCTGCCACGGTACCTGATCTGACGGATTAATGTCTTCAGAATTTACAAGTGATTCGGCAACGTTGTTGGCGGCAAAATGTAAAGGGGTCAACGGATCGGTAATGGGTTTATAGCTCGATGAGCACTTACTTGCTGTAGATTTACTGCTGCATCTATCCCACTTCTGACACCATGTTTTGTTCCGCCAGGTAGGAAAAAACCAGATGAACAACCAAGGAGAGCTGCATAGAGTCTGACTGGCTTTATTACTACTCACGTTGCATTCGTCAAGGGGAGTTACTTGGTCTATATCAGGGGATCTTACTGTGATGGACATGGGGCTACAAAACGACAGGGTTATCTCGCATTGTACAGTGCATTCAATCTTACAATATCTGTATGACAACAGCTTTTTGTCGAAAAATGCAAACAATTTTTGATCTACTACTGCATCAAAAAACATAAACAACAATCTCTGTTTATCAATAACCTTACATATCTAATAATATCAAAGTAACATTCACACAACACTACACAGTCATCAAATGAGACAGTCAAGCCATTGTAATAAATCATAAATGTTTTTGAGTTTTTTTAAAGTCCTCTTTTTTAATTATTTCTCTAGAACAAGACAAGCATGAAAAGATGTGTGTGTGTGTGTGTGTGTGTGTGTGTGTGTGTGTGTGTGTGTGTGTGTGTGTGTGTGTGTGTTTGTGTGTGTGTGTGTGTGTGTGTGTGTATTGTGTGTGTGTGTGTGTGTGTGTGTGTGTGTGTGTGTGTGTGTGTGTGTGTGTGTGTGTGTGTGTGTTAGTGTGTGTGTGTGTGTGTGTGTGTGTGTACGCACATGCATGCATGCATGCGTGCATGTATGTATGTGTGTACACCTGCAAGTCTGACTGAAGGTATTACTAAAATCATGAAAGACATTATGTTCACCTTAATCTGTAATGGTCATATTGCTGTTCATACAAAATGACACAATAATGGTTTTGATGAAAGTTTCACTTACAGAGCTCAATCATTTCCAGAACTACAGTTCAGACTGGCTAAACGTGTACAATAATTCTACCAAATATCAAGACATTAGATTTATAAACAATTGAGAAAATTCCTATTTGAAATTTTGACTGCTCAGAAGACAATCAGATTTGTTCCTTCACATCACTGTGATCTTACAGAAGCATCAAACAAAATTAATTCTTTGATTCCACACCCTATCCATCAGCTGCAAAAACTTAACCCTTTTCTACAGGAAGCTACAAAGACAGACTGTCATAAACATTGTGAACATAATGTCAATAATCTAAGAAATTTCTGAGAAAGTGCTGTTCACATACCTTTATGAAAAAGGGCTAATTTTAGGCATTTTTTCATTCCATGTAACCTTGACCTTGGCATGTTCACTTCACAACTTATGCATTCATGACTCCTCAGCAGTCTACACCTTTTATTCAGATTTCAAGAAGATCCCTCTACAAATAGATGAAAAAAAATCTGGCTAACACATTTTTGTCACAGTCACATAGACACACAGACGCAGTTCCCTCTCCGGTCAATTCGAAAATAATCTCCCTTTTAATAAAAAAAAAAATTGGAAGATTTAGAAATTACACAGACGTGAGTATGTGAACACACCCACACAAAGACACATACACACACAAAGACACACACGCATACATACATACATGCGCATGCTCGCGCACACACACACACACTCTCTCTCTCTCTCTCTCTGTCTCTCTCTCTGCCCTTTTTTTCAAAGAGAAATGCAATCTGGGTTCAGTTTTTATGAAACAGACTGCATTAACCCTTTGACTCCCGCAGTCTATCCGCCAACTGCAAAAACTGAACCCTTTGACATCCTCACTTTTTCCACCAGCTTCCTGCAGGAAGCTGGTGGAAAAGGTTAGGGAGTCAAAGGGTTAAGTTTTGGCTTTGCTAGCATGGTTGACAATTCAGGATGCTGGTGGCAGGATGAGGGAGTCAAAGGGTTAAAGTTTAAACAAGTATATGTGAAACAGATAGAAGATACCTTGGCAGTTTGACGAACAGCCTGGTAAGGAACGATGCCATGTAAAGGATGAGGTGGTCCACTAAATTCTATAGAAAACAGAAAACAGACAGCAAATAATTATTCCATGGCACACACCCCCACACACACAACCCCACACACACACCCACACACACACACACACACACCACACACACACACACACACACACACACACACACACACACACACACACACACACACACACACACACACACACATATCAGCCTCTCATAATGAACAACTGAAAACATTAAACAAACCTAACACCAATAAATCATCCCTAACATATGATAATCCAGCCAAAAGAAACAAGTACACAAACACAATGATATGGCATACACTAGTCATATTTATTTCTCTTTTATCATTATTATTATTATTTGAGAGTTGAGGGGTGAGAAAGAGAGAAAGAGAGAAAGAAAGAGAGAGACAGGAGGGAGAGAGAGGACAAGATTATTCAACAAAGGCAATAGCATAATTTCATTACGGGATGCTTACACATGAAGCTTTCATCACAATGAGAAAAAAGAAGAGGAAATAATCTTTCAAATAATCTTTCTTTATCAAGTGTTACATATATATATATATATACCTGTATTTCAACTTGAAAACCTTGGTTTCACTAGTGAACATTTTTCATTTAATGATTATGTATGATCACATCCATTTCCTTACTAGTCGCCTCTTGAATGCCTCCTGATTTTTTGTGTAGATCCCTCCTGAATGATGGATCCCCTTTTTCCACCAAGTGCTTCATTAGTTTCAATGTCTGTGACAGAAAATAACTTTCTTTCAAAAACATGATAAAAATTTAAACAAACAAAAAATTATGTCAATAAGAGATCAATATATATGCACTCTTAAGTTACTTAGCATGCATACACAAATCCCAATGATAATGTTTTATATAAAATTGCTATGAATAAAGTTTTACGGAAATTATTTTGTTTACATTTGGAGTTGTTGTACAGTGATTCATCCCACTACCACAATTCCACATGCGCTTCATTCTAATCTGCTAGCAATTATTAGGCAGACTCCCTCAGCCTATGGAAAATCCTATGTGCTGACAAGGTCTTGAAATGGACAGGTGGCAGAAAATGGATCTAAGAAACACAAAGCTGACATTACCACAATGATGGAATCATTCAGAGGGCAGCAAACAGACTAACTTTTAATTAATGTTGCAGACTGGGAACTAGCTTTTAATAGTGCAGACAGGGAATGAACTCAAGATATCAGATCCTGAGACTATGGATCTATCAAAAGAACTAACTAAACCATGTTAAAAGTGGCCCATCGGAGGGGTGAACCCACATGTTTTTGTTAATAAACGTTATAAACCGTAAACACAAGTATATCAGGAATATTACTCATTAGTAAATTCCATGTATTTTTAAAAAACTACACACATTTTGATGTGATAATACTTAACAATAGCGTAAATACGATGAACAAATCAGAAATATTGCAGTTTTGATTAAAATCTGTCAACCGCTTATCTAAAAGCTTTTATGGTCTGGAGAGTGTGTGGTATAGAGTGTAACACAAAAGAGTATGCAAGAGTCATATCATATGTTTCCTGAGCTAATTATCTTTTACAATGTATGTGAGTTTATATCTATGTCTATGCATGTGTGTGTGTATCAGTGTGTGTGTGTGTGTGTCTGGTGTGTTGTGTGTGTGTGTGTGTGTGTGTGTGTGTGTGTGTGTGTGTGTGTGTGTGTGTGTGTGTGTGTGTGTGTGTGTGTGTGTGTGTGTGTGTGTGTGTGTGTGTGTGTGTGTGTGTGTGTGTGTGTGTGTGTGTGTCTGTCTGTCTGTCTGTCTGTCTGTATGTATGTATGTATGTATGTGTCTGTACCTGTGTGCTTGTATTTGCATGTGTGTGTGTGTGTGTGTGTGGTGTGTGTGTATGTGTGTGTGTGTGTGTGTGTGTGTGTGTGTGTGTGTGTGTGTGTGTGTGTGTGTGTGTGTGTGTGTGTGTGTGTGTGTGTGTTGTGTTGTGTGTGTGTGTGTGTGTGTGTGTGTGTGTGTATGTGTGTGTGTTCATTCGTTATTTCTTTTAACATCTGTTCACATATGTGCTTTTAGACGGAAAAAAAAAATCATAAAGACAGTTTAACATATCAATTAACATTAAAAAAAAAATTATAGGACAATAGAAATGCAATCATAACATTAGAACGATCAGGCTTTAACAGATTGCTCAGGGCTGTATGTGTGTATGTAACCACGCGCGTTTGCGTGTACGTGTACGTGTGTGTGTGTGTGTGTGTGTGTGTGTGTGTGTGTGTGTGTGTGTGTGTGTGTGTGTGTGTGTGTGTGTGTGTGTGTGTGTGTGTGTGTGTGTGTGTGCACGCACGCATGCACCCAACCCATGCATGTGACTGTGTTAACTGTACCTTAAATTTGACATGACATGAATTTTTACTCAGCCTCTTCATCAGAAACTCCAGAAGAAATTCACAGTGATGCGGAGATTTGTAACTGATATCTGAAATCAGACAAACAGCATTATACACATCATTCATATATAATGCTTCAGACAAATCATCTGTAACACTTGAAACTCTGTATATTTGCATGCTTGCATATCTGCATGTGCATGTGTGCATGTTCAGGCATCATTCATTCATTTTACAGTTTCTTCTATAATTGCATCATGCATGGCTAAAGTTATTAACTAACATATATATCATATTCTTTAGAACTATTCAGATTGATTAGAATTTTCATCACAAAGCATAATTGTGTGCATAGTAATCATTACAGTGTAATATACATGTATCATGTCGAATGGTACACAATTGTTGGTTCCCCTGCTCTATCGCACCCACCAACGTTGACAATAGCTGTGGGGTTTGTTTGTTTTTTTCATTTCCATTGTCAATCATGATTTTGCGTGACTATTCACTGAAAAACTGACATTCTGTGACCAAATGTCAATGCATATAGTTTGCACAATGAACATATCCACAGAATCTGAATGCAACTTACTTTGTGTACTTATATAGAAAAAAAAAATGTTTAAACACACAACTGTGTCATTCCACTGTTACAGTTGTTTCTTCTCTTTTCTTTCTATGTTAGATGAGTATGAATGTTTTGATAAAGAAGCCAGATCTATATTCATTCCAACACACTGCATTACCAAAAGAAAATCAAGGGTGCCAAACAGCAATAGTCAAACTCAAATGATTAATTCCTTGCCTATGCCATATAATCAATACACACACCTGTGTACAAAGTTAGTATAGCAGTAGGATACAAAGTGTTGTCTTGCATACTTCATTAATATCCTTTACAAATTACTTATATGACACTGTTGTATGATAAGTAGATATAATATTATTAGAATACAGAAATTCTGAATCAGACATTAAAAAAAAACTCTGTATAGAATACAGAAAATCTGATTCAATTTCAAGACATTAAAAAAAAACTCTGTACCTGTAACTTCTTTGTATAAATATCCAGGAATAGAAGACTCATCATCTGAAGTACCTTTCATCAGCATTGCTACCTGGAAAAAATTCAGTGGGCTTGTCAGTGAAATGCGTATGTTTTGTCAGTTGTGTGTAAATATTGTTGGTGACCTTAAATTTTTCCTTCAAAAAATGGGAGATGGGTATTACAGACAGAGGCATTGCATGCTGATATGAATACATTTGTCCACATTTTTCCTTTGTGAAAGAAATGAGTGTGAAAAGAAAAAGAAAAAACACAATATTAACTGAACATCAACACTGCTGCACACATATACAGAGTTAAAAAGTATGGCTGTGGGTGATTGTGTGGAGTTAATGGTGGCATGAAACAACTAAAATCATGTGGTTTATTGATACCATAAACTCACTATGAAAAAAATACTGCATTCACAATTTCCCCTGTTCATCAATATCTTGTGATTATACAACTTTTTTTTTCTAATTTCAGTTTATCCCTGATGTTCAACCATGAAATGACACTACAGCAGAAGAACAAGTCCTAATAAGTAAAATTTCAAAGTAAACAGTATTAATGATCTGGAAAATCCAACATGTCACTAGTTTCAGTTTCTCAAGATAATGTCTCTGTACTCAGATGCTTTTTTTTTTTTTCCATGATCGATGGCCAAATAGTCTAAGGCACCAGAATCATTATGTCACTAATACTCTATTAATAGCGCCTGCTTGCACTAACTTGTCAGCCCTTTGGAACCCACTGAAGTTGGTCTTCTGTCCATGTAAGAGTACTAAAGGTGGCTTGTGTCCTCTGTAAGTCAACAGTCACACTCACAGGCTGTTCAAGTACTGTATTCTGGTACTTGTGATTTTGAAAAAAAGGTCAGCTTCAGTGATGAAAAAATGGAAAACTAGAGAAGTGCAATATATGAAAGATTTAAAAATTTACACAAGATTCATAAAGCATGTTTCAGACGGTGACAAGTCACAAGGTCAATTGTCAAGCAATTAACCTTTGACTCCTGCAGCCTGTCCAACAGCATCCTTCTTTGTCAACCATGCTGGAAGAGCAAAAAATTAACCCTTTGACTCCCTCACCCTATCCACCAGCTTCCTGCAGGAAGCTGGTGGATAGGGTGAGGGAGTCAAAGGGTTAAGTTTTTGCAGTTGGTAGATAGGGTGCAGGTGGCAAAGGGTTAATGTCATGCTCTGCTTTGTAACATTATTCGATAACAATAATTTCATTTGTATCAAATGGCCCATGTCAAAAGCACTTCATAGAGAGATATCATAACATTTCACACAGTGAAAAGAAGTTGTAGCATTATGCAGTGGTCATACTTCAGACAATGACTCTGACAGTACAGCTAAACTAGGTTTGGGTAGCCAATGGATCTCAAACCTTGGTAAGTTACTGCTTGTCTACCTAAGCATGTGAAAACTGGATCCAGCAGAATACCTGGAGGAAACCATCAGACTGGTTCAATAGATAGGAAGGCAACTGCGAGCAATGCACTGTGGAATACAGACAGCAAGATGAGAGTATTGAGACATGTGCAGGACATCTTGGTCATCCACTGCATCTGTCTCTATCTCCAGTCATCTTGACCCTGTCTTGCCACTGGACACAGCTGGTGCTGGACAAGAGAGTGAGGTCAATACTGCGCTACTCCTTTTCAATTTAACCCTTTGACTCCCGTACCCTATCCACCAGCTGCAAAAACTTAACCCTTTGACTCCCTCACCCTATCCACCAGCTTTTTGCTTTACTATCACAAATGATTAATGCAGGAAGCTAGTAGATAGGGTGAGGGAGTAAAAGAGTTAAAGTCATTGCGCAGGTCAGTAGTCATCCTTCATCCCATCCTATCATCCTCAAGCCCTGGGGCAACAGGCAAGTGATGAAGAGACATGTGGGTACAACTGCACTTATAGTATACTTATAGTCACAACCTGCACACAAGTAGCCCAGGCTATAGGATCCCTCTTAAATGAAAAGAGCAGCACTGGAGTTCGGTAGCCATCTATGATCTAAGCAACTGATCAGCCCTTTTCAGGACCGCACTGCTCACTTACATGTATCATATGGCATGATAACAGATAAGGGATTCAGAAAAGACACATTAAACATTGGCTGTTCTACCTCATCCTAGCTAGCAGTGTTATGTTTCTGTTTTGTTAGCATGTTTGACAATGCAGGATGCTGGTGGACAGGGTGCATGGAGTCAAAGGGTTAAGCAACCAGTTGTTGTGCATGTCTTTTTCCTGTAAACAATTTCTTCAATATTTCTATAAATTTATGGTCTGTCTTATGTCATGGTCTACTATTTCTTTGCACTTTGTTTCTAACTAAGCTTCCTTAGCTTCACTGCATTTATTCGTGACTTCCTTATCTATCTTTTTGTATTCTTTCTCTTTTTCCTTTACCTCCCTAAATTCATCCATCTAGCCTAAAATGTCTTTTATTATCCAATTTTTTCTGCATTTCTTTCAAACTCTAGGAATTTCTTCCCAAGCTTCGCTTACTAATTTTTTTTTTTTTTTTTTTTTTCCAAATTTGTCCATTGTTCCTGGCTGTCCTCAGCATTTTTCTGAGCACTGAATTTGTTTCGAAGAGATACACTAAATTTTGCATGAGTTGATTCATCTGTCTTTAACTTTTAAGACTCCAAGATTTAGCTTGATGTTATTTTTGGTTTGTTTTCATCTGTTTAGTTTTGACCTATGTTTTCCCATTACGGGATTATGGTCATTGCTGTAGTCTGCACCTGGCAATGTTTTTACTATCAGTAAAGAAACTCTAAATCTCTTGTTTATCAGGATGTAATCAATTGATTTCTTGTGCTGTCTCGTGGATTTAACCATGTCCATTAGTCTATTTTCTTCTGTTAGGTTGCTAAAACCAAGTGTTTCTATTACGCATTCATTCAGTTGTGCCCACTCAAGTTTCTCCCCTTTCACTTTGTGTGCCAAAGCCATCAGGTCCAACGGGACTATATCATCTACTTTTTCTTGTCTCACCTCAACATCAAAATCTCCCATCATAATTGTAATGTCCTGTGAATTACACTGAGCCTTGGGTGTCTCTAATTCTACATAGAAGATGTGAACTTCTTCCTCAGTACTTGCGGGTGTTGGTGCATATACTTGGATCATGTTGGTATCAAACGGCTTGCCCTCCTATCTAACTAGTAAACCAAGGTCTAATATGGCCCAGTATCCTTTGGTAGATTTTGACTAGTCAACATCCATTAATATGATGCCTACCCCCCATCCCCCTTTTGTGTGTGTCTCCTCCAGAACATATAATTTTATTCTTGCCCGATGTTATCATGTCTGCTCCCTTGTACCTCACCTCTCACAGTCCTAAAATACTGATATCTAATCCTTACAGTTCTATCCTGACATTTTTAAGTTTTCCCTTCTACATAATCAGGCTACCAGAACCATAAAATCAAAAATGATGAGAACTTATTAGGGGGGGGGGTGACGGACGAATGTAAGGTTTACCAGCCCATTTTTCAATGCATCGGAACTCCGGCTCTTCTTCCTACCTCCTTCAACACTACGACGTGACGTACAGTCACTGTAACAGTGAGTGGTCATCACTGATCACACATTTTGACTACCAAACCAATGTAAGATCTATCTATTAATCTTGCAAAGCCATATCGTGGAAAAGATGCGGGAGGTCAAAATGGGGTTTCTCAAAAGAATGTTGAGAGTTCCATGGACAGCAAAGAAAACAAACAAGACAGTCTTGATGGAGGCAGACACAAGTAGATCATTCATAAGGAAGATTAGGAAAAGACAAGCAACATGTATATAATTATAGGCCATTTTATTAGGAAGGGGGATTTGGAGCACCTGGTCACAACGGGAAAGCTGGAGGGAAAGAGAGCACCAGGTAGACCCAGGGAGAGAATGCTGGACGGACTTGCAGAGTGGCTGGGGATGAGGAGGGTGGGGGAGATGCTAGGGGAACGAGAGATAGAGATGGTTGGAAGTCCATGGTCGCCAACGCCATGCGGCAGGGCACCTGATGATGATGATGAAAATGGGGTGATAATGTTTACATTTCTTGTGCATTCCCACTTTTTCAAAGCAAAGAAACAAACAACAGTTATCATTCACCTTCTTACTAAAGTAGACTTGGTCCTTGGCGAAGTTGAACTGTTGCACAGCCATTTTGCTTGTTTACAAACACCAATAACTCTGAAAGTAGAAATGGACGGGGGGGGGGGGGGGGGCTAATGTACTAAATACCAGAATTGACCACAATTCATCAAAGTCACAGAAATAAAGTCACAGAAATAATCGAAGTACATATCACACCCATCTTCCTCTCAGTCCTGCCGATACCCATCCCCTTTTCATGATATCAAAAATAAAACGATGTTTGTTTTCAATTATAAAATAAAAATATTGATCTATCATCACATAACATATCGTAAAGGAAGCTTTAATTACAGACATGGATGGGAAAATTGTCAGCCACACTAATCTACTTCTCCATGAAATATGTGTAATACAACATACTGCTGCAAAAATATGTGGTTTGTGCATGTTAAATCATCTGTAGCAGTGTACTTCTACGCTGGGCCACGAGCTAAATTTGCGAGACAGACATTAACCCAGCTTACAACAAAGCTGGAAGTTGTCTGTCATTCATTCCATTTCTCTGAACTATTATCATGTAGAATAGTGTCACTTAATTTATTCATACACCTAAGTAATAACGTAAGAGCTTATTTCAGAAGAAACTTATGACTACTGTAATATGACAACTCAGGTGACATCAGTTTACTGTCGAAGCAGTATTGCTTTGTGTTAGATAGCGGAAGGCGTAGAATTGATGCACATGCATCGAAAACAAGCTTGGGTATATTTTGGTAGGATTATACACACGTGATACCGAACACAAACATACCCGATCCTGGAACCACACACACACACACACACACACACACACACACACACACACACACACACACACACACACACACACACACACACACACACACACACACACACACACACACATTAGAATGTCATTATTTCATAGGTCCTTTAATCCCAATTGGGATATGCAGGATATCAGCAAATATATGAAAATCCAACAGGATTATCATACAAAATGAAGCACAAAGAACTTAGTTCAAAAGAAAAACGTTCATTTGAAATTGTCTCACGGTAGAATACACGAGTGTTCAAAAGATAGCTACACAATTTTAGAAAATTTGATAAATTTTGCTCATTTCAGTTTTTCCTTCCAGAAATGAAATAACAAAATGAGAACACTGATTTGACTAACAGATATTCTTGTGGAATTAACTTCTGACAGTCATCTCGGGATTTACAACATTCGAAAATAAAGTAAAACTCATTGCCTAAGGCATTGTCTTCACAAAATTTACATATTCTACTTTATATATTTATCCCTTTACATCTACTTAATTCAAGCTCAAGCTTGTGACAGCTACATCGATATTAGATCAAAGGGAGAACATAAATGTCTGGCAAATGTGTTATATTTTTCTCTGTTCCAAATTCGGGTTTGAAATTTCGATATAACATTCTCTCACCCCCATAATTCACACCCATACAGTAATGTAGATACAACAGTAGTATCATATAACTGAAGAATAACACTGAGTGGCAAATCTTGATTTCTGGTTGTCTGCAATAAAGAAAACATAGCTTTCTGAGTTTGATTTAGTTTCCGTTGTCTGGACAAATTTGGGTAGAAAGACAGATAAATTCGCGCGAGAAGATCGACCACCAGCATACTGTATAGCTACTTTCGTTTGATGTAGCATTATTATAATGTCTATACTCGATAAACCAAGTGATGTGTGGCGTCGTATTTATTTACGATATGACGATGTTTTCACAGCCAAAGCCGCTACCCAGAAGGACACGAAGAAAAGACGTGATCTTCTCATGCTTGATAAATGGTCTGTCACTTGACTCACTGTGACTGTTACACACTGCAAACTACAGTAGGCCTACATGTATACTTAACTTAAGATGCTAAGTTTTAAGCCATTTGAAGAACTTGAGGCGTATTCAACGTCGGCACTTAGGGTCAAACATTTTTGGCAAGTTTGCTCAATGGATATCGATTCTGGTCGTCCAAGAGTTAATAGTTATAGTAGGTTCTGTAACGAAACAACGTCATTCTTGGACTGGGAGGCTGTTCCAGGCATTGACAATTCGTTGCAACAAACTTGCAGTCAAGAGTGCCCCTTTGAAAATTTTATCTCGGGTGGATGTATGTTACAAGATGTAGGTGCGTGAAAGTCAGTTTGACGTCCAATCAAGGATATGAATTTATACTTCCTGAAGTTTTGATGATCATTGGTCGCAATCAAGAAAAAAATTGTGAAGGAAGGCTTTGTTCAACTTTAAAGAATTTTGACACGTACAATTCACAGTTATGAATCAAAGCACATGAACAACCTTGCTGGAATGTCAGCTGTAATACATCAGTAATGTAAAGCCTGTTGTGTTAAAGCAGGGTTTGCATGATGCACAAACAAGCTTGCCTCTAAGTTGTTGTATGGTGGTTCACCACAAGTCGGAGATGGGTGAGACACATTATATGAGGATATATAGACATATCTGCAGAAGGTGACCACACACACTCGTTGCTACTCCCTTCCCATTTGCACCCATAACAGCCAGGATTCTTTCTGCAACCTCACTGTGACCTCTGAGGGAGGGAAAAAAAGCTAGAACATAGAAAAGAGAGTGTTTTTAACTTGCTCAGGATCGCAATCTATATCTGGCTCGCTTTAGCGGCCATCATCCATCACACACAGCGTTGCCAAGAATATGGGATAGCACTAACCACACATTTTTGTAGACGTGATGTATTGCAGAAACACAGACAAGCCATTCACTTTATTCAAGTGAGGCCAGTGTTAAGTTGTGTTAAGTGTGAGTAATGGAGTAATGTATCTAGGTTGATACTCGCTTTCTTGGTTTTTGCCATTTTTATTGTGTGTGGTTGCATCACCTGTTATGAGTGCAGGATACAATGGATAGGACAAAGAAAGCTAAAATCGTAAGATATATATCTAAATGTAGTTAGGCATGTTTGTAGTATGAACTCTCTTGGGCTGAGGACAGTATGGAGAGAAATTACACACACAAAAAGTGGACATGGTTATGACATTATGTTGTCAAGCCTAACTGTCAGTAAAATCATATAGGCCTAGTTGCCAGTCTTTCTTTTCATATCTCTAGTCTGCCATGTGCCCCATGTAGAGAAAAACATTTTGGCTTTTTGTCATGTGCAGACATCAAGTTAACTTCTGTTGATGATGCTTGGTTGCAATCGATATGTGAAGTTATGTCGTATTTAGCCAGTAACATGAAACTCAGATAATGATAAATCTGTTTCACAGGCAGGGTGAAAGTCAAAAGAAATTATTTTTAGCCCCCCCCCCCCCCCCCCCCTCCCTCATTGGTATCAGAATGCCTGTTTGGACTGTTCAGTGTACACCGACATCACATCAGCAACAAAATAATAGCTTAGGGGATTAACCAAGATATTGTTATCTTGCTATTTTTGCACTGATAAAGACAAGATTGTCAGCTTGTAATGTTTTGATACTCTCCTGTCTTGCACAAAGAAAAAAAAGGCCACATTGAAAACACTGGTTCTTGTCTGACCATTGAAAGTAAGTGTGCTTTGGTAGCTTAACACGTGGGCATGTGACTGACTAGGAATGCAATGTGGTTTCTAAGAAGAATGTTAAGAATTCCATGGACAGCGAAGAAAACAAATGAGACAATCTTCAGAGAAGCAGACACAAAAAGAACATTAATGAAAAAGATTAGTGAAAGACGAGCAACATTTACAGGACATTTTTAAGGCAAGAGAAATTTAAGCACCTAATCATAACAGGAAAGCTAGAGGGGAAAAGAGCACCAGGTAGACCCAGGGAGAAAATATTAGTTTTGCGGAGTGAGTAAAGACAAGAAGGGTGGGAGATGTGCCTGCAGCGACTAAAGATAAATTCATATGAATGGTCATGATTGCCAGTGCCATACAGCAAGGCACGTGATAATGATGACGGTGACATTTGAATGAACTGTGTGAATGCTTGAAAATGAAGATTTTTGCTGTGTACATACCTTCATGAGTCTTGAAATGTGAGCTTCTCTGTTTATCAGTACGGTAGTTTGTCTCCAAAATCTGTTGTATTTCAGGTATCAGCAAGAGTTCCCAACAGTTATCAGTCTGAGAAGTGAAAAGTACATCACACACGAAGAGCTGGCCAAATTAATGAGATGGAAACTAATGGTGAGAAGATCGTGTGATTTTTACATTGCAGTGTTACTGTTATTAATAGGATGAATAAAGTATGCAAGCAGTTTTTGTATTAGATGGAAAAAGCAGCTACCAGAGATAATCAGTACACTCTGACTATATTTAAGATCAGGTGTAACTAATGAAAATAATTAGGACCACCAAAATCACTTTCTGCAAAATTTCATGTAGTAAAACTTCATTTATAATAAGGTAACCTACTTGTTAACCTGAAACTCCAAGAGGGATGGGTGGGTGTTAATCTCCCTTTGTAATATTTTGATTGTAATTAACAAATCAGCAATGTGTCTGCTCCCATCCATGTGAAATTTATGACTAAAGTATTGTGTCTGCTGCAGTAAAGGAAATTGGTTTTTGTTTTTTTTAGCTGAGAGGTCAGTTTACTACATGTGCATATGCCTGTGTGGGAGTTTGCATTCGTTTTGAATTCGAGTATGACTGTCACTGTAGCTAGAATAACATTTTTCGTAATAACTGTCATTTTGTTTCTGTGGAAAAACAAAATTGTGCTTTTTTTTTTCTCAATCACTTCACTATAAGTGATAGAGTAAACTTCCTGGTACTCTCTTTTGTATTTTTAACACTGTATATTATGATTTTCTAACTATAGTTGTATTTAATTTTTAAACAGAGGGGCAAATTTCGACCCCGTCTGCAGCAGCTGGTAGAGGGAAATAGCACAGAAAGTGTTGAAGCTGCCAGCAGAAAAGCCTTCAAAGTTCTGCCCAACCTCCATGCTGCTATAGAAGCTTTGACAGTGCTCAAAGGTGTTGGACCTGCCACAGCTTCAGGTCTGTTGCAATTCAATTCACATATTAACATGTTGTAGGTTTCACTCTGAACGGTTACATGATTTGTGTAAGTAAAATAACACGGTAAATGATTTTATTCTTTAATTCATCAGTAAAGAACGGGTGATGGAAATTGAAAGATAAGCACTTTATCTCACTCTGTTTTTCTCTATCTCTAAAGATATATGCACTTTACATCTTATGAATCTCTTGCTATGTCTCTCTCTCTCTCTCTCTCTCTCTCTCTCTCTCTCTCTCTCTCTCTCTCTCTCTCTCTCTCTCTCTCACACACACACACACACACCACACACACACACACACACACACACATTTTCCTTTCTTTTTAATAGAAATTGAAGACAGCTCGTTTTGTATTGCATTGTCCTGTTCTCTCCAATCTTAGACAGCATACATCCCCTTGAAGTTCTGTTGAAACCGATGTGTTTTAGGTTATCTTTACTTTTATCCATGAGGAATAATAACATATTTCATAATTTATAGCATTATTTGTATAAATCTTTCAAAAGATGAAATGTGATAAAGTAATGTGGAGCTAGTTGTCAACCCAGCAGTTGCGCTGAAGGCTTTGCATGTGTTTTTGTGTTCCCCCCCCCCCTCCCCCTTGGTTTTATTTTGATTATGTTTTTGGGTGGTAGGCCTATTGTTTTTGTTTGATTTTTGTGTGCACATGCGTGTTTGTTAACAGTGCAGCAACTTCTGCATGTGTTTCTGTTACCCACAAAAGTGCATTTTTCCATGTAATCTTACCAGACAACTATTTGGTTGTTATGTTAAGAAAGCTACGCAAGTGAGTAGCCATTTTACTGAGAGATAGGTTTAGCTCGGTAGCCATTAAGTTCAATGTGTTTGCAATGTCATCTTGAATTGGGTTTGATTCAGCTTGTATTAATTATGTATAATTTATCTTGCTTTTGCTCACACTGTTTCAAAAGGGGCTGATGCCTACAGAGTAGGCCTACAATGGCTACATTATTTTGCATTCACATTCTCTCTGTCAACCTCCCTGCCCTCTCTCTTTCACTCCCTCTCTTTTTTCCCTCCAGAAATGAGTAAGCACAGATAGCCTATATTCCATGCCTGATCATTTATTTATATTTCATGTCCAGATCACTGTATGCCCTAAAGACAAGGGTGACACCTGTGAAAATTGAAAAACAGGAAAGGCCGTGGTCCAGGGGCCGCCGAGGCCCCGGTGGGGTGCAGGGGCAAAGCCCCGCTCGGGAAGCCCCCCAGACGCTGACGCTTTAAATGCATTACAAAAGGAAAAATCCCCGTCTCCTGAAACTATTTTGAATGCAAGTTCCAATAATAAAATATTTATAAATTAAGGTATATATGTTTATTCTGAGGAAACCAACAATAAGTTAGATCTAAAGATCTCATAAAAAACAAAGTACAATGTTGTTCTCAAACTGAAAAAGCATTGATGGTTGTTAAGAGAAACTTATTATATCACTTACTTTCATTAGGTTACACAGAAGATCAATTGCAGGCAAGCACTTTCTGTAGAATTTTCAGCCCACATGAATACATGCAGTACTGACCTCGTCGTTCTTTTTTACTATTTCTTTTTTTTTTCTCTCTCGATATTTTAAAAAGCCTGAAACCTCCGGTTCGGAAATTTTAAAAAGCCGGAATTCCGGCTCCCAGCCGGAAAGGTGTCACCCTTGCCTAAAGAACATGTTTTTGAAATCAAATATCCATTAATTTTGAAGATCAATATACAGTTTCTTCAGCCTGTTTAATTACATTAGATTTCTACTGTTTGTAGCCTATAAGAACTCACTTACCTGTTCAGAGGGGAAGGTGGGTATTTTCCAGTGATCTTTCATTTGCATTTGGTTGTGCCTGAAGTAGTCTGAGGCTTGTTTATCTTTAGATGCATGAATGCACATTCTTTTGCCCCACAGTGTGTAGGCAAAATAAGATTGATGTACTTTCTGTATACTCTTAGGTGGTGGAGAAAAAAAAGAGAAAAAGAAATGTTTATTCATTCCTTGAAAATGAACAAGTAAGGCGGAAAAAAAAAAGGAATAGGTGATAGAAAAGGCAGAAAAGAAGAATTGTTGAAAAAAAAGGGGGGAATTGCCAGTACAGAATTTCCAGGTGTGAATACTGTTACTATTGAAAGAGCCCACAGTGTCTGTACAAGAGATGCCAGAATTAAAGATAAAACTCAGTACACTTCACTTACCCAGTCTGTCATTCATTTCTGTATCATAATTTTCCTGGACTGTGTGATGTCAGTTTTGTTTTTTATGTTTGTTTATTTGGTGAAGTCACGCACCAAACAAAATGCCATGAAAAGTGTGTGTGAAACCTGTAAAGTAGGCCTACACCATATAGATCTATTTTTTGCCAGTCACCCTCTTGCTTCTTTGCATGTGTTTTTGTGTTCTCCCCCTTGGTTTTATTTTGATTATGTTTTTGGGTGGTAGGCCTATTGTTTTTGTTTGATTTTTGTGTGCACATGCGTGTTTGTTAACAGTGCAGCAACTTCTGCATGTGTTTCTGTTACCCACAAAAGTGCATTTTTCCATGTAATCTTACCAGACAACTATTTGGTTGTTATGTTAAGAGCAAATTTTGTTTATTCATTTCAGAAAAGAAGTGCACACAAATAAGCCTAAGAAGATTTGAGATATTGAAAAAACATTTTTGGGGAGTGTGTAAAGTCAAAGATACCATGAGTCTATTACTATTAGATTGCAGGCTATTCCCTTCGGGCAGGGAGATGGTGTATAGGGTGAGGGCGTGAAGGGGTTAATAAAATGCCACTAATGTTGGGAAATGAAAGAATACTGGTATCTATATTCTGGTGTGATCTGATTGTGTCTGTGTGTGCAGCTGTGCTTGCAGCTGGAGCCCCAAAGATTGCTCCATTTATGGCAGATGAGAGTATGCTAGCATTGCCTGGTCTTCAGCCTTTGGCCTACACACTAAAAGCTTTCCTTGATTATGCCAAGCAAGTGTCCAACATCGCAAAATCATTACAGAAACAAGGTATGTAATTTGTGTCATAATGTGTGCAAGATTTTTTTAGATTAAATTCATATTGAAGTCCACTTGTCTTCCAGCATTTTTGTATTTATTTGCATGCCTGGTGGGAGTGTATATATGTGGGTTGGTGATCACAGTAGCAAGATGCGTACAAGCATGTGATAGGTCTGCTGCTTTTGTTTTCTTGTACACATGCCTATACCGATTTTCATATGGTACTGGTAGTGTTTTCTTGTACATATGTGTATATGATTTTGTGTGCGCATGTATTTATGTAACTTACTTGTTACGCACATCTTCATACAGTTTGTTCTTGTTGAATTGTTTTGGATTATCTATTTTCTTGCTTGCACATGTAGTGCGAAGTGCTCAGTGCATGGGAGTTCTCTTTTCCTGATATTGCACTATGAAAATGATCATAACGATTGTTATGACTTTCATCTTTCGAGCAGCAGTTCAAATTTGTTTTTGGTAATGCATGTTGAATAATCAGTATTTGTGGTGTTCATGTGTTTTGAATAATCAATAGGCTCTGGGCAGTGCCATCTTGAATAAACTGAAACTGGAGGTTTTTAAAATTCAATAATAAACCCAGAAACAAATTTGCAAATGAAATATTCTCCATCAAGTGTCTCCAGCAAAGAAATAGTAGTCTGTATCATAAGAAAAATAAGTGACAAAATATGTAGGCCCTATGATAGTTGATATAACAGATTTTGTTTACAGCAAAGCCAGACAGGAAAAAAATAAGGTGATCAATAGCCTACTTATTCTTTCCTTTCTTCCTATGAAGTAAACATTTATAAGTGCGCGCACACACACATGAACATACACATGCATGCAATGTGCACACACACATAAATACTCATTTTCAGGTTTTCTCTCACCAGAAATGTCCTTCCAACAGGGACATGTATGCATGATGTGTTTCTGTTCTTTGAAAAAAGGGAAACTATTAACATGGCTTGACCAGCTTGAGTTTTTCTTTTCTTTTCCCGTTCTGTTTGCACTGTATCTATAATGTTATTTCATTATTATTATTTGTGAATATCATAACAGTAAGTGAAATTGTCTACTGAACTTGCACGTCTTTCATGTGTGTTTCAGACCAGGAATTTGGATGGACTCCACATCATGTGGAGCTGGTTCTATGGACAGTAGAGATGGCCAAGAAATTGAAAATGGATGACATTTTGAGTCAGCTAGAAACTGGTACTCCAGCTTCAAACTCTAGTAATGGCGTGTCATTGCCTTCTACAAAGAAACGCAAGTTCCAGTCTGATACTTGCACACCAGCCATAAAGAAAACCAAGGATTAACACATCTTCCACCTTATTTGGAGTTCAGACTGCTGGGAGTGTGTGTGAACAAGCTTGCAAACGGTTTGAAGTCTTACTGTATGTCAGGGTAACAAAAGTGGATGAGTGGCAACAAACCCTTGGAGAAAGTTATTTTAAAGTTGTTTTTGTTTTTGTTTTTTGTTTTTTTTTAATCTCAGTGTAGTCTCCACAAATTACTTAAAATGTGTGATCACATTTTATAATATAGTGTGCTTATTTTCGTGGAGTACTAGGTAGAGAAAGCCACTTGTTTGAGAGAATGAGTAAGTCCAAAGAATAATCAAGATGTAAACAAACAAAATTTTCTCTGTTGTGGTGTTCATTTCGTTATGGCTAAGCTGAACACATTTTCACAATTTGCAAATGATGTTGAATTCTGTTGGGTGGGTGTGACCTTACAAGTCAAGTGGACAAGACATTTGACTTCAATGGAAGGTCAGGATTTGATACTGACTGGGTGCTTGCTGCTTGGTGGATAAAAGGGGAGATCTGTATAATCTCCAAAAAGGTCAACATTTGTGCAGACCGGTTATTGCCTTAATTTAACCCTTTGAACCCGGCTGGCCGATGCAGCGGCCAGTGCGATTAATATCTCTGGACCCAGCAGGCCGCAGGAGCAGCCTGACATGTCCGGTTGACCTGGCCTGGTATGGTGCTTGCGTGCGGTATGCGACCTACCGGCACCTACTCTCCTCTGCCACATCCTGTTTATATTACCGAATTCCAGACGCCCTATACTTTCTTCCTGGCAAATTTTTAAGCGTTAGAAGGATTTATTCTGAGACACCGGTTTTCACTAGAATTTCTCTAAAAGTACTCAGGGTTGAGGGTATCAGAGGTCTAGAAGTACTTAGGGCTGAAAGGGTTAATCTTCATGTGTATACGCACACAGAACATCATAATATATATATATTATATGCATGTTAAAGATCCCAAAAGTCATGCCAGTGTCCAGTAACTTGCATAAACATCCAACATGCACGCCTACTAAAGAAGGGAGCATACAGACTGTACAGCATTATTCTGCTGTATAGTTGCAGCAGAATATGCATACATGCAGCCAAGAAAAATCTGAATGCTGAAAAGAGACATTTTAAGTGTGTTTTGGTACTCATTTTCTCGTTTAGAACAAACCTGAAATTGGACAATATTTGGAGCATGTTCTGCTTCACAGTAGTGTGCTACTTGTGTACTACGATACAAAACAAGTAGGCCTATACGAAACATTTGACTATATGAATAATGTGTGTTGTGAGTAAGGATCAGTGTGTATAATTTATTCTCACAAAAACTTCTCAAACCATACTGTGCCAGTTAGGCCTTGCTTGTATCAGTATGATTTATCCAGTGAAGTTAGCTGTTCTTTGGAATTCATTGGAGAGAGCGTCATCTAGCACACTGTCAACAATTCCATCTTTGATACATTTTTCAGTCAACTTTTTCGCAGTGATGCTAACACACATGTGAGGCATTCTGGTTCCACAGATGACAGGGCACCAAGATCTGTGCATGAATGGCCTACTGTTTGCCATGTTGAATACACAAATGAAAGCTGAAATGCTCAAAGGGAAGAAAGGTCAAGAAAGAAAGTTCTGCAATCTTCCACTGTATTGGTAATATCTTTTGATCCAAACCAGTTTTAACATGCTGAAATAAGTGCTTGAAACAAAAATGAAAAAACCTGTGACCCATCATTTCAACTGAAAGTGGTTAATAGTTGCTGATTCATTTTTATTTTGGTGTCAAATTCTGTAGAATGGATTATAACTGATAATGAGATGCACCACCATGTATGCAACCATGTTAAGGTGAATGCTGTTTCTGTTTCAGTTTGTCTGCATGCTGTGACTATAATGATCACCAAACTTTTTGTTATTTTTGTACATTTTGGTTGTAGGCCTACCTATTTTGTACATTTTGGTTACCACATATCTATGCTTTGTCTATGAGGTAATCTCTGTAGGCCTATCTATTTTTGTACATTTTGGTTACGACATATCCATGCTGTCTATGAGGTAATCTCCAAGAGTGTTGAAAGTAGGCTTACATTCATCTACATTTCCTCTTTTCATGCATACCTAACATGGTATCAACATTCATCAAATACAAGACATAAAATCAAAAAAAAATTTTTTTAATGTAAAATCGCTACATAGGCCTGGAAAGGGGGAAAACAAGTGCAACAGCCAAATGTAGTGAAAGAATTAATGGACCCTATTGCATTCTTCAGTCTGTTGAATAAATCTTGAATAAAATTCTCATTGGTCTCTCCAGGTTTTCGTGCTTTATTTAACTTGGGTTTTCATGTTGCTATTTGTTTTTGGTTTTTTTAACTTGGCCCAGACAATGATCATAATTTTTCAAGTAGGCCTACCATAGTAACGATCAAGGCTGTTGACAAAATCATCATGTTGAACAGTTTATTACTGATTGGTAACATATCATTGATGTGTATAAGAATATATTCACTTGTTCAACTGGAGCTGTAATGAAGAAAACTCCAGTTTGGCCAGCTGGCTGTTGTTGAATGGTTAAGAGGCCGAAGACTTACTGGACATCATCAGCTTTGTCTGTCCTTGCTGTTGCTTTGTCCATCTTCAAGTCAGTGCTCTTGGTTCGTGAAGACATTGTCACCATCTAGTGGTGCTGAGTAAGTCCTAATTCATAGTGAAGTCAGCTGTCGTCAATATTATTTACCTATCGGTCCCATTGTCTGTTATTCACCATAAATTATTTCCCTTATCTTGTCGGAATCGATGCAATATGAATGATGTCCAGTATGTTACATTTCGTGCCGTCTCAGATGCTGATCATAACTATGAGAGTTAAAGATGATGCTGAACATAACTATGCTGCGGTAGAAAATGGGCACCAGCAATCGCTTCGGCCTGCTTGAGATTGAGCAAATACACCCTTGGCCTCAATTTCACTGTAGAAACAGACCACAAGCCCCTAGAGAATTCTCCAAAATGCCACCTTGCATTCAGCAGTTTTGACTAGAGCTTATGCAATTTTCATCACATGTGGTACATGTCACTGAAAGGAATCGGATATCAAAGTGTTGTCATGTGTACTACATACTTTAGCTGGAAGATCAGACAATAGCCTCATCGGTGACACAACACTGAACATGTAAACCAAATAATTTCTGGAAACGGCACAAATCCAAGCAAAGAGCAACAATGGATGGCCTGCCTACATGCCAGTCACTTCTCAAGCATTATTGGATGAACAGAGAACATCTGAACACTTAACTACCAACAACTGTTTGATAATACAGTTGTCACTCCAAGGGAGAGGAGGTTGGACATTTTGTGTTCACAGATACCTCAGGAAAAGAAGCAGCCTAACTCTTCCTCAGCTTGGTGTCCTTAACCCATTTACTCCTGAACCCTATCCAACACTGCAAAACCTTAACCCTTTTACTCCCTCACCTTATCCACAAGCTTCCTGCAGGAGGCTGGTAGATAGGGGAGGGAGTCAAAGGGTTATGTTTTTGCTTTGTTAGCATGGTTGATAGTACATGTTGATGGACAAGGTGCAGGAGTCAAAAGGTTAACCCCTTACATGCCGTCAACGTAAAATTTACGGAGCTCTCGAAGCCTTCTTTGGTAGGCCTACCTACAAACGTAAAATTTGCGGAGGTAGTTTGACACAAGTTTCAGCCTAATGTAAATGGGAGAGAAGCACTGGCTGTTGTCAGTCTCACAGAGGGTTCATGTGTGACTGGCTTCCCTTACATGACTTTTTGACCTATGCAACCCTCACCAGATTGTTTATTTATCTGAAAAGAGAAACTTTTTTTTAGCAAAATGCTGACACAAGGACTGTCTTGCAATGCTGCACGTTTCCAGCCTTTGAAAGCATGTGGGTTGAGTCAAGAACTTATAAATGACTGTAGGATGATTCAAAAGACAGAATCAATTCTGACACAAGAAGAGGTGGTTGAAAACAGCAGTAGTTATTCGCCGTTAGTATGGAATGTGCACCAGACAGACACAACACGAAAAGTATTGATTTTACGAGCATGTGACACAAAGGGTTTGTGGCCCCAGGCAATACTGGCAGCTAGTCGACAATTTCACACCTTCAGACAGGAGAATACTGCAACACTCTCAGCGAGTGGTATTAGAAGTGACAAGGGGGAGGACTAGGGTGATGGGATGGGGGGCATGGCAGCAGCGGACAACTTGACAGGTTCAAACCACTTAGTGGACTAGCATGCTGCAGATCTTTGTAGCTCGTCAGTTGTCAGTGATCTGTCAGTAGGAGGTCAGCCTAAGAATACTTTTAGATTTTGTCAGGAGGGTCATATGTACTATTTTTTCCTTTGGTTTCTATCGTGAGCGTAAGAGTTTTATGGGAATTTCCACAAAATATTACAAATATGTAATAATTTCAAGAAATTACTACATAAATCATCTGAAAATACATTTAGTCATGCCTAATGCATCATTCTGTGTAATTTCATGCATAGATTCCTATAAATTTGGAAGCAACAGTCAGGCTGGATAAGAGAAAAAGTTTCCTCTGAAAATTGGCCAGGGTCCAGGGGCAACATCCCTGCTGGGTGGTAAGACCCCCAGAAGCTGAAGAATTTCTGTAATTTTGAGGCATTATGGATGCATTTCCTGATGGCAAATAAAATACTTCAGTAATATTTCCTCTGAAAAAAAAATTTTTCCTCTCTAAAACTAAGTGTTCATCCACTGAAATCAGTGGATCCGCTGAGAGTTACCCAGCCTGAACAGTTTTATTGTTCGGTAGTGATGCAACATTTTCCCCTGGCACATGGAAAACACCAGATGTCAAAAAACGTCGGCACTCAAGGGGTTAAATCTCTTCTCAGATTGAAGACCTAGTCAACAAATATATTTTTGTGACTATCTGGATTGCTTCATTGGATCACCTCAAGCTACACAAGATTATCTTTGTCTTAATCGACTGTCACCTTGACAACCAGGTGGTAACCTCATTACTAAACTGAGAAGTATTCTTTGTAGTTCATGGCATCTTGACATCTACAGGACCCGCCTTACTGCAACATGTTCTAAATTTACCACTTAAAATCAGTTGAACTGATCCACTGCCATTAGAGGAAATTTTCCTTCTAAAATTACGTTTAATCTAACATACTGTACCGTGGCTCACTGATGCAATAAACGGCAGCGATTTGCCATTTCTGCCTCATAAACAATAAAGTCCGAAGGGAGAGTAGCCATCTTTTCACACGTTCGCCCGTCTTCATTCAAAATTTCTGTAAATTTTTTCATTATTTCTTGTAGGGTAGCTTAACTTGAACTTCTCTATAAAAAAAATTTCGCATTTTCATCATCAAGTAGCTTCAGCTTGCCTCCCCAGACTATGCTCACCTTCAACGTTATTTGGTCTCTTAAAAAAAGTACACCTGTGAAAAAGGAGAATCCCAAAAATATTACACCAGTGAAAAAGGAGTCTCACATACACTTGATTGCATTTTTACTATATCTCCACCAGAACTTCTTTCACAAACTTCAGTTACTATGTAAGCGCGCTGTTTTTCAGCATAGAAAATGTGCCCGACACCTGGAATGATTGTACCCGTCATGTCTAATGATTTCACATTCGCATGCAATTCCATAAGCGCTGCCACATTTACAAGTTAATGGGACATTCTCATGCTGTTTATTGAACCTCACAAATGACAGAATGCCTAAAAGCATTTCATAGCCCACGCTGCCTTGATCATTAAATTTTTGACACATGGTGAAGGCACTGACCTTCCATCTTGTAGTGCCAAGAGCTTCATGATCAGCACAATTCAGTTCACTTAACTTGCCCAAACTATTTACACAGGCGTTCTTCCATCTATTCTGTAATCTGTGCTTTATGGGTCCATGACACACAGCTAAACTGCCCTTATCACAATCCCCGAGTTGGTGGGGATAATGTCACGAGTTGTCCATTTCATTTTCATCTTGAAGCAAATGTGCCTAAGGTGTATTCATGTAAGCCTTAGTCTGCTCTTATAACTGTGTGTAAGCCAGAGCTATACAGCACCAACTTGTGGGCATAATGGCGAACACAAGACCCCATGTCATGTCTTAATTGTGTAGGGGCGTGTGACTACATAAGCCTGTGTGCACATTTTAGTTACCAGCAGATTGTAAGAGGTGAGCATTTCTCTTGTATGAGCATGACACAATTACTCTGCATATGCAAACCTGCCAACCCCCATTAACACTCGAGAGTAGCACTTGAGCAAAAGTGAGCACAGCAAATGTCACGAGTAGCACAGCGCCCATCTGTGGAAAAAAAAACAACCTCGGACGTATTCTTAAAATCTGAACTTTGAAATTTACATTTTACTGTTCATTATGCATGGTGGATACTGACAAAGCGACACGAGTGGACGATGCAGGGATAATTATGACTATTCCTCCCAATACTTCTGCATCGATTTCCACTTTTTTAATCCAAGTGGATTTTCATGGTTTGGTTGCTACTTTTGATCAGAGGAATTATTATTTTACTTTTTTCTTTTCTTTTTTATCAAAAGCCAAAGGAATTCTCATCTTTAGGCATCATCATGACGATGTCTTCAACTGAAGAACCATGCTTCACAACTTTTGTTTTCAAGCGTAATTCTGATTGACCCATACTCGCTTAGCCAAATCCAAAGCTGAAAGGACTACATACTGGTCAGAATCAGAAGTAGGCCAGTTCTATTTTTTAACATGACCTTGCAAACAAACGGTTCTGTTCTTTAACATTGACCTTGCAAGCAAACATTTTATGCTTACAGGTCAGCATTGTACATTCCATGTGTGCACACACACATTACACCTATGTTTGCATTGGGTTTTTTCCCAAGAATAATCATTTGAACAGGAGCATAGTAGTGTAGCAGATCGAAGTCAGGAATAGCATTCTGCGCAGCACTTGGCAGGTCTGCCTTTGTGCACAAGCATTTCCACTTTACTTTCAGATTTTGCGTGTTTGCATGAGATGGAACATGAGCATGGAAGAGAAACATTCGTGCTTGATGTGCATTTCTAGAGTTGAGAAAGTGTGGTACACTCCACTGTAATACTCCTGAATGCTACAGATGTTTGTTGTAGCTTAAAATGTCACCCTTACAATATTCTGTATACAGACTAATGCCAGTCACCAACTATTTCTGTTTAGTGATAGATTGCAGAAGTGTCTGAGGCACCCAAGGTTATACAAGTCTTCAGTCATTTAAATCTGGCTTGAAAACGCATCTCTTTCCTCTCTGAAATTTATTAACCTAAAAGAGCTATGCTGTCTGCGCGCTAGCGTGCTTCTGTGTATGTTATTGCTGTGCGCCTATAGATATGTCTCGGGGTGGGAGGAGGATATGTGTGTGTGTGCCAGAGAGTAGGTACTAATATTTGATATTATTAACGGTGTGTATGTGCTTGTGGGATGGAGTGACAGAGGTCCGCCATGTATGATGAAAATTATATTAGGCCTATGTTTCTATGTTCGATGTAATGTGTATTGTACAGTTTGTAAGCGCTTAGGGCTTTCCAGAAAGATTAGGCGCTCTAAATGCCCTTAATAATAATAATAATACAGTGAGAAATACAAAGCATGTATTAAGTACATATGATGCCTGTGAATTAGTCAACTTTGCATACATAATGTATGCACAGGTACCTTAGTCACAGGCATCTACAAACTGGGATTGTTTATGTAGACCTACAAGCTGTGTAAAGAAACAAATGGATGTTGTCATGTGTATGCTCAGGGAGAAAAAACATCAAGTACAAAAGAACAGCCATCTAATGACTGAAAGAATGATCATCCGTAAAAGGACAATGAATTATTTTTAAAAAACTATTTCAAGTAAATTATGCTAAAAGTACAATTTCAACAAAACAGAAAACGAAAACAATCCCTTTCTTCATTTTTTTTTTATTGCAAGATTTCCATGACGAATCTTGTACTGTAATTGGAACACCTGCAGTGTGCAGCTTTCACAAGTCAAAGAGTCTCACAAGCTTGCATACTTTGTCAGCTGCACGTTGTATTCAGGCCCAGGAGTCAGTAGTAGTACCGCCCCACTCGTTGGCAGCAGGGGCAGGCGTCTGGGCAGACCAGTCATCCTGGGCAGCCATGGACCAGTCCTCCGAAGTGGCAGGGGCAGCTACAGCTGCTGCTGCTGGTGGTGCTGCTGCTGCAGCAGGTGCAGCACCGAAAGGCTGTACTGCAGGGACAACTGGCTCGCTGGCCCAGTCACTCACCTCCTGCACCTCACCACCTGTCCACTGATCCTGCACTGGGGCAGCTTCTTCCTTCTGCACAATGGCGCGCTCCTGAGCTTCTTTTTCTTCCTTCTCAACCTTTGAAACAGATCACAAGAGAGGGAAAATAAGTCAATACCTAACAATATTCAACTGCTTCAATTACTGGATCTACCATTCAAAGATGCAGTCATGTACATGATGTTCTGCCAAATTGAACAAACCAAACCAAACCAAACCACCAAAAAAACCCCAAAAAATTGAAGGAGTCTTGGTCAGATTTGTGGTCACCAACATGAAGGCACTGTTTAAAGATTTGCCACAAGAAAATGCTACCTGGCTCAGGCAAGAAATTTTTTTTTTTTCCTGGTCATACATCAAGTAATTAGAAATAAAACCCAAGTTAAACATAATGAGGACCTCCCTGCTGAAACCATGTTTCTCAGATTTGCAATTTTTCCTTTTTTAGTAAAATCATTCTTATACGATGCTATTTTCTAGACTCATCTGTACCAAAGCTGGGACATAGTAGTTTCTGACTGAAGGAACAAGTGAAAAGCACAATGTCAAGCAAATTTTGCTGCAACCAGTCCTGCACAAATCGAGCATTCAAGATCTGCCATGACTTTATTGCCTTCACTTCATACACCTGGATGGAATACTTCCATGGAAAGATAAGGGATGTTTTGCTTCATGTTTCTGACAGCTGTTTTGGACTTGGACAGATGATCCAATTTTACAATTGGTTTCATTCGCTTTTTGTTCATGCAACTGGACAGAATGCCTGCATGAAAAGATAGATTTTTTCCATTTATGTTTCTTTTGAGAGACATATTCTGGACATAAAAGATGTGATAATATTTAGTTTTGTACTGTAAACACACACACATATATAGGCACATGCTTGTACACATTCATCACATGCACTTATGCACACACACTCTAACATGTCCAAATAAACAGTGGACATGAGTGAATCTACGGTCTGCAGGCAATACTTTCTATGAAAATTGTTATATAAAAATCATGGATGGGTGGACACCCACCATGTTCAGCAAGAAACATTTTCTTTAGCTGTTCTGTACCAAACACGGGTAACTGGACACCCACAATGTACAATGAATATTTGCTGAAATCATATATGGAATACAGGGAAAATTAATGATATATTAAATTAAATGGTTACTACACCAATTGCCCCTGAAAACCAAGATGAAATAATTACGTCAATTTGCAGGTAATTTAGTTGTGCAGACCAGAGACGTAACCAGAAAAATGTCCTAATACCACAAAACTGTCTTGAAGCACAAATTCCCACAGTAATTTCATCACACTCAATTCTCCATTTTTACTTACCTCCTCAGGATCTCTGTAGAAGTACAGGTCCACCATGACCTCCCATGGGTGATCACGGCTGATGGTACCACGAAGACGTAGAACCTCACGAGCCAGCATCCACCACATGGTGCCAATAGCCATCTGACCCTGTAATCCATTGATCAACCTATCTAGAATTTAAGCTATAAACTATTCATTAACAAACAGGCATGTGACAGGGAAAAGTAGTACCTCACAATGTGCGCACACATATTGTTAAAGCACTTTTATTAAGAAAAATCCAGACTAAAGTGATAATCACTATCATTCACCTTTCAAAATTTCAATTCTTGACAAGCTACCATTTCTCTACTGTCTGTTGAGGTTTCATGTGAAACTTGCTTAAAAAACCTCTATAAGCTTTTACGAGCTGAGAATGTCTGCATCTTTACTGCTGTAAGTTTTTGTAATGCCATGCACAAGTGAAACGGGAAGGGCGGGGGCATGCATCAAATCCAGAAACCAGCTTCGTAAATGTGTTCTTTTTACATAATTTGTTCAATATTCTCGAGGCTTTCACTGATCATCTGCTGATGCTGGTTGTATTAACAGTATAATGGTTTAGAGGTCTGCGACCATTTCTTTCAAGGATGCATGTGCTCCCAGGCAACTCTAAAAGGTTTTCTGTATTTTCCATTCTTGTGCATGTTGAGTTTTTGGGGGGGTTTTTTGGAGGGGGGGTTGGTGGCACAAATAGTTTAAGGAGAAAAATTATCTGTAAAAGTTACTTTGCTTACTTTTTTACCACCAGTCAAGCAGTTGGTGGGCTGACTAATCTCACAATATGATACTTTATATCTTCTGCCATAACTTTTTTCATAGAAGTTTCAAAAATAAGCCATTATTACTGTCCATCATTATATTTAACATCGAACTATACTGCACAACCTTAAATAAAAATACTAATGACCACATTTCATGTGCAAGGTGTGCACAGAGATTTTCTGGAATATTTCAAAGAATACAGCTTTTCCAACACTTAACCCTGATCGCGGTTGTCGCGACAATAGTTGCGCCCCTTTCTCACTGCTAGCACAGGGAAGTCGCGACAATGGGCGCGCTGGTCAGTGACCGACTTTCGCGAGGTCAAGGACGCGTCCCCTCAGTGGAAAATTCCACTGACCGTGTCAAGTGCGTAGTTGCTTGACTGAAGCGCCCTGTAACATGTATATTCAGCAGTTTGACTGAGAGTTTGAGTTTGTGGAGTCCTTTTATCCAGAGGGCGTGGCGACACTCAAAATGGCTGGCAGACGACGACGCGACCAGTTTAGAGATTTTTTGAACGAATTTTTTGCGGACGAAATCGCCGATGCCCGGGAAGGTGAAGACCTGCAAGATGTCTTGGAGGGTCTTATGCTTCCTGGAGATGCCAGGCAGATCGACCAGGCCCCATCCAACAGAAATTTCGACGATGATGTGGCGGAGGGGTGGATGAGCGAGGAAGGCGAACTCGTCAACATGCCATTCGCGAGAGAGTCGCGACTGCTCGTTGATGACAACTTCCCCGATAATCCCCAACCTCTTGATTTCTTCTCTCTATTCATTGATGAGAGAATCATCGATCTTTTAGTTGAGCAGACTAACCTCTACGCCCAAAGAAAGATCGATGCTGGCAACCTGAAACCACACTCTAGGTAAGTTTCCATTTTTTGTTTCGTACACGCCCCCTTTCACGTCTTCCTCTCTCTCTATTTACCTCTCTCTCTCTCTCTCTCACTTTTTACCTCTCGTTCCCGTTCTCTTTCTTTCTACACTCTCTCCTCTCTTTTTTCATCTCTCGTTTGCTCACTTGTTTGTTTGTTTTTTTGCTGAAATAGTTATTTCCTCCATTGATTTGCCCACTCTTCTGTTTTTTTCTGTCTCTGCTCCTCCTAGCTCCCTCTCTGTGCAATTCATGTGTTTCTTTTGAGTAATTTAGAAAGGAGACTTAGGTGTGTGAGCTTTTCTCTGTGATGATTTTCTACATCAATGGCAGATTTTGTTTTTCTCCTCACTGTAAATGAACTTGTTACAATCCCTCTCTATCATTGGTTTTCTCTTTTTGCCTTGAATGAAAAAAATGTGGTTGTGTGTGTTTGTATGAGTGTGTTTGTGTGTGATGTTCTAGATAAATAATTGCATGTTCTTTGATTGTTTTAGTGAAGATTGTATCAGAGTGTGCATGTGTATGCTAGCAAATATGTTTATGCAAGCATATGTGTGTGTGTATGCGAGTGTGTGTGTGTGTTTACATGTTATGCTTTTTTTTTTTTTTTCTCTTTCTCTGTGTGTAACAAAGTGGGTTTATTCCCAGGTTGCATCACTGGAAACCTCTGACCAGGGCAGAGATGAGGGTGTTTCTGGCACTCTGCATTTCAACAGGCCTCGTCATCAAGCCTACCATCCCAGAGTACTGGTCAGCGGATGAAATCACAGAGACGCCATTTTTCGCCAAAAACATGACATCTCTGCGTTTTGAAGCCACCTCAGTAACTTCCATCTTGTGGACAACACAGAGGATGACTTCACCGACCCCCTCTTCAAAGTGAGGCCTTTCTACAACCACCTGCGGGCCAAGTTCCTGGTCTACTCGCCAGAAAGGGACATCAGCTTAGACTCCGCTTCCGGGTGTACAATCCTGCCAAGCCTACCAAGTTTGGCATCAAAATGTATGAGGCATGTGAGGCCAAGTCAGGGTATGTGCTTGGCATGGATATATACCAGGGTTCCACACGAGGCACCGACTTCTCCGAGGCACTGGGCATCGAGCAGGAGCTGAACACCACCACCCGCACCGTCCTCGGCCTTCTCAGCTACAGTGGATTGTTGGACCAAGGGCATCGCGTTTACATGGACAATTACTACACCAGTCCAGAGCTCTTCACCCAACTCTATCTGCTGAACACCTATGCTTGTGGTACAGTGCGTACAAACAGGCTAGGCATGCCACGTGTCTTCAAGAAGGCGAAGAGGAGGGCAGATAGAGTTCAGCTGACCCAGGGACAGAGCATCTTCAGGCAGAATGACCATCTTCTGGCCCTGAAGTACCATGATAAGCGCGATGTCCATATGCTAACAACAATCCACAGCCCCACTGAAGTCAAGCTGGACAAGCGGGATGAGGCAGGCAACCCCATCTGGAAGCCAACCTGCATTGTGGACTATATCCGCAATATGGGGGGGGTGGACACTTCTGACCAAATAATTGGTAATTATTCCCTGCTGAGGAAAACTGTGAAGTGGTGGAGGAAACTTTTCTTCTATCTCTTCACAGTAGCACTCTGCAATGCTTACTGTCTCCACCGGAAGTTTGCCAACAATACGTTGACACACTATCAGTTCCGGAGAGAGATTGTGCGTCAGCTGATTCTCCAATCTCCTGATGCACCAAAGCCAGTTGGCAGAGGGAAGAAGAGTCTGAACCCCCCACTGAGGCTGACTGGCATGCACAAGCCTGTACATCACATTGCCAAAGAAGGAGCCAAGAGGAAACGCCCCATGCGTGACTGTGTTGCATGCAACAGACCCAAAAAAGATCGTGCTGGGTTCAAGCGCAGTCGGCCTTCAAGTGTGAGCAGTGTGATGTAACCTTGTGTGTGCCAGAATGCTTCAATATATACCACAGCAGGGTGGATTACAAGAGGGTTTTGCAGCAGCCTGGTGAGCCTGCCCCTGGTCCTTCTGGGGACCACTGACAGTCTCATCAACACGCCTGTCCTCACCTGACATTTCACCTGTTTGGCAGAGGTATTTACCTTCATGTTGATTTATATTTGATAATGAATTGATGAGCAGTATTCCTCATTCATTTCTGAACATATTTTGTATAACATTTATTGTTCAAAAACAAATAGTTTTTGAGATATAGCTCATTTAAACTTACTACCGTTTTTTTTGTTTTTTTCTGTTCGTTATATGACCAAACACAGTGTTTACATAGGTACGAATTATAACCAGGATAAGGGTTAAGCTAAGTTTCAATGTTGAAAACAGGCATTTTCATCTCTGTCGCACTACTGACAGCTGAACCTGCAATAAGTTTGTTTCACGTTGGACGTCATCACTTATAATCCTTTAGAACATCCATGACCTCAGTGATGACTAAGCAGCAACTTTTATCAAAATTAAATTCTTTGTTTTGGCAAATTTCTGCTTAATGAAACGAACTACATTCTTACTGCTTGTTACCACAAGAGAATATACATTACCGCATACCTTGTTGTTGCATGGAATGGCAATGTCAACGTGTCTCAGAGGAGAGTCAGTATTGCAGAAAGCAATGACCGGGATGTTGACATATGAGGCTTCAGTCACAGGCTGATGGTCAATGCGTGGGTCAGTCACCACCAACAGACGTGGCTCACGGTAGGCAGCCTGCACAAAATTTCAATTCAAGATATTAAACTTTTACATTCTCACTGTCAAATATGAACACCCCCCACCCACCCCCCACCCCCAAAGCATTCACTTTTTTTTAACAATTTCAAACGTGAACACTTGCATTGAGAAATATACTGCCATTTACTCTTTAAAACTACATAAAATTATCTACTTTACCCATTAAGATCGCTGGTAAATAGCACACAATATTTCACACACAGGTTTCATGAACAGCATGCAGCATTTCTCATGCAAGCATAAATTACTTGGCATTATATACAGTAGATCTACATGGCTTTAAAAAGAAAAAGGAATAGATCACATCCCACTTTATTCCAACCACCTCTCTTGAGTTGGCTGAGACTGATCCTATGCGGTAACAAAAGGCAAGTCCGCAAGGCTTCATGAACAGATGTTTCCATTCTATCAGGCAACAAGGTGTCAAAACACAACAAGTTTGCTGCTTTTATCATCAGTAAGCCATGAACATCTTGAAATTGTTTTGGTTTATCAAACCTTCTCAAGTGACATTTTGTGAAAGATTTTAAATTGAGTTTACCAACATAAAATTTGGAAAAATTCAAGACAACCAATGAATTTACCATTACAACAGTTGCATTCAACTAGAGCAAGAACAAACAAAATTCAAATACCTTGCATTCTGTTCTTTTCTCAACTATCTTATAGTCAAAAACTGGAGCTATCTCTAATCCAAAACTACAATTTACTTTAAGGTTGCCTTTCTCTCTCTCTTTTTTTTATTTTAACTAGACATTATACTGACCTGGATCTGGTTAGTGAAAGTACCAGGCGTGAAGCGTCCAGCAATTGGAGTAGCTCCAGTGGCAGAAGCAAACTTGAGAACAGCACGCTGGCCATAGGGACGGGCCGATATGACGCACACATCAGCTGGGTTCTCAATAGCAGCAATGGCGCGAGCAGCCAGCAGCAGTTTTTCCCAGGTTTTCTTGATGTTGATAATATGCACACCTGTGGAAACAGTTTATTTTTTAAAACTAAATTTACGTACCACCACACTAAATAATACATTGTATAATATCTTACCATTTAAATAAAGCAACAGTAGTTTACTTTCAGATATGGACAATTCTGAAAGCTGAAACATGTACATTCTATTTATTATTCCAATGCATTCAATGTTTTCTGCAGTTTTGCTGGAAGTGTAGTTTAATATTTGTCCACTACATGGTTTTAGAGATACATTAGCCCAGCTGTTAGAATGCCATGTTCATAACAGGGGATGTGGGTTGAGCCAAAGAGTAGATTACCCCCCCCCCCCCCCATCCTTTTTTTTCCCCAGGCAGTCCCCAAAGTGTAGTGAACAGCGCCCTTTCCATGGCCACAGGAGTCCTTTCCATGCAGTTCCCGCAGAACATGCATCTCCAGTCCACAATTGGTCCTCTATCACATGAAGACACACACCAGACGTAGAAACCATTATGCCTACTCATCAGGAAAGGAAAGGCTATCATCAATATGATGGCTTGTTATAACTGTGTTTTACCTATACCATCACTGTCAACAGGTGATTACGCGGAGGTCTGGAATATGTGAAGGCCACTTCCTTTTGATAAAGCCACATGATCTGGTGACTGTTTTCCAAACCGAATGGATATTCAGTTCCCTGATGCAAAGACAATATTAGTTAATAAAAGAGCAATACTGAAACCTTGCTGAAATACATACCACCAGGTAAAATGCAACTAGTCATATGTTAACCTTTAATGTATTAACAATTTACACTCAGCCATTCAAACTATTACATGTGCGGGTATTGCACAGGTTATGGTTTATATAGAGACAAAAATAGGTACTTTTGGTAGGAAACTGCGTTCTTTCTGCTGCGATCAGTACATTAAAATATTTTAAATTGATCAATATTTTTTCAAGAAAAAAATTTCTGAGGGGATAGATTATAGTCTACAGAAATCAGTTTTGAGAAAAAGTCAAAACACCCCAGATAGACCCTCGGTCACCTTTTCAGCTCCTAGTGCTGTTTGACTGACTGCGAGTTAAGACCGATTTCCTGGTGGGAGGTCACAAATGATGGCCTGTCCTCTACATGGTTTACCTACACCATCATTGTCAACAAGTGACTATGGTAAGGTCTGGAATATGCAGAGGTCACTTCCACCTGACAGAGCCATAGGGTCTAGTGAGTGTTCTCCAACTGAGTGGAATGGGTTTACACTTCATGCCCATACAAGGCATTCGGCTCCCTGGTACCAAACAGTTGGATCAATAAGACAGCAATTCTGCCATCTAGCTGAAAAGCACAATACCAGGAGCCACAATTTATCACACTTTTACAACTGCTTCTCCAGCCAGACTGCAGTGCTACGCACTGACCTCGAACAATTAATAAGCAGCTGCACCCTGCATATGGAAACAAGAGCATTGGATAGCCTCACAGTAGCATCATTTAATTGAACTAGCGGAACTTTTAGAACTTTATCATCAATCTTGCTAGTACTGAAGAATGTGAAAAATTGCATAACCCAAACCAACTATGATTTATAGTTGCCAACAGTTGTCTGACAGCCTGTTAAATTAAGTCACCAACATTTGTGAATCCTTACGATAAATTATGATCAACATGAATTGCCAAACAAGGCAAACCATTTAACTAGCCACAGATTCATCACTAACAACTACAGATATATAAAAAAAAAAAAGTTAGATCTTGATGTCTGTAACACAGATTAAAGATAAATTGCTTCTTCCGAAACTTTTGGCATGTACAAAAAAACGTTTAAAAAATATACATATCAGGCATATGGATCAAGTATATTTGTTGCGTTAGTTTACAGGTATCAGTATCAGTATGCTATAATGAACAAGGTTCACCGATTTCAGAAACATGCTAAGTAATGTGATGGCCTGTCCCCTACATGGTTTACCTACACCATCAATGTCAACAAGTGACTATGGTAAGGTCTGGAATATGTAGAGGTCACTTCCACCTGACAGAGCCACAGGGTCTAGTGATTGTTTTCCAACTGAGTGGAATGGGTTTACACTTCATGCCCACACAAGGCATTCGGTTCCCTGGTGTCAAACAGTTGGGTCAGTTTAACTGAGCAAGACACAATACAGTAACCTAGTTTAAAAGTTTTAATTAGCCTGAGCCACAGATCACTTTTTCTATACAAATCAATATCTAATTTAACAATTAGCTATGCCAACCAGTACAGTTTACCTTCCTAGTAAACTAAGAAATAGCAGCATTAAAGCCAAGATGGTCACGCCACACAGTGACAATCTATACACAATGGCAATCTAAATGTACTGATAAAACTACAACAACAAAAATCATTTTCATTCAATCTTCATCACTGTTACAAAAAAGTAACAGAATATCACATTACTTCCCCAAACAAATGTACACACACAAAAATGAACATTTCCATCAATCCATCATAATGAAGGTCCACTAAATTCATGTACACACAGCAAATAACCATGCGACACTGTCCACTACATGGTTTACCTACACCATCAATGTCAACAAGTGACTATGGTAAGGTCTGGAATATGTAGAGGTCACTTCCACCTGATAGAGCCACAGGGTCTAGTGATTGTTTTCCAACTGAATGGAATGGGTTTACACTTCATGCCCACACAAAGCATTCCGCTCCCTGGAGCCAAACAGTTGGGTCGGCACAACAGCAATACAGTAACCTTATTAAAATGCATAACAAATACCACAAGATAAACTTCTAACTAGCTTGAGCCATACATCAACCACCGACTAAATTTACTATATAATCTTGCCATGCAAACCTGTATACTGTTCTTTCCTAGTTAAGCAAGAAATATTTGCCTTAAAGCTGAGATGATCAAAAATCTATGTTGTTGATCAAAATTAAAACTACTTAAAGCTGCGATGGGTAAAAATCTATTTTGTCAATGAAAACTACAACCACCACCAAAATCATCAATATTTGGTGCTATTACAAAATAAGAGATCCCAATTTCTCCCCAAAACAATGCACAGAGAGAAAAAAAGATACTTCCATCAGTATTTCACGATGAATGTTTTCTGAATTCAGCAAATAACCATGTGATGGCCTGTCCTCTACATGGTTTACCTACACCATCAATGTCAACAAGTGACTATGGTAAGGTCTGGAATATGTAGAGGTCACTTCCACCTGACGAGCCACAGGGTCTAGTAAATGTTCTCCAACTGAGTGGAATGGGTTTACACTTCATGCCCACACAAGGCATTTGGCTCCCTGGTGCCAAACAGTTGGTCAGTACAGCAGCAATACAATAACCTTATTAAAATGCATGACAATAACCTTATTAAAATGCGTGACAAATACCACAAGGTAGAACTTCTAATTAGCTTGAACCATACACAAACTACTACCTAATTCAATAATCAGCTAAGCACACTGAGTAAATTAAGTAATAGCATTAAAGACGAGATGGTCAAGCCACACAATGACTACCTCCTATATTTTGTTGTTACAAAAAATAACAAAACATACTTTTACTTCCCCAAACAAATGCACAGGGGAAAGAATTGATATTTCCATCAGAGTATCATGATTTTTTTTTTTAAGGTTAAAAAAACCCAAACATATTCCTATCAGAGTACTAAATTCATATACATTGCAAATAATGTGATGGACTGTCTAGTGCATGGTTATGTACACCATCAATGTCAAGCTCAGGTGGTCAAGCCACAACATCTTCCCACTTTTCAAAAAACTTTAACAAAAAATCAAATCAATCAATCAATCATAATTGCTCATAAAGAAACAGGCATAGAAAAGGTGCACTGGGTACATTTCCATCTGTGTATCATGATGAAAGTTAACTAAATTCATGTATGCAAATAGTGTGATTGTCTGTCCTCTGCATGGTTTACCTACACCATCAATGTCAACAAGTGACTATGGCAAGGTCTGGAATATGCAGAGGTCACTTCCACCTGATAGAGCCACAGGGTCTAGTGATTGTTTTCCAACTGAGTGGAATGGGTTTACACTTCATGCCCACACAAAGCATTCCGCTCCCTGGAGCCAAACAGTTGGGTCGGCACAGCAGCAATACAGTAACCTTATTAAAATGCATAACAAATACCACAAGGTAAACTTCTAGCTTGAGCCATACATCAACCACCGACTAAATTTACTATATAATCTTGCCATGCAAACCTGTATACTGTTCTTTCCTAGTTAAGCAAGAAATATTTGCCTTAAAGCTGAGATGATCAAAAATCTATTTTGTTGATCAAAATTAAAACTACTTAAAGCTGAGATGGGTAAAAATCTATTTTGTCAATGAAAAACTATACCACCACCAAAATCATCAATATTTGGTGCTATTACAAAATAAAAGATCCCAATTTCTCCCCAAAACAATGCACAGAGAGAAAAAAAGATACTTCCATCAGTATTTCATGATGAATGTTTTCTGAATTCAGCAAATAACCATGTGATGGCCTGTCCTCTACATGGTTTACCTACACCATCAATGTCAACAAGTGACTATGGTAAGGTCTGGAATATGTAGAGGTCACTTCCACCTGACGAGCCACAGGGTCTAGTAAATGTTCTCCAACTGAGTGGAATGGGTTTACACTTCATGCCCACACAAGGCATTTGGCTCCCTGGTGCCAAACAGTTGGGTCAGTACAGCAGCAATACAATAACCTTATTAAAATGCATGACAGTAACCTTATTAAAATGCGTGACAAATACCACAAGGTAGAACTTCTAATTAGCTTGAACCATACACAAACCACTACCTCATTCAATAATCAGCTAAGAACACTGAGTAATTTTAGTAATAGCATTAAAGCCAAGATGGTCAAGCCACACAATGACTACGTCCTATTTTACTGATAACAGTAACAACAAAATATGAAATCAATCACTCTGAATTAATCTTTAAACCCAAACATATTCCTATCAGAGTACTAAATTCATATACATTGCAAATAATGTGATGGACTGTCTAGTGCATGGTTATGTACACCATCAATGCCAAGCTCAGGTGGTCAAGCCACAACATCTTCCCACTTTTCAAAAAACTTTAACAAAAAATCAAATCAATCAATCAATCATAATTGCTCATAAAGAAACAGGCATAGAAAAGGTGCACAGGGTACATTTCCATCTGTGTATCATGATGCAGATGGTATCATGATGAAAGTTAACTAAATTCATGTATGCAAATAGTGTGATTGTCTGTCCTCTGCATGGTTTACCTACACCATCAATGTCAACAAGTGACTATGGCAAGGTCTGGAATATGCAGAGGTCACTTCCACCTGATAGAGCCACAGGGTCTAGTGATTGTTTTCCAACTGAGTGGAATGGGTTTACACTTCATGCCCACACAAAGCATTCCGCTCCCTGGAGCCAAACAGTTGGGTCGGCACAGCAGCAATACAGTAACCTTATTAAAATGCATAACAAATACCACAAGGTAAACTTCTAGCTTGAGCCATACATCAACCACCGACTAAATTTACTATATAATCTTGCCATGCAAACCTGTATACTGTTCTTTCCTAGTTAAGCAAGAAATATTTGCCTTAAAGCTGAGATGATCAAAAATCTATTTTGTTGATCAAAATTAAAACTACTTAAAGCTGAGATGGGTAAAAATCTATTTTGTCAATGAAAAACTACACCACCACCAAAATCATCAATATTTGGTGCTATTACAAAATAAAAGATCCCAATTTCTCCCCAAAACAATGCACAGAGAGAAAAAAAGATACTTCCATCAGTATTTCACGATGAATGTTTTCTGAATTCAGCAAATAACCATGTGATGGCCTGTCCTCTACATGGTTTACCTACACCATCAATGTCAACAAGTGACTATGGTAAGGTCTGGAATATGTAGAGGTCACTTCCACCTGACAGAGCCACAGGGTCTAGTAAATGTTCTCCAACTGAGTGGAATGGGTTTACACTTCATGCCCACACAAGGCATTTGGCTCCCTGGTGCCAAACAGTTGGGTCAGTACAGCAGCAATACAATAACCTTATTAAAATGCATGACAGTAACCTTATTAAAATGCGTGACAAATACCACAAGGTAGAACTTCTAATTAGCTTGAACCATACACAAACCACTACCTCATTCAATAATCAGCTAAGAACACTGAGTAATTTTAGTAATAGCATTAAAGCCAAGATGGTCAAGCCACACAATGACTACGTCCTATTTTACTGATAACAGTAACAACAAAATATGAAATCAATCACTCTGAATTAATCTTTAAACCCAAACATATTCCTATCAGAGTACTAAATTCATATACATTGCAAATAATGTGATGGACTGTCTAGTGCATGGTTATGTACACCATCAATGTCAAGCTCAGGTAGTCAAGCAACAATATCTTCCCACTTTTCAAAAAAACTTTAACAAACAATGCAAATCAATCAATCAATCAATCAATTATAATTGTTCATAAAGAAACAGGCATAGAAAAGGTGCACAGGGTACATTTCCATCTGTGTATCATGATGAAAGTTAACTAAATTCATGTATGCAAATAGTGTGATTGTCTGTCCTCTGCATGGTTTACCTACACCATCAATGTCAACAAGTGACTATGGTAAGGTCTGGAATATGCAGAGGTCACTTCCACCTGATAGAGCCACAGGGTCTAGTGATTGTTTTCCAACCAAGTGGAATGGGTTTACACTTCATATCCACACAAGGAATTCTGCTCCCTGAAGCCAAACAGTTGGGTCAGTACAGCAGCAATACAGACACCTAGTTAAAATACATACTGAAATACCATGAGGTAATTTTTAACTAGCCCGAGCTATACTCAAACCACTTACTAAAGTTACAATATGCACTTCGCCATGCAAACTTGTATAGTTTTTCTTTCCTATTCACGTAAGAAATGATAGCTGAAATAATCAAAATCTATTTTCTCGATTTAATCCTTTGACTCCTGCACCCTATCCACCAGCAATCCTGCATTGTCAACCACGCTAGCAAAGTGAAAACTTAACACCTTTGACTCCACCTTATCCACCAGCTTCTTTGCAGGAAGCTGGTGGACAGGGTAAGACAGTCAAAGGAGTTAAGTGTTTGCAGTTGGTAGATAGCATGCAGGAGACAAAGGGTTAAGCTTTGGATTCCCATGCCAATGTTTGTGGGTTCAAGCCAGGGTGCGTTACGTTAAACTACAACAACAACAAAATTCAAATCAATCAATATTTAGTGTTATTAAAAAAAATAAATGATCACAATTTCTCCCCATACAAATGCACAGGTAACAATGGACTCTTTCTTCAAAATATCGTAAAAGATTCACTTAATTCATGTCTGCAAAATAATGAGATAGCCTGCCCACTACATGGTTTACCTACACCATCAATGTCAACAAGTGACTATGGTAAGGTCTGGAAGATGTAGAGATCACTTCCACCTGACCGAGCCACAGGGTCTAGTGACTACTCTCCAACTGAGTGGAATGGGTTTACACTTAATGCCCTCACAAGGCATTTGACTCCCTGGTGCCAAACAGATGGATCAGTTTAACTGTTGTTATTGTTGTTTAAAGCCCAGCAGACTGCGCAGAGCCATATCAGGGCTACAACCGCCTCAAAACATACAAAACGTCAACAGGAAAAGAAAAAGTACACATATCAATGTATTCGTGCACATAATCTAAGGACATACCCCTGGCATTGACCATTCCAATTTATCGCACAGGGGATTTAAAAACACACCTGAATACAAATTTTAGCATACCTAAGGACACCAAAACATATAAAAACAGACATAAATTACCTAAAACTGCTTCCATATATCTCACCTCCCTAGAGCCAAAAATGCACTTAATACATGTACCCAATTATCAATCCTAAGAAAAAGTACTTAAGACTTTATTGAACACATACAGGTTAATGGACCAGAAAGGAAGAAAACGATAGGGAGAAATGACAGAAAGCAAAGGAGGAAGAAAGAAACAAAGAGAGTGACAGAATAGAGGAAATTTCTAGCACAGAATTCCCATAAGGTAGGGATACTAATTATACTGAAAGAGCCCCCGGCATCCCCACGGGTAAGTCAGCTGAACTGAGCAAGACACAATAATTTTGTTAATAGTCAAATATCATGAGGAAAAATTTTGACCTAGCCTGGCCACATAATTTTTATAAACAAATTTCAATTTTATAATCATGTCAACCTGTAGTTTACCTTCAGAGTAAACTAGGAAATAGCAGCATTAAAGCCAAGGTGATCAAGCCACACATAATGACAATCTGCATACAATCTAAATTAGTTGATTAAACTACAACAAAATCAATTTTCAATCAATCAACAAAATCAATTTTCAATCAATCAATCTTCAGCACTGTGACAAAACATTAACAGAATATCACATTACTTCCCCAAACATATGCATACAAAAATTGAACATTTCCATCAATCCATCATAATGAAGGTCCACTAAATTCATGTACACACAGCAAATAATCATGTGACGGACTGTCCACTACATGGTTTACCTACACCATCAATGTCAACAAGTGACTATGGTAAGGTCTGGAATATGTAGAGGTCACTTCCACCTGACAAGAGCCACAGGGTCTAGTGAGTGTTCTCCAACTGAGTGGAATGGGTTTACACTTCATGCCCGTACAAGGCATTCAGCTCCCTGGTGCCAAACAGTCAGGTCAGTAACTCACAATGCAGTAACCAGGAAAAAAACTTCGTTAGGCTAAATTAACCCTTTGACTCCCGCACCTACTAAACAACTGCAAAAAATTAACCCTTTGACTTCCTCACTCTATGCACCAGCTTCCTGCAGGAAGCTGGTGGACACAGTGAGGGAGTCAAAGGGTAAAGTTTTTGTTTTGCTAACATGGTTGACAATGCAGGATGCTGGTGGACAAGGTGCCTGAGCCAAAGAGTTAAAGAAAGCTTAACAAATGCATTGTGGGGATTTAATCAGAATACTGTTAATTTTACACACAATCATACAAATGCACTGTGGGGATTTAATCAGAATACTGTTAATTTTACACACAATCATAACAAAATGTCTAGAAATGACAAGAAGCAACAATGAACATACAACCACTAGGCCTAACCAAAAACGATCTTCTGACCTATCTGAAACTGTACGTCATCAGCTATTACTTACCATCAGGTTTTCTCTTATAGATGTACTGTTTCATCTGATAATCCTCATTTGTTGAGCCCTGGTGAGCATTCGCAGCAAGCAATTTTGTGACATCTTCCTCTTTGAGGGACAAAACCTCTAGACCACCAGACATCTTGACTCAGTCTATCTGGTGGGGAAGGTAATAAAAAAAAACATGATTAACATGATTATCAGTGAACTGCAATGATTATCATCATAAAGCAAAGACACAATCTAACACTGTACACATTGCTAACCTAAACTGTTGGTCTCTCAAGACCTAGTCTGATATAGATCAATCAAATTTTTCAATGTATAAACAAATTCCACAACCAAACTCATCTTGTGATGTTTGAGTGGGGTTTTGCAGAGCAATATTAGGTCAGGATTGGATCAGGCGAGAGAATGTGCGAGTTTGCCAGATTAACTGTGCAAATGATCCAAAAAGGATTAGGCAAGGGAAAGAAAGTAGAGACTTGGAAGAAGTGAGACATTATTTCATTCCAGTTTTTTTTTTAATTTTAAGACTATTCCATTTACTGAAACAGATCAAGGGTGAGGCGCCTGATTCTAACTTCATACTGATCTGTAAACCTCTCTCAAATGTCACAAGGTGAGTTCGTTTGGGGGGGTTTGCGTCCCACCACAATTCTATCAGGATTCCCAATCATTCAAAATTTGAGAGACCTGCATCTATTTGCTTCTATTTCCTTGAAGCACAGCTTTGTCAAAGTGACAGCGAATACAGGCTTGTGGCAATACGCAGCAGGAATCTTTCACGTTCCAGACAGCAGTTTTGAGATATTTTTTAAGGGTACATTGCGTCAATCTTTGATGTAGCTGTTGAGCTGATAGATTGAGGTGTGAAAACAGTCATATCCATACCAGCTTTGGTTAAGCAATAAGCAGATCTTCGTCCACTATCCTAACATGTCTCAGGAAATACTTCCATGAGGGTCCTGCCAGATGACAATGAGTCCAGTTTCAGACCATAATGTTTCAAATCATTCTAAATGAAGCTGGCAGATACTAAGATAGGGTGAGTGAGTCAAAAGGTTCAAGATTTTGCTTTGCTAGCAGTAGCATGGTTAACAAAGCAGACTGCTCGTGAACAGGCTGCGCGAGTCAAAGGGTTAAATCCGTGTGATCAATATTAAGTTTTGTGCTTTGATCTTTCATCAAAAAAGTTGGGAAATAGAGCAGACAGGCACTTCTTACGATCAGACACGATGGACAAATAATTTACGACTGATCAAACATTAGCTCATCTGGGCCTACAGGCTACCTATCTTGATCCAGATGCATGTGGTAGACTACTGAACCTGTGTGAAAGGTTTATGTTATGGAAGCAAGTTACAGGAAGTTCTTGTTCCTCAGCTTATGCATCCTTTCCCATAAGGCTGTATCCAAAAAACTGTTGGGAATATATTTATCACTGCAGGTAGGGTCAAAGGGTTAAACAAGGATAATATCATTATCAATCATCTGAAACTTGCGACAGATATAGCTGCCATTATTCTCACAAAGTTAAGCTCCACTCAGTTTTGCACTATAATCTTCTACAGATCCAGTATTTTGTATCAAGATATCTTGTAAAAGAAACGGTTTTAGGTAGATTTTTTTCAAGTATACTTTACATTTTTCCCAAAAGGATTAATATGTAGGCCTAATCAAATATTCAATCTGTGTGCGTATTTTTATCAGCACAAAAAGAAATATAGTTTCAGATACTCTGATGTGTTGCGAGTATTGCAGTTTGAAAGATGGTGCTTCTTCACTTTGTAAACCATACCAGTGAGCATGGTATAGGCCTATGGACCCATGTGTAACTTGCATTTTATAAACACTCTTCTTCCTGTCATTCCCAAGATTAGATGGAACTGGCATCTCCCGACTGTTAAGCGTCAAGACTATAGTAAGGGGAAACAACGCTAACAGCTATGCGAGCTGGTGGCAAGGCGGGCTGCCCAAAAGAGAGATGAAGACCAGAGTGGGGTGAGAGAGGGGTCTTCCATTCTTTCTTGATCCAGACGCTGGGCTGGACCTGGTAGGTGCGCGTTGGGTGGATATGTCCCGGGGTCTTGTCATCTCCTCATCTTAAGTTGCCATTCCATTTGTAAACAAGGTAACTGACAGAGCCTGGAATTGCTAAGAAAAAAAAAAAGAGGAAACTTCTAGGGGGGTCCGGGGGTATGCTCCCCCGGAAAATGTTTAAAATCAAGACTAAAATCTGTGCATTCAGAGGCATTCTGGAGACAAATTTAAAGGCATCTAACACACTGAAAATCACAATGAATATCGTCAAAAGAGTATTTAACCCTGATCGCGCTTGTCGCGACAATAGTTGCGCCCCTTTCTCACTGCTAGCACAGGGAAGTCGCGACAATGGGCACGCTGGTCAGTGACCGACTTTCGCGAGGTCAAGGACGCGTCCCCTCAGTGGAAAATTCCACTGACCATGTCAAGTGCGTAGTCGCTTGACTGAAGCGCCCTGTAACATGTATATTCAGCAGTTTGACTGAGAGTTTGAGTTTGTGGAGTCATTTTATCCAGAGGGCGTGGCGACACTCAAAATGGCTGGCAGACGACGACGCGACCAGTTTAGAGATTATTTTAACAAATTTTTTGCGGACGAAATTGCCGATGCCTGGGAAGGTGAAGATCTGCAAGATGTCTTGGAGGGTCTTATGCTTCCTGGAGATGCCAGGCAGATCGACCAGGCCCCATCCAACAGAAATTTCGACGATGATGTGGCGGAGGGGTGGATGAGCGAGGAAGGCGAACTCGTCAACATGCCATTCGTGCGAGAGTCGCGACTGCTCGTTGATGACAACTTCCCCAATAATCCCCAACCTCTTGATTTCTTCTCTCTATTTATTGATGAGAGAATCATAGATCTTTTAGTTGAGCAGACTAACCTCTACGCCCAAAGAAAGATCGATGCTGGCAACCTGAAACCACACTCTAGGTAAGTTTCCATTTTTTGTTTCGTACACGCCCCCTTTCACATCTTCCTCTCTATTTACCTCTCTCTCTCACTTTTTACCTCTCGTTCCCGTTCTCTTTCTTTCTACACTCTCTCCTCTCTTTTTTCATCTCTCGTTTGCTCACTTGTTTGTTTTTTTGCTGAAATAGTTATTTCCTCCATTGATTTGCCCACTCTTGTTTTTTTCTGTCTCTGCTCCTCCTAGCTCCCTCTCTGTGCAATTCATGTGTTTCTTTTGAGTAATTTAGAAAGGAGACTTAGGTGTGTGAACTTTTCTCTGTGATGATTTTCTACATCAATGGCAGATTTTGTTTTTCTCCTCACTGTAAATGAACTTGTTACAATCCCTCTCTATCATTGGTTTTCTTTTTGTCTTGAATGAAAAAAGTGTTGGTGTGTGTAGTGTGTTTGTATGTGTGTGTTTGTGTGTGATGTTCTAGATAAATAATTGCATGTTCTTTGATTGTTTTAGTGAAGCATTGTGTATCAGAGTGTGCATGTGTATGCTAGCAAATATGTTTATGCAAGCATATGTGTGTGTGTGTGTGTATCACTGTATGCGAGTGTGTGTGTGTGTTTACATTTACATGTTATGCTTTTATTATTTTTTTTCTCTTTCTCTGTGTGTAACAAAGTGGGTTTATTCCCAGGTTGCATCACTGGAAACCTCTGACCAGGGCAGAGATGAGGGTGTTTCTGGCACTCTGCATTTCAAAGGCCTCGTCATCAAGCCTACCATCCCAGAGTACTGGTCAGCGGATGAAATCACAGAGACGCCATTTTTCGCCAAAAACATGACATCTCTGCGTTTTGAAGCCAGCCTCAGTAACTTCCATCTTGTGGACAACACAGAGGATGACTTCACCGACCCCCTCTTCAAAGTGAGGCCTTTCTATAATCACCTGCGGGCCAAGTTCCTGGTCTACTCGCCAGAAAGGGACATCAGCTTTGACGAAGCGACATGTCCCTGGAAAGGCAGACTCCGCTTCCGGGTGTACAATCCTGCCAAGCCTACCAAGTTTGGCATCAAAATGTATGAGGCATGTGAGGCCAAGTCAGGGTATGTGCTTGGCATGGATATATACCAGGGTTCCACACGAGGCACCGACTTCTCCGAGGCACTGGGCATCAAGCAGGAACTGAACACCACCACCCGCACCGTCCTCAGCCTTCTCAGCTACAGTGGATTGTTGGACCAAGGGCATCGCGTTTACATGGACAATTACTACACCAGTCCAGAGCTCTTCACCCAACTCTATCTGCTGAACACCTATGCTTGTGGTACAGTGCGTACAAACAGGCAAGGCATGCCACGTGTCTTCAAGAAGGCGAAGAGGAGGGCAGATAGAGTTGAGCTGACCCAAGGACAGAGCATCTTCAGGCAGAATGACCATCTTCTGGCCCTGAAGTACCATGATAAGCGCGATGTCCATATGCTGACAACAATCCACAGCCCCACTGAAGTCAAGCTGGACAAGCGGGATGAGGCAGGCAACCCCATCTGGAAGCCAACCTGCATTGTGGACTATATCCGCAACATGGGGGGGGTGGACACTTCTGACCAAATAATTTCTAATTATTCCCTGCTGAGGAAAACTGTGAAGTGGTGGAGGAAACTTTTCTTCTATCTCTTCACAGTAGCACTCTGCAATGCTTACTGTCTCCACCGGAAGTTTGCCAACAATACGTTGACACACTATCAGTTCCGGAGAGAGATTGTGCGTCAGCTGATTCTCCAATCTCCTGATGCACCAAAGCCAGTTGGCAGAGGGAAGAAGAGTCTGAACCCCCCACTGAGGCTGACTGGCATGCACAAGCCTGTACATCACATTGCCAAAGAAGGAGCCAAGAGGAAACGCCCCATGCGTGACTGTGTTGCATGCAACAGACCCAAAAAAGATCATGCTGGGTTCAAGCGCAAACAGTCGGCCTTCAAGTGTGAGCAGTGTGATGTAACCTTGTGTGTGCCAGAATGCTTCAATGTATACCACAGCAGGGTGGATTACAAGAGGGTTTTGCAGCAGCCTGACGAGCCTGCCCCTGGTCCTTCTGGGGACCACTGACAGTCTCAACACGCCTGTCCTCACCTGACATTTCACCTGTTTGGCAGAGGTATTTACCTTCATGTTGATTTATATTTGATAATGAATTGATGAGCAGTATTCCTCATTCATTTCTGAACATATTTTGTATAACATTTATTGTTCAAAAACAAATAGTTTTTGAGATATAGCTCATTTAAACTTACTACCGTTTTTGTTTTTTTCTGTTCGTTATATGACCAAACACAGTGTTTACATAGGTACGAATTATAACCAGGATAAGGGTTAATAAACATTGGGCACAAGATCAGGATCCATCATACACAGCAGATCGTTTCAGTGTGTTCATACACAATTTTTTTTTTAACGCGAAAAATATTTTTTGGCGCGATTTTCGATTTTGATTTCCGCGGAAATCCTCGTTTCCGCGACGAATTCCAGGCTCTGAACTGATGACTTGCGTTCAAAAGGGGTCATGCAATGCATGGGCAGCCCCGCTTTGCTTGAAGAAATGATAGTCGATTGGTGTCGGGTGCTTGGAGAATTATTCTCACCCTACTCATTCCGGCAAATGTAAACAATCCTTTTCTTCAGCCTATCAGATATTCAGCTGTTCTCCTACCTCCCTAAGCACTACATATACCGACTGGTCATAGCACTAGCCTACCCCCAACCCTCATTCTTTTAACCCTAATAGCGCCATACGCCGATATAATCGGCGAAATCGGCTTTCTGTCAGCGCCAAGGGCGCCAATTCGACGATCTTATCGGCTTATTATTAACGGATGTTTACCACAGTTATCGTTCTTGATTCACTGCGGGCCTGTTACACGCTTATCTCGGCTGTTCCACGCTTGATTTCAGTGCAAGTTTCGTCAAAAAATTCGCATTTTCAAGGAAGATATTGGTTTCCAAAGTGTACCGAAACTAAACATGAGTCGTCAACGAAACCTTTTCGAGGATTTTGATGCCGATGAAGGAAACAGTGATTTTGAGATCGACAATTTAGCTCAGCCTGAAAATGACAGTGATAGCAGTGAGAACGACATTTCTGATGGCGATGACAGTGACAATGAAAGTGTGGCTCGTTCTGATCCTGGAGTTTCTGGAATGTCTGGAGCTAGGTCTGAAGCTTCAACTTCTCAATCTGTGCCACACCCCCAAGAATGGATTTCAGTCAATCCACCAGAGGACGAGAACGCTGTTCAGAAATTGGATTTCAGAGTTAGAAATACTGGACCAGTAAACATTCCAGACACGTGTACGACACCTTGTGATTACTTTTTGTTGTTTTTTACTGAGACTCTGCTGCGCTTGATTTTGACTGAAACCAACAAATATGCTCAATTTTATCTTGGCTCTGCTCCAATGGTTCAATGGCTTGCTGACCACAAACAGTCACGTTTTCACAAGTGGCCAAAAACTGGTATTGACTTGAGTATCTTGAAGAAATATCTTGGTGTACTGATTGCAATGGGACTGGTAAAAAAAAATGCAATTAGAGATTATTGGACAACAGACCCGGTCATGGCCACACCCTTTTTCAGTCAAGTCATGTCCAGGAATGTTTTTGAATTAGTCAATAGAATGCTACACATCAATGATAGTAGAACAGAAAAGAAAAGAGGAGAACAGGGATTTGACCCATGGATCAAAGTTAGGGCTGTGTTAGATAGTTTGAATAGTTCATTCAAAACTTATTATGTCCCGTCCCAAAATGTGTCCATTGATGAGAGTATTGTAGGCATGAAAAACAAAACTGTGTACATTCAGTATCTAAAAAATAAAAGGCACTCTAGATTTGGAATCAAGAAATTTGAGCTTTGTGACATAAATGGTTATGTGATTCACATAGCAATGTATGCTGGAAAAGATTTTGATTTGAGGTGCAGGCAAGGGCAGGCGCATGCTGTAGTGATAGAGTTGATGGAAGCTGCAAGACTGTTCAACAAAGGCTACAGTCTGTATACTGACAGATTTTATACAAAACCAGCTTTGGCTGAAGAACTCTTTCAGAAAGGTGTCACATTGACAGGGACTGTACTTAGCAATGCTAAAGGTTTTCCCAAGGAACTGTCCCATAAATTAGAGGTAGGGGGAACACGCTACATGCGAAAGGGGGCTGTGCTGGGTGTTGCGTTTCGTGAAAAGAAATCACAGAAATCTCCTGTTGTTCTTTTGAGTACAAAGCATGTTGCTCAGAATGAAACAAGACATATTAGGGGGAAAGACAAAAGAAAACCTTCTGTTATTTTTGATTACAATACTTTCATGGGTGGTGTTGATCTGAGTGACAAGAAATTGTACCATTTTGCTGGTGAGAGGGCTACTCATAGGTATTGGGTGAAGATTTTCAGAAATTTCTTGGACATTGCACTTTTGAATGCACATGAACTGTACAAATTGAGAAATGTGGGCTCAGCAATGGACAGAAAGAACTTTATTCTTTGTGTTGTCAAAAGCCTGTGTGAAGTTGAGAGTGATCAGCCTGGCCCTTCTCGGCCAGTGACACCAGTGCCAAAACAACATCGTCTCGTGTTGCTGGAGGGAAGGTCTGAGCTGGCTTGTGCAGTTTGTTCAACCCCACAACAGAGGAAGAGATCAAGAAGGTGGTGTCCTGACTGTGGTGTTGGACTGCATGAGAAGTGTGAGCCCCTTCATGTTCATTCTGATGAACCACTGAAGCGCCGGGGGAGGAAGAGAAAAGCTGATACCGGTACTCAAGAGTAGTATTGTCAAGAGTAGAGTGTCAGGTGTTAGAAACAGCATGTCAGGTAAATACCTCCACACATCTGTCAAACATGTTTTATATGATGACAGCTTGAAATAATAACAAACAACAGCAAATATTTTTTGTTTCTCCTTTTTTTCTAGACTATAGAGGTCATGTCTGTCATTTTATCTCCCTTTCTCAGTTTCCGTGTCTTGTTTCAAAACATGCATACAGTGAAACATATTTGAAGAAGACCCATAAAGTTATATATTTCTGGAAAGGTAATTGAATTTTCTACTTAATCATGATTTTCATTATAGTTTTGTGATAAATCATGTGGATGCAGATCATTGTAGAAGTCGACAAAAAAAAAACCAAAGTGTCAGCCATCTTGAATTTTCAAGGTCATGTGACCACTGCATAGTTTTTCAAAGCATGAAAATTAAATTTTTGCAAAGTTTATTCAATTACCTTTCTGAAAATATATACTTTTGCATATGTTACTGTTCAAAGAAAGTCAAGATAAGATATTAAAAGGACAAGGTGCAAATGCTCCAAAATGCCCTGGCCTTTGCAGAAAATGCACATGGCGCTATTAGGGTTAAAAGTCTCAACTCTCATGCACAAAATTATCAATGACATCTTCCAGTGGAGACACACTGCACGGGAAAGACGTGTGAGGTGAAAACGTAGTTGCAAAGTTTATATTTGTCACCTGCCATATTCCCCACCCAATCACAACAAAACTAGGCTAAAGCTTCAAGCCTGTACTTCTTAGAGCCCAATCACACCGTCACGAACGTGTCATGTGAATGTCCCTCTGGACAGGCGATTATCATAGTCTTCCGTTTCTGGGACCCTGTCAGTTTAAAAATATCTTTCGTTCAGTCATTTGCCTGTGCATTGCAAACTTTCACTGCAGGAAAAACACAACGATTATCACAAGGACCTTGGTTAAGACCACTAAATTGACAAAACGGCTAAAATCCATGCCCCAAATGGCCGCCATGTTTTAACTTCAGGGCCACATGGGTCGCACACAAAACGTTATACAGAATACAATTATACGCATGAATAATTAAATATGCATTTCAAACTAACACACAACTCAAGGTTTACCTACGGATAACCAAAATTATTATTCTTCACAGTCTAATCGACACAAATATCCATAAAATATAGGCAGATACCTTTCCTCAGACCATGAGGTATGACTGTAAAACAGGAAAGGAAGTGACGTTTAGGTAGACGGGGTTCTCAAAAATGTCCACGAGTATCCACCAATCAAATGGTAGAATGGATTGCACTTTTTGGGCAGCCTCGACAAAACGCGTTTCTTTGATTTTTGGAAATTTTGTTGTTATTTTTTGTTTTGTTCGATTTTTTCATCAAGTGAGATTTAGAACAGTAATATTTTAAAACAGATCGGTATCACTTTTGACAAAGAAACACACGGTCTGGGTGTTCAATAAAAATGGTGGACTGGAATTTATTGAGAGGTTCGTCTTCCCTCGTTTATCTCTCCCCTCCCCATGATTAGGTAAAGGGTGTTAGAGCTGTAATATTCCGATAGAGGCTTCTCCTTCGAGGACCTTTTTTGCTTCCAGCTCACCCCAGTGTTGAGGTTTCTTGTTAAGGCAGATTGTATAACTGTCTGTAAAGGTGGAGTCCGATGTACCTTGCTATAAAAGAGAGAGTGTGTGGTGTGTGTGTGTGTGTGTGTGTGTGTGTGTGTGTGTGTTATTTAGAAAGCTTCGTAACTAATTTAGATCTATTTCCTTAAAACAATATAAATAATTACATAAAAAACATGCCTCTCAAACGCAACTTGTTATATTCATCACTGTATTGTATACATCAAAAACGCTATATGTAGACGTTAGAAAATTTGGACTAAAAAATAATAATAATAATAATAATTACAATATTTATATAGCACAAAATCTCGACAAAATCAAATCTAAGCGCTGAAACAGACACACACGCACGCACGCACGTACGCACGCACACACACGCACACACACACACACACACACATACACACACACACACACGCATGGATATAAATGGGGAAAAAGAATAAAAGCAATAAAAGCAAGGATAAAAGCAATGGAAAATTATAGAGAGCATATCATATACAATTATATATTATAACAAAGTGATTCCCCTCCGAGCGGAGACAGGCTTCAGAGGGGGGTTGAGTGAGGTTAGGATTTTATGCGGAGGAGAAAAGGTGAGTTTTGAGAGCGGACTTGAAGGAGACAAAAGTAGGTTGCTGACGGACAGAGAGAGGAAGTTTGTTCCAGGAGAGTGGACCAGAAACAGAAGGCTCGTGGACCATAGGTATTGAGCTTAGTGCGTGGAAAGCGAAAAGTCAGAGGATCGGAGGCAGAGCGGAGGGTACGTGAGGGAACATAGATCTCAAGTAGGCTTGACAGGTAATCGGGGGCTGCGTTATTGAGGCTTTTGTAGCACATGGTGTCTAGTTTGTACTGTATGCGCTTTGATACAGGGAGCCAGTGAAGGTGTGCCAGGAGAGGAGATATGTGGTCAGCTTTTTTCTTTTTGAGTACAAGGCGTACAGGTGAACACAAACAAAACTGTAAGTGCAATGATCCCCCCCCCCCCCATCATCATCATCATCATCAGGTGCCCTGCCGCATGGCGTTGGCGACCATGGACTTCCAACCATCTCTATCTCTCGTTGCACCCAGCATCTCCCCCACCCTCTTCATCCCCAGCCACTGTGCAAGTCCGTCCAGCATTCTCTCCCTGGGTCTACCTGGTGCTCTCTTTCCCTCCAGCTTTCCCGTTGTGACCAGGTGCTCCAAATCCCCCTTCCTCATAAAATGGCCTATAAATGTTGCTTGTCTTTTCCTAATCTTCCATATCAGTGATCGACTTGTGTCTGCCTCCATCAAGACTGTCTCGTTTGTTTTCTTTGCTGTCCATGGTACTCTCAACATTCTTCTGAGAAACCACATCTCGGCTGCCTCAATCCTGCTCTGGCTTTGCTTGCTGACTGTCCACGCCTCGCATCCGTACTACAGTATTGGTTCTATATAACACTCAAGGACTCTCTTTCTGATGTTAATTGATAGGCATTTGTTGGTAAGAATGCTTGTCATCTTCTTGAATGCTGTTTTGGCTTGGCCGATTCTGCCAGCTATTTCCGATGTGCATCTGCCGTCTGATGAAATTACCGTCCCCAGGTATTTTAACTTAATAACCTGTGTCAAGGTGAAAAAAAAATCCAAAGGTGAAAGAACCTGGGTGACTGGTATGATAGTCAAACTGTGTGAATACCAGTGGTTTGTTTGTTTGTTTGTTGTTTTGTTTGTTTGTTGTTGGTTTTTTTGTTTTTGTTATTGTTTTTGTTTTTGTTTTTTTCTTGGAAGGGGGGGGGGGGGGGACAGTATGGATGAACCAGGAAATATATTACATTAATGAGTTTATTCGTGTATTTCATGAAACACTACTTGACTATGTGGCAAAATCGGAATTTTCACATTCAAGATTGCAAGAGAGTCAATTTATATCCATTTTAAAATCATTTCCATTGTGTCCCTTAGTATTTGTCATTGAATATTGACAAACACTTAAAATATTTTATAAGGAATATCAGATATATTTTTTTCATTACTGTTGTCGACAAACATCTTTTTACACTATGCTTTATTTGTTATGTCAAGATACAAAAGAGGATGAAGTTCATTATGTACATTTTTTTCTAATGTTGAAAGAAACAATGGACTTATTACACCATAAGATTTTATGAGGCCGTCTTTGTGTACACTTATTTGTTGAGGTCATTAGCACACGAAAGACCATCAACCAACTTGTTACGTATTTGTACACAACATCTCAAATGACAAATGTTGTAACTACATGTGTATAGTTCATGGTTATATGATTGCAGAAATTCATTAATTGTGAACCCTCTCCTTTCACCACTTCTGAAGAACAGAACGTGGCCTGTGTGGATAATCCATCTAAAGTCTAAAGTCTGAAGTTTGAACTCTCTGTCTTTGCCTCCGTCTCTGCCTGCCTGCCTGTCTGCCTGCCTGCCTGCCTGCCTGCCTGCCTGCCTGCCTGCCTGCCTGTCTGCCTGCCTGTCTGCCTGTCTGCCTGTCTGTTTTCTCTCTCTCTCTCTCTCTCTCTCTCTCTCTCTCTCTCTCTCTCTCTCTCTTCTTTCATTCTCAAAACTGTGTATAAAGTATACCCATCTAAAGTCTAAAGTCTGAAGTTTGAACTCTCTGTCTCTGCCTCCGTCTCTGCCTGCGCCTGCCTGCCTGCCTGCCTGCTGCCTGCCTGCCTGTCTGTCTGTCTGTCTGTCCTGTCTGTCTGTCTCTGTCTCTCCCTCTCTCTGTATCCCTCTCTGTCTCTCTCTCTCTCTCTCTCTCTCTTTCTCATTCTCAAAACTGTATATAAAGTATAAACATTTAAAATGTGTATAATAAACGTGGTGTTCGAGTGGGTAAGATGTCAGACTTTCAGTCAGAAGGTCTGGGTTGATCCTGCCAGGTATCTCCAAGTAGAACACCAAATACGCATACTGATGATCATTTAAGTCTTATTAATGTCTGTATAGTGGAAACATTGAAAACAACCAGCATGCACATCTATGAAAGAGAATGTACATATTGTATAGCAATGTAGTGCCTGCCCATATAGTGTAGGCAAAGCAACGTGTATACATACATACAAGTGAAACAGGAACGCTAAGGGAAAAAAAAAAAATCTAATATGAAAGTTGGATCGTTCGACGTATGTTACTCTGAATTCCAACCACCGTGTCCATGAAATGCTGTAACTCTCCTCGAAGCTTGCATTCGATATTTTAGCCATACAGGAGCATCATCGACCATCAATCGAAACTAACGACTAGGTGACATATTTTCTGCCAACCTCAGCAACCGTTGTCAACCTTTCGTGTGGACAAGGCAGAACCCTGACTGTGAGGGCTGATGTTACGAATGATCTTGACCACCTCAGCGTTTCCCCAGCAATTGTCATGAATATGAATAGCATCCAATTTTCACAGTTGATTGTTTCGTTTTAATTTGCTGAACGTTAAATATATATTTTTAAAGAAAAAATCGTAGAAAGTTGCATAATATTTGTACTATCTTATCTAAACATTAACATTTATCTTAAGGATATTTGTGACATGAATAGAACTATAAAAGTATAATATGTAATATATGTTAGTGATGCCTCACAGGAAAATCTGGACTGCGTTGTACGTGTTTATCTATGAAACACTGCAATAATTTTTGTCCCTCCTGTTACATTTTATAAGTCTTCTCTTATCATTTGTCCAATTTCACCATCATGGTTTTTGCCAGGAGAAAGAGCTGATGGTCAGCAGCAAGCTGGAAGACCTGAAGTGAAGAAATGCTGTGTAGTATCAAGGTTTCTTTCATGTCGTTCATCTAGGTCTTTTTTGATCTGTGAATCCAGATGCTTCCCACTCCCTACCCCCCTTTATATATATATATATATATATATATATATATATATATACATATATATATATATATGTGTGTGTTTGTGTGTGTGTGTATGTGTGTGTGTGTGTGTGTGTGTGTGTGTGTTTGTTGAGCCATCCGGTGGGGTTGCTCTCTGGACAGATGACCAGACCACTTATAATTGTCTGTTGATGAATAATAATATGATGGAAGACTGATGTTGTTCCCCACCATATAATATCGGTGTTTCTAATCGTGTTGCACCTGGTCCCATTGATAGCGTTTCACAGGCAGTAATTTTGTGTTCAAGGGGCTGATGGTCAGGGTCAAGGTCCAGTACTGGTATGTTAGAATGGGGATGAAACTGGAACTGATAGGTGTTAGCCAGAATATTTCAGGAGTGGGGCAAATTGACTCAGATGACATCGTTTGCTGTCTGCATTTTGGTTTCACTCTCTTAGCTGAGTCTTCAAATCTTCAAATATCTCTAGCCTGTTAAATGCCTGGCACCCTGATACTTTATTGTTACATGTATAAAACTGATAAGTTATACCCTTGACTTCAGAGCCGTGCGTAACAGGATACTTGTCAACAAAATGTCAAAGACTGAAAGAGTCAACAGTTTTTCTTCTATATACTGTAATTCATTCCTTCTGTTCTATAGTTTACTTAAATTAATTTAATCATAAGAACATATTACAATGTAGATCTATGCCGCAGATTACTGGTCGAGGGCTGGGTATATGATTTTCCTTTTATGTCGTGATAGCGAAATCTATATTTTGTCTGTACGTTTACTACTACTACTATTGATATCACTATTGCGGCATCAGAGGCCGCACCAATGCCTGGATCAAGAACTTCCTTGTGGACAGACAGCAGGCTGTGGTGGTGGAGGAAACAAGATCCGACTTCCTACCTGTGGAATCCGGTGTCCCTCAAGGCTCGGTCCTTGGGCCGAGTCTTTTTCTCCTGTACATAAACGACCTTCCTGATGGCATCAAGTCGAAGATCGGCTATTTGCCGACGATACCATGTGCAGCAAGACCATCATGGAGAAAAAAAGATGAGCGAGTACTACAAGAAGATCTCCACTCCCGTACCGCCTGGGAGAAGAAGTGGTCCATGGAGTTCCATCCACAGAAGTGCTCAACGCTGAGAGTCTCTCGGAAGCGGAACAAGATCGCCCCTGCGTATGAGCTACATGGACAAAATCTTGAAAACGTCAACACCACTAAGTACCTTGGTGTCAACATCCAGGACAACATGCAGTGGGAATCTCACATTACTCCATCACAAAGAAAGCCAGCAAAACCCTAGGCTTCATCCGGCGCAACCTCAAGATCGGCAACAAGAAGACAAAGGAAACTGCGTACAAAGCCCTTGTTCGCCCACTTCTTGAGTACGCAGCCACCGTCTGGGATCCCTACACTGCAAACGAGATTGAGGCCCTTGAGAAGATCCAACGAAGAGCAGCAAGATGGGTCTCCAATCGCCACCGCCAAACATCATGCGTGGACACCATCCTTGACTCCCTCAACTGGCCTTCCCTGCAATAGCGTCGTAAGAAAGCCCGCTTGGGGATGTTTTATAAGTTCCATCACGGTCTCATCTCCATTAGCTCAATGTATCTGCCCAAACCACCTGACAGCAGGCTGAGCTCTAGGACAAACAACAACCTGAGCTACGACATTCCTACCTGCACGACACGGTACAGGCAGATGACGTTCTCCCCGAGGACCATACCAGAATGGAACAAGTTGCCTCAGGAGGTTGTGACAGCTGAGTCACTGGACTGCTTCAAGTCCAGACTGGCCTCCCATCTCTAGAACCTGTAACAACCCCCCCCCATCACCCCAACCCTCCCCCCTTGCCCTCCTCCTGACCACTACTCCCTAAAACCCCCCTCCCCCCTGCCATCCCTCCCAGTCATTTTTCCACCCCTGCCCCCCTCCCCCTGTTACTTTTTCACCATCACCCCCACCACCCCTCACACCTCTATCGGACCTAGCCAAGTAGCGGTGATGAAGGCTGAGGCACTGCTGGTAGGTAGGGGCTTGACCCCGGGTACCTTCAAGGAAATCAGACTGGCTCAGTTGGAGTTGCGAAAATGTTCCAAATCCTCACAACAGCGCAATCTTCGGCAATCTCCCCAAACTACGACAAAACCATCAGCAGAATGATGTTGGCCGTATGAAGGAAGAAGAAGAAGATTGCTGCTGCAACTCCTACCATTACGATAACCACAAATACAACTGCACACTAGGAATGTAAAAGCATAGCTATTCGGTGTGTGTCTAATTCTGTGAAATTATTTACATAGCTTCTGTGTGCATAAGAGTAATTCGCTTATTCATAGCACTCCACGCTTATTTCCTTGTTACCTTTAGCGATGCGGAACACACTGAAATTGATTACTCTTGCTGATCACTTGATGCACACAGTTTTCTGAATAGCAGCTGCTGCTAAAGGATAACAGTTTATGTCAATACTAACTCTGAGTTAAAAGATAACAGCAGTCGTGCTCTAAACCTATTTTGACTAAAGAAAACATTTTCAGGCCAGTCGAAATCGAAACTAGAGGAGTCAGAATGCCACTCTTTATCCAAAATAAAGTTGTGCAAAAGGTGCCATCGTCAGTAAAAGAATTTCACCATATATATAATACGTTCCAGGTAAGAAAATTGTCATCGGTCTCACAATCTGTGGCGCTGTCATTATGTTTTGACTGATTTGTATGTGCCTCTAAGTTACTAACGTTTATGAATTAGTGATCTGTAGGCTACTTGTGCTTATGATTATCGTGAGCGGTTGCGTTTTACTATGAATGTGTGAGTGAGTGAGTGTGTGTGTGTGTGTGTGTGTGTGTGTGTGTGTGTGTGTGTGTGTGTGTGTTGTGCATGAAAGACTTGAAAGTTGAATAATTTAGAAATGATTTATGCATTTTTCCTCGTGTATTGTTTATGGACTGGAGATACTATTTTATGATTTCGTGTTTTCTGTTGTCTTGAAGAACTGAATATTGCATAAATATATATATGTACATGACCAACTGTGTTTCAGGCCAATACTGTATTAATGTATGGACTTGGTAAATGCACCCCCAATCCCTTTTGAGGGGCTGTCTGTCTGTCTGTCTCTTTTCTCACTACGTAAGGAAGTGAAACAAAAATACGTTTTAATGAAAGTGCTCTTCTGTATCCTCTTTGTGGCAATGCTGCATTCATTGACCTTGACAGAGGTGTGTATGTCACATTCTACTCAGATGGAGAACTCGTCAATCTGTGGAGACTCCAAGCAAAAGCTGAAGTGTGCAAAGCTGTCCTGCGGGAATTTATTATTGCAGGTGACTGTGCAATGGCTGCACACTCAAATGGAGACATCCATTGTATCTATTTGCTGTGGCCTGCAAGTGCTTCAGCCTTATGATTAGCCTCAGCAAGACAGAGGCAATGTTTCAGCCAACAAGATCCAGATCAGTTCTCAGGCTCCTGGTGCTTTACTACTCTGACAGTTTTCAACAACCAGGAGATCATGACTGAGAAATTCTACTATTTGGGCATACAATGAGTGATAATGGATCTCTTAATGCTGAGGTGGTGCTGCCTATCTCCAAAATTGCTCTGCCTTTGTAAGGTTGACCTAGAGGTTATGGTAGGACCATGGCATCGGGCTCGTCTCAAAGATTGCTATGTACAGAGCAGTAGTCTTGAGTGACCTGCTGAAATGTTTTGTACAGAGCAGTAAGTCTTGAATGCATGTTGTACTGCTATGAGACGTGGATCACTTACTTATGGCACATTCAACAGCCAGAAGAGTTCTATTGAAAATGTTTGCATAAAGTCTGCAACATCACCCAGCAAGATCGAGTGTCCGGCATTCAAATTTTGAAGAAGTGTAGCTTGGAAAGTGTAAAGTTTCTGCCCAGAAATGTCGGCTTTGTTGGACAGGATATGTTGTCCAGATGAAAGACAACTGCATCTCAAATATGCCTCTATAAGAAGAACTGAGGCAAGCATACCTACACTAGGGAAAATGTAAAGCAATAGAAGGATGCTCTGATGGCCAATCTCTTCAGCTATGGCACCATTATCATCAACTGGAAAGACACTGTCCACAACAGAGCAACCTTATGATAACAGTATAACAAAGCAGTCAAATGACAGCAGTGCACAGTCACATTTGAGCAGTGCAAAACAGCTGCTATTCAAAAGAAGAGGGACTGGTGGATCAGAACTCAAGGCCACAGAAAATCTTTCCATGCAGTATTTGTGGAAGAAGATGTGGTTCCAGAATTGGTCTATCATCCCACATGAAGATCCATACTGGCCGATTAAATTAAACACCAGTATGCCTACTCATCTGTCAGATTGACGGGAGACTCTATCATTACTATGTAAGTGCAGAGAGTGTGCTTTGATATGGTCTGTTCATGCTGTACAAATGAAATCATCATCATCATCATCATCACCACCACCACCACCACCATGTTATTATTATTGTTATTATTATTGTTATTATTATGATTATTAATCATCATCATCATCATCATCATCATCATCATTGCTGCTGCCGCTGCCGCCGCCACCACCACCACACCACTCCTCTTCGTCCTCCTCTTCCTCCACCTACTACTACTTAAACCACTAACTAATCCATTTAGTCTTATTCTTCTTTGATATATACAATCACTGCAGCAATGGTAGTTTTTAATTGATTATTTTTGAATTTTTTCAGTTAAACTTCAAAGCCTGTGGGGCCTGTTCACCTGTCCAAATCCATTCTGTAATCAATTTTAAGATAAAATGCTGTAGAGTGAATCAGAGTGACCTGGAATCCCCCCCCCCCCTCTCTCTCTCTCTCTGTGACCCATTTATTCTCTCTTTTTCTTTCTGTCTTCTATTGCATATAGCTTTTTGTTTCATTCGCAGTTCCTCTCATGGTGTCACCTTTTTAAATATCACTCTCTCTGTTTGAGCTTTTTGTTGTCTGTCTCCGTCAGCTGGTCGGCCGGTCTGTCTGTCTCATTCTCTTTCTCCTAGTTTACAAAAACATGTAGTGATTATGGTTAATCATTTTTCCACAAAGAAAATCAACACTTGCAGCTTCAAGAGGAATGAAGTGGTGGCGGTAGAGACCCTAAAATTTCTCAGGATGAGCATTACAAGGGCAGTACTTACCTCCAGTCCCTCACTGCTTTACATCCTTCAACCCTGAACAGCTGAGAGGACTGAGGGCCACATGCACAAAGTTTTCTCAAGCCAGACTCAGTACATTAGGGAGTATGTTGCACGTACTCAGTATACAATTTGCAGTCAGATTTAAAGAAAGGAGTTAGGCCTATAATATGTACACCAACCAGGCCTCTAATCTCAAGATAACTGTATCCTCACACAATCTGAAATAATTTGTGCTTCTTCTTTCAAAATATCCATCTACATGGTAGCTCCTTTCGGGTTCATGCTGGCTGCAATGGATCTTGGTGGCAGCAGAGTTATTGTCAAACCTGCCTCCTGTTGTTCAACTTAATAGAGGAAACAGACTGAGATTGTCCAATGAATTGTGAGAATGTCCTAATAACTTAGAAAGTAACTGCCACAGCACTGACCCAATTATTCCATGATGTAGTTGTGAAATTATATGCAAATATTGTGACATTGTTTGTTTCAATGTCACGTTAAGATAGTCATTTCAAGCACCATGGCTATGTTTATCCTTGAAGAACAACATACTTATATTAAAACTGAATTCTGTAAAGAAAGTACTGGTGCAGGTATATTAAAAACAGTCTATAGTCTATGTAAGATAAAGCTTTTTTGCAGGCTGCAGTTTATAGGTGAGTGTCATTTTTCAAAGATAGATGAAATGACGTTAAAAGGTAAGCATAGTCCAGGGAGGCCACTTGAAGCCACAGAAGAGAAAAATATTGAAAACGTTAGAGAGAAATTTTAAATGAAGACAGATGAATTATACATTTGAAGAGATCATTCATGATATTAGTGTTAGTATCAAATCAGTTCATGCAATTTAAACAAATCAATTTGGATTGAGATGTGTGGCAGAAAGTGGATCCCTCACTGCCTTACTGAAGATTAGAAATGAGTGCAAATCACTGTTGCAGAGACTCTGTTAAACAGATACAAAATTGAGGATGACAGCTTTTTAAATCATGTAGTTGTCATCAGCAAAAACCTGGGTTAGAAGAGCTATTGAGCCAGAAATAAAGACAATCATCAGAGCAGGACATTCCCACCTCTCCAAGCCCCATCAAGTTCAAGAAAAAATCAAGAAAATTTGCCTCAAAGCAGAGGGCATAATGTCACTTATGACGCCACATGAATGGGACACTCTGCCACTCCTGCCTGTTCTCCTGATACGAGTACCCAAGAACTTAATTTATCCTCCAAGTTGCAAGAACCTCTCTGTGATATATGTTTTTACAACTTGAATGACTTGGAAGTGGAACTGGCCATGTAGGTACAACATGCAAACTGTGATTGCCTATCGATGGGTATTTCAGACCTTCCTAACAGATGGGAATGGATCATTTAGGAGAATGGATGCTACATGAAAGGTACTAATCATTATCATATTTTTTACATATTCTTAGACATCCTTACTGTTTATTAGATGACCTCATAGCTGCAATATGTGTTCAACTGTTTGGTTCTCATGACTGTTAGGATATCTGATTGAACTTGCAGTTTATATAGAAATTTTGACAAACAAGAATGATGGATTTTATATTACAGTCACTGCATTACAGTCATAGATGTGGTTTCAGGATTCTTCCAAGCAACTGACAGCACAGAAAAAAGAGGTGGTTGGTCCTAAAGGGCTTCTGTACGTGGGGCAAAGAGAATATGGAGGAACAAATCCTGCTGATGGTAATGGGAAAAATACATATGTATGTTAGAATTAAAGCAACAGCTACAACAATAACAAACTTAAAAGATAAAGGTACTATAAATCAAATCGTTCTGTTGTAAGTCAAGCCATTCCAGCAGTTTGTCTTGTTAAACAAAAACTGTTATGGAAAATCTAGGTTTTGTTGTCACCTTGAAAAAACTCTGGTTGAAAGAAAACTTGACATGCGTCAGGGATAGTGGTAGACAGTCACAGCAGTAAAAACAGATGTTAAGTATTGTCGTGATGTCCTGATAAAGTGTCATTCACATGCCTTCCTCAAAAAGTGCTGATTTTACACTGTTAGGTTCGTTTGATATTGATCTTGGAGGTTTACCTTCCAAAGCTATGCTTTCATGACTTCTCAACAGTCCAAAACTTAGTAAAGATCCATTCTTAAAGAGCACACACACACACACACACACACACACACACACACACACACACACACACACACACACACACACACACACACACACACACACACACACACACACACACACACATGTTCACACACACACACACACACACACACACACACACACACACACACACGCGCGCACACATGCATACACACAAGCACATGCACACCTCCTGTCGAACAGTCTTCTTGTTTCTTTTTGTTTGTTTTATGTTTAACAGAGATTGAAAAAGTCAAAATGAGGTAGGTGTAATGAGTTGAAACAATGAATGGAAAATGTTGATAAAGTGTTTGTGTGTGTGTACGCAATGCACTTATGTTTGTATGTTTTTCATTTATTTTCATTTCTTTTTTTCAAAGATTCATCAGGCTGTAAATTTATAATGTTTCCTGTTTTCTAAACAGGTGGTTAAACAAGATAATTATTTTGTAAAAATTAATGATTAAATATACATATGTATGCTGTGTTAGGCGTGACCAAGACTTGGAAAAACACACATTTCACCTTGAGGAAGACTATGAGCCAAAATGTTGGAAAACAACATAATTCAGTGCACTTTCTGAATGTCTTTCCTGGAATGAGTTTTTTTTAGTGTGAATATGTATATATGTATGTATGTATATGTGTATGTGTATGTGTGTGTGTGTGTGTGTGTGTGTGTGAGAGCATGTGTATGTGTGTGTGTATGTGTGTGTGTGTGTGTTGTGTGTGTGTGTGTGTGTGTGTTGTTTATTTTTAAGCAGTTGAATTAGTTATTCCTTATTGTGACAATAGATAAGTAGTCTGTGTTCTCTATGCTTCAGATGTGATCAAGATCATTGGATCAGAAGATGCAACAACATGTCATATTGCAGTGCTTAGGCATTCAGGTAAGAGTATAATATATACTATATGTATCTGGTACTCTGGGTACAAGACTTGGACAGTATGTTGTGTGACATTGAACTGTTCCTTATGTCATGTCCACACACAGCTTCACCATTGTTAGTGTTATTTTAAATTCGTGTTCAACAGATGTAGCCTATTCACAAATAGTGTCATTTTAAATTTAGGAGCAACTGAAGTATTCCACAATCATCATCATGTGTCCTGCCACACGGCGTTGGCAATCATGGCCCTCCATATGCATCTATCCCTTGTCGCCGCAAGCACATCTTTCACCATCTCTGCCCTCAGACACCCTGCAAGTCTGTCCAATATTCTCTCCCTGGGTCTACCTGGTGTTCTCTTTCCCTCCAGCTTTCCTGTTGTGATCAGGTGCTATAATTCTCCTTTCCTCATAAAATGGGCTATAAATGTTGCTTGTGTTTTCCTAATCTTCCTTATCAATGATCTTCTTGTGTTTGCTTCCGTCAAGACTGTCTTGTTGTTTTCTTTGCTGTCCATGGAACTCTTAACATTCTTCTTAGAAACCATATTTCAGTAGCCCTCAATCTTGCTGTCACAACCGTAAAGCATTATCGGCTCTATATAACATTCAAGAACTCTCTTCCTGATGTTAATTGATAGGCATTTGTTAGTAAGAGTACTTTCATGTTCTTGAATGCTGTTTTGGCTTGGCCGAGTCTGCTGGCTATTTCTGATATGCATCTGCCGTCTGATGAGATGACCGTTCCCAGATATTTAAACTTATCAACCTGTCTCAAAGTTGTGCCATTTGCTGTTATTTTGCATGAGGGGATTTCATGTTTTTTACTGATTACCATGACTTCAGTCTTCTTTCTATTTAGCTCCAACCCTTTATTTTTGCTTTCTATTTCTATTATATTCACAAGGTTATGTAGGTCCCTTTCATTTTCTGCAATTAGCACGGTGTCATCTGCTTAATAAATGTTCTTTTTCATTTTTCCTCCAACCTTTATCCCAGGGCATTCTTCTAGGTTTCTCAAGATGGTTTCGCTGTAAAAAGAAAACAAATGTGGTGACATAACACAACCCTGCCTGACCCCTCTTTTGATATTTGGGAGAGGTTATATCGTTTTCTATTCTCATTGCTGCAGTTTGTTCCCAATACATATTTCTGATTGTTTGTAGATGTTTTCCATCAGTATTGAGTCTTTCTAGTTGGTTGATCAATTCTTCATGTCTTACCGGATTGAAAGCCTTGCATAATCAACAAAGCATGAATATCAATCCTTATTCAACTCCTTATTCAAATCATGGTCAGCCAAAGCCAGTATTCCACAAACAAATAATTATTCAAATTATAATATATAGCAATAACAATCAGATAATGTTTTGACAATTTTCATGTTGTACAGACATAGAACTGACTTCATGTGGTAAGCCATGTATTAATATCTTATTGGCAAGCATGTTTCTGTTTGTTCCTATGAATCTATTTCTGTGCTAATTGTTGAAAGCTTTTGCTGTTGCATTTTCCCAGAGTTAGCACCAACGGCTCTAAAAGGTGTTCATGAAAATTCATGAAATAGGAGAGACTGAACAAAAATGGTTGCAGATATATATGTTGTACATAAAACTGTGAGAACTAGTGTCATCTTAAAAGAAATAGGACTTCAAATGATTTTCATTGTGATTTTTGTTTTGATATAGAAGACAGCATTGATCATGTATTTTGAAAGTGTTTCCATGTTAAAAAAGATTCTGGGAAAGAATTTAAGGAATCTTGAAGTCAAAATACATGTGCAAATGTCAGATTAACTGTATGCATAGTACTGTTTGGTGTTGATGATAGTATATGCATGGATCTAACAATTGAGTTAATCATCGTTATAGGAAAAACGTATATTTGTAAATGGAAACTTGAAAAAAACAACTATTTCTAATGTAATTTGTTTTAAAGAACATCTGATAACAGAGTATCAAATAGAAGACTGTAAAGCAGAATTGACATGGAGGTTGTACACATTCAGAAGAAAATGGCTGTTGTATTTGCCCTTGGAGGAAACTGAGGATAATTGTTTTGTCAACCTAAAAATGTACTTGTTATTCCTTTGATGTATCCTTGTGTATTTATGTGTATGTGCTTGTCAAAATGATTGTACTCAAAAGATATGTGTACACATATGTAAAAACATACTTGTTATTCCTTTGATATATTTTTGTGTACTTAGGTATATGTTTTTGTTGAAATGGTTATGCTCAAAAGATAACATGTATGTATATATATAAAGAGAGTATATTTTTTATACACAGTTATATACATGTGTAAGAAAAAGCTCCCATGATATGATTGTAAACTTGTTTTGTTCATAGTATATGTGTGTTTTGATTAAAATGAATAAACACATTTGAAAAAAAAAGAATGGCTTAGGTATCTTGTTTCTGTTTGTTTTTGTTTTTTTCAAAGTCTGTTGTATTTTTTAGTATTTATTAACAGAACTTTCTTTTTGTTTTCATTTTTTCAAAGTCCATTATATTTTTTGATAGTGTTCACAGAACTGTTTATGTTTTATATATCTACACTGATGTAGAAAAGCCATAGTCATGGATTAAGTGTCGTAATTATGCATGACTAGTCTCAAGAAACTGAATTCTCCCATTGTCATGAACATGCCAAGTTAGCAAAGTATAACAGTTATGACCCCTGAACTTTAATTTTTATTCACACACATAGCTGAAGACATGCACACAGACACATGTATGCACTCATGTGCACCTGTGCACACACACACACACATTTGTGCAAACCCTCCCTCTTTTCCATATACGCACACATCTTTTCACACTTATCTTTTTCTACAAGAGCAATTGGAAGAGCATTTTTTTCTCTATTCAAAGAATATTGGATATTGTTATTAAAATAGCTGTACCATCTTGTTTGATTTTATTCTGTCTTCTTCAGCTGTTTTTGGTGATCATTTCTTCTATTTGTTTCTATGAGGATTCTTTCTTTTCATTTCGTAAGTTGCTTTGGGTATCTGATTTTTAGTCTGGTGTTAGTTACATGTTTGCTGTGTTTATTGAAAGTAGTTTTGGTTTCAGCTATTTGTTGGCTATGTTGGGTCTTTTATTAATCTCACTGTTTCTTCTTTTTTCTTACTGTCTGTTGATGGTTCAGAGTTGTTTTATGTAGGATTCAGTAGATAAGAAGACAACATACATGTCTTACAGGTTGGCATGTTTTTAGGTTCTGGGGCAGCATGTGTTCTACATTTTGATGGCTGTGAGACTCAGCAGGGTCTGCATGCTATGGTACAGCTGGTGAATGAGTTGTCTCACAGCAAACTAGATGGCAGGTATGTGTTTTCTTTTGTCATGCATGTTATTCTGATTATTTTCTATATTTGCCCACACTGTGCAAATATTATGTTACCACACAGCTTATACTTGTTGTCATCAGTGGGGAGTGAATGTTATCAGTCATTAGCAGGTTTTCTTTTTTATTATCATTGTTGTTGTATATGTATATGTGAGGGCTTTTTTTCACCCATTAAGACAGATTTAGATCAACATGTGATCAGGCCATATGTGCATAGTTGTGTTTTCTTTGAACAAAATGTTTTAGAACATCTGATCATGATCTAAAGAATGCATGAGCTTGAATGGACATGGTCCAGTTTTGGTTCACAGTGATGCTAAATTCAACTGTGTTAGCCTAAAAAAATTTATTATAATGATTTTCATGATCATCAGAGATCATCAGTCAACTTGGCAAAGAGGTTAGTGCAAGGGCAATGGACTGCTGTTGTGGGCTTGAATCCATGGCAGTTAAAAAATTACTGTAGGATTCTTCAACCCCAGTTAGTTCCTACCCAGAGTTGAATATGCTGTGTGCTAAGTAGGGAGACAGTAACCATGAAGTTGAGTTGAATTGTGTTTCTAAAATTTCCTGACCAACATCACAAGTTCTATATCTCTTGGGCCTGGTTGATGCCAGAATGTATTGAAAAATAAGTGAACTGTACAGCTCTGTCATGCAGTCTGAATCTGAAATGGGATTCCATAGCATCATTGTTATCTTCTTGTGAAAAATGTCTCAATTTCAAAGGCCCTTCGTGCCCTGCTGTCATGGTGACTTCTGTTTTGGTTGGTTTGGAAGTGTGTTGGAAAGTTGAAGTGAGCATCATGAGGATAGTAATAGAGGAATGATACAAAAGATGTGGCAGAAAGAAAATGAAAGAATTGTTACCTGCTGCTCTGGGATGAATCTTGTTTATTGCAATTTGTTTCTCAACATGTGTATGTAGAAATGAATATTCTTTCAGATTTAAACTTATGAACTTACTTTGTGTACTTGTATTGTTTTGCCATGAAAATGATTGCATTTAAAGGAAAATGTTGCACGTTTTGTTTGCTTGAATTGTGAAAGAACTGTGCATATTCCAGGCTTGAGCTGCACATTATTGGTGGATTTGATGATGACCGAAGAAACTCTGAAGATGTTTCCTTAGATCTCTTTGGTGAGTGAGTGAACTGTACCACAAGATGATGATGAGAGTGGTATAAAAATGTCATCTTGAAATGTTTCTGTGACTGTTCCCATCTCATTTGGGGTTTGAGCCCATCAGCCATTTTATTTCAGTATTAAACTATTTATTTTCAAAGTGATCAGTTATATATGGTAATACTGATACCGAATGTTTTAAAAGAAGAATTGTCAAGATTAAAATACAGTTTTACTTCTGCATTTCATTGTTATGATAATGAGGATGAGGATGAGGATGAGGATGAAGATGATAATGATATTGTTATTATGAACATTGATGCCTAATCAGAATAGGTTTAGGCATGTACAAAATCAGTTAAAACAATACAAAAGAATCAGAGGTTAAATCATAACTTAAAATTTAGCAAAATTTAATAACAAGCCATACATTGAATCCTATGACATTTATCTTCAATACAGCATAAAATCCACAAAATCATAACACACTCACATACACAAAAGTCAAAAGTACATAACTCCAACGCTGAATTTATAAAATTAAGAGGTGGTTGAGAAAGGGAGACGTCAGGCATGTGTTTCACATTTTATGAAATGGTTTATCATGTTTATCAGTGGAACTGGTACTCACTTTTTATAATCTGTTTTATTTAGGTTGCTTGGTGAGATACAATGATGCAGATATCCATCTTGTCACAGCCTGCATTGGAGGTAGGAAACATTCCTCTTCTCTCTCCCTCTGTGTGTGTGTGTGTGTGTGTGTGTGTGTGTGTGTGTGTGTGTGTGTGTGTGTGTGTGTTGTTGTGTGTGTGTGTGTGTGTGTGTGTGTGTGTGTGTGTGTGTGTGTATGTTGCTTATGTGTGTGTGTGTGTGTGTGTGTGTGTGTGTGTTTGCTTCTGTGTGTGTGTGTTTGCGCGCGCGTGTGTGTGTGTGTATGTATGTGTGTGTGTGTGTATGTGTGTGTTTGCTTATGTGTCTGTGTGTGTGTGTGTGTTGCTTATGTGTCTGTGTGTGTGTGTGTGTGTTGCTTATGTGTCTGTGTGTGTTGCTTCTGTGTGTGTGTGTGTGTGTGTGTGTGTGTGTGCGTGTGCACGCATGTGTGTGTGTGTGTGTTGCGCGCAGTGTGTGTGTGTGTGTGTGTGTGTGTGTTGCTGTTGTGTGTGTGTGTGTGTTGTGTGTGTGTGTGTGTGTGTTGTGTGTGTGTGTGTGTGTGTTGTGTGTGTGTGTGTTTACGTGTGCATGTGTGTGTATGCGTGTGTGTGTATTTGCGTATGCATGTGTGTGTGTGTGCATGATTGTGTTCACATGTTTGTATGTGTGTTTTTTTCTCTGTTTGTATGTGTGTACAACAACAGAGAAGTAATACCAGCCTTTGTAAAGGAAACATTACTGTTTGAAGGGGAAATAATATTTACTTAATCGTTTAAAGTACAATTATACACAAATATTGTTCAAATGATGTGCTTTGGGGTGTCAGTCAGTAATGAAATTCAAAATCTCATCACGGAAGGCTTGATCAGGGAGTAGTACAAAACATTTTCAAGATTTTGTTTTTTATCCTGGAGGATATAGGAAGTTGAGAATAGTGTAAGAGTGTGCTTGGGTAAAACTCCATTATGAAAACTCATAATGTTTTGAAAGAGACCATCTGATTGTTGAGCTTGCAGATACAGGGTGTGGCTTAGTTTGAGTCCCCCAGAATCAAACCGAAAGAAGCAAAGAAACACTTTCATGTATGAATAGATTTTTTAAAATGCTTTTTTTTTAGTTATGATTTTTCCAGGATGCATGTATTCATTTTGTGTGTGCACACACTGTGCAGGTGGTATATTGCTGCACAGTCTACATACTCCATCTTCAAGGAGCGTGCATACAGGATGTTTTTGTGTTTCCATAAGCTACCGGACACTTGCATGACTTTGATTATTCATATTTGATATTATGCATGGGTATACATCAAAGGGGGTTTAGAAATGTGCAGGTATACACACATGTTGATTGGAAAAGTCTCCATCCTTTACTCATTAGTCAGGGTGGGGTGGGGGGAATACCCAGGGTAGGGGGGGGGGATACCCAGGCACGATTCAGCCCAGACCTTTTGATTGGAGGTCTAATATCTTACCCACTTGACTGTCAAGCTCATCGAATAGATGTTTAAAGAAATAAAGGAGATATCTACAAAAGTGTGTCGTTCAGTTTTATCATCGAAACGAGGATGTTTCCATTGATTAAATTATGTTGTGTTCACTTAATCAAGTTAAAATACACATCTGTCCACTCTATAGTCTATATGTATGTTTTCATACACACTATGTGTGTGTGTTTTGTGTGTGTGTTTGTGTGTTTGTGCGTGTGTGTGTGTGTGTGTGTGTGTGTGTGTGTGTGTGTGTGTGTGTGTGTGTGTGTGTGTGTGTGTGTGTTGTGTGTTGTGTGTGTGTGTGTGTGTATGTGTCTGTGTCCGTGTCTGTATGTTGCAGAACACAACACCGTATACAAACAAGGAACAGCTTACCCTATCATATATGGTGTCGGTAAGTAACAGCCCTTAGCCAGTGCAGAAAAATGTTTGTGATATATATACACACATACACATAATATATATATATATTGAAGGATTACAAATACGTTTAAACAGTCAAAATAAAACAAAACAAACAAAAACAAACAAACAAAAAAGAAAAAGAAAAGAACAGGAAGAAGATTACTTAGAATGTTTCAATTGAAAGTGAAAACAACAGCAATGATTGAAAAGCAGATAATGTCAAACCAGTGTGTATTTAAATCTGATATGTCTTGAATCTCAAAAATGCAAACATTTAAACGTTTTCTGTGGTGGAATATCAAGAAATTTTTCTTCATTGAACTGCTTGAAAATATTTATGCCTGGCTTGATGTAAATCACAAAGGCAAATCTTTTCTCTCTGTGTTCTGATTGCCAGAAAACACAAAGCTCATTCAGTTCTGTTTTTTTGTTTGTTTGTATTTATTACTTTGATGTGTAGTAGGGTAGTTAAAAACAGTGCATTATTGGCTGCTTAGAGACTCAGTAAAAATCTGGCTCAAATGTCAGCTATAATTCTGACCACTGAATAAATTTATACTCATCTAAACACTCTGGCCATTTGCCAGATGTCATTGTGTGATATACTGTATGGAGAATGATCAGGTACTCACTATTGTTGTTCTTGCAGCAGTGGATGTGGATACTGGAAGAATATTTAACGCCACTTTTCCTGATCAGGGTCCTGACATGCCTCTACGTTCTGCCCGCCATTTTTGTGGAGGAAAAAGTGTAAGTATAACTGTTTATTACAAGTATAAACTATTTCAGCCCTTTAAATAAGATATGCTTTAATAGGGAAATGTATTTGCTTTTCCATGTTATTCCACTGGTACAGTTTTGTTGCTTGAATATTGTCTCTTGAATTCAGTCGTATGCGCAGCTCCTCATCATCTGTTTGTATGTTTCCATTTCAGATTATCATCTGTTTAGATTTGAACCTGACACCAGTAGATAATATGTTATCTTCCACATGTCATTATGGTAATTTGTTATGACATTAATCAAACAGGAAATGACAACATAGCCACTCCACTGCTCAAGCATTTTAATGACATTCTGAAACACATGTACGCATAAATGATAACACTTTACTGTACAATCTCAGTTGTTCTTTTTTTTTTTCTAGTTGAGACAATAGCTCAGTCATCTGTGGCTGACAGATGTTGATAGATGTAGAAAACAATAGCAACAACAACAACATCAACAACATAAAAAACAAATGAAACAAACAAACAAATAAATAAAAAAAACAACAACACACACACGCTAAAACAAAAAACAAAACAAAAAAACAACAAACAAACCCCAGTTACATTCTTACACTCATCATTCTGAAAAAATCATCCATTCTAATATGCTTAAGCTTATATTACAATTTTACAAATACATTAATTGAAAAGTTTGATTTGTATTACTGCACATCATGGACAGCTGCATGCAGTTTTAAGTGGATGGTTAGTGCCATTTTACAATTTCCATGATTTCCTCTCTGTGTGAAAAAATCCTCATTCTGATAATGGTTTTGTCTGTTTTCAGAACATGTTAATGTATAACTGGCAGCAGAAACAGCTGGCCTTTGGCCCATTCACATACAGACCTCTGCCTGACATTGACAACCTGCTAAGGATGCCAGATCAGTTTTACAGACAGGTAGCCTATGTTCTGTTTATTTTACCAGCTTATGCCCATTGTGTCATGACCATGTAGGGCAGCAATGAAGATCAACCATTCCAGTCAGTTCTGGCCCAGCTTCTGTATGGTATCTCACCTGTACTTCAGAGCCTTGATTTCTTTGTCTTCTGTTCATTGCCAGGTGTTTTTGTGTGTGTGTGTGTGTGTGTGTGTGTGTGTGTGTGTGTGTGTGTGTGTGTGTGTGTGTGTGTTTTGTTTTTGTTTTGTTTTTTTGTTTTTGGTGTTCCTATGTTCTCAGATGTAATATGCATTGTTTTGCCTGGACTGTGCTGGCAATATGTTGTTGCATGTCTTTGATGGGATGTGTGTTTGTGTGTGTGCGTGTGTGTGTGTGGTTTTGTTTGTTTTTGTGTTTTTGTTGTTGTTTTTTGTTGGTGTTCTGATGTTCTCAGATGCATATGGTGGTGGTGGTCTTTGATTTAATGTCTATTCACTAAAGTGATTTTGCCTGGACTGTGCGGGCATTATGTTGTTGCGTAGTCTGCATATTTTGTCTTTGAAGGGTGTACATGCTGGGTGTTTACATGTTTCCATAAGCTGTAGATTTGATTTCTAAGATTTTTAAGTTAATGTGCATATTTGATGCTGTGTGTGTATATGCATGTGAAGGGGGTTTAGGACTTGCAGATCTGAACTGGGAGATCAGAAAAATTTTTACTAGTTATTATTTAGAAAGTGTTTTGCCTAAAGTTACGTAGTCCATCCACGAGCAGCATCCAGATGTGAGCACTAGCACAACGCTCCTTCTGCATGATAATGGCCCCATGTGACTTCCGATTGTTTTGTCTTCCGTATCAAAACTGGCTGTCAAGTTTTCAAGAGTCCAGGTGTTGGGAAAAGCAGTGAAATCACAACTTACTGCACTACCGTATCTCACTAGACTGTCAAAAAGTATTTGACTCTTGATGAAGAGGCTGAAACTGTGTGAAGAAAGGAGAGTGCATTGAAGGTCTGAAAATTTCATGTGCATTCGACTTCCCATTTTTGGTTTTGTGAAGTGAGTGACAAGACTGCTGGATCAGCCTTTGTTTCATATGGTGTGCTGGCCACATGGAAACAAGAGGTCCCAGATTCAAGTTCAGGCTGGAACAGGGAATTTTGTCCCCTTTTCAGAAGACCTGTAGTGGCATTGTAAATACTTGTTGGCATATTTCAGGTGAGACTGTAGGTAATTTTGTCCCCTTTTCAGAAGACCTGTAGTGGTGTTGTAGATACTAGTTGGCATATTTCAGGTGAGACAGAAGACCTGTAGTGGTGTTGTAGATACTCATCATCATCATCAGGTGCCCTGCCGCATGGCGTTGGCGATCATGGACTTCCATCTGTCTCTATCTCTTATTGCCCCAAGCATCTCCTCCACCCTCCTAGTCTTCAGCCACTCCGCAAGTCCGTCTAGCATTTTCTCCCTGGGTCTACCTGGTGCTCTCTTTCCCTCCAGCTTTCCCTTCGTGACCAGGTGCTCCAAATCCCCCTTCCTCATAAAATGGCCTATAAATGTTGCCTGTCTTTTCCTAATCTTCCTTATGAATGATCTTCTTGTGTCTGCCTCCATCAAGACTGTCTCGTTTGTTTTCTTTGCTGTCCATGGAACTCTCAACATTTTTCTTAGAAACCACATCTTGGCTGCCTCCATTTTCTGGCTTTGCTTGTTGACTGTCCACACCTCACATCCGTACAACAGTATTGGTTCTATATAACATTCAAGAACTCTCTTCCTGATGTTAATTGATATGCATTTGTTGGTAAGAATGCTTGTCATCTTCTTGAATACTGTTTTGGCTTGGCCGATTTTGTCGGTTATTTCTGATGTGCATCTGCCGTCTGATGAAATGATTCGTTCCCAGATATTTAAACTTATTAACCTGTGTCAAGGTTGTGCCATTTGCTGTTATTTTGCATTAGGGGATTTCATGTTTTTTACTGATCACCATGACTTCAGTTTTCCTGCTGTTTGGTTCCAACACCTTTCCTTTGCTTTCTATTTCTAGTATATTCACAAAGTTTTGAAGGTCCCTTTCATTTTCTGCAATAAGCATAGTGTCATCTGCGTATCGAATGTTATCATTTTCCCTTCAACCTTTAATCCAGGGTCTTCTTCTAGGTTTCTCATGATGTTTTCGCTGTAAAGTGAAAACAGATCTGGTGACAAAACACAACCCTGTCTGACTCCTCTTTTGATGTTTTGGAAAGAGCTTATATCTTCTATTCTCAGTGCAGCTGTTTGTTCCCAGTACATATTTTTGATCATTCTTAGATCTTTTCCATCAACATTGAGTCTCTCCAGTTGGTTGATCAATTCTTTATATCTTACCCGTAGACACTAGTTGGCATATTTCAGGTGAGACAGAAGACCTGTAGTGGTGTTGTAGATACTAGTTGGCTTATTTCAGGTGAGACAGAAGACCTGTAGTGGTGTTGTAGATACTAGTTGGCTTATTTCAGGTGAGACAGAAGACCTGTAGTGGTGTTGTAGATACTAGTTGGCTTATTTCAGGTGAGACAGAAGACCTGTAGTGGTGTTGTAGATACTAGTTGGCATATATCAGGTGAGACAGATGTGAAGTGGTATTGTAGATACTAGTTGGCATATTTCAGGTGAGACAGAAGACCTGTAGTGGTGTTGTAGATACTAGTTGGCATATTTCAGGTGAGACAGATGTGAAGTGGTGTTGTAGATACTAGTTGGCAAATTTCAGGTGAGACAGAAGACCTGTAGTGGTGTTGTAGAGACTAGTTGGCATATTTCAGTTGAGACAGAAGACCTGTAGTGGTGTTGTAGAGACTAGTTGGCATATTTCAGGTGAGACTCTAAGTGATGCCCTTTGTATATCCAGAAGAATAGAAAGGTAAAGGGTGGAGATTTTTCCAGTTTCTCAGGTCATTTTAATGCAGACCTGCTAGTGCCTTAATCCCCGTTGTGTGTCTGTGCAGAAAATCAAATATGCTTATTAAAGATCCTATATGTCATGTCAGTTTTCGGTTGCTTATAGAAACATGAAAACAGTACATGTACATGCATCCATTCAGACAAAGTATGTAGACTTTGCTGCAACATATTAATGTCAGCATTCTGTTGACAAAACAACTTGAATAAACACATCGCAGAAAACATTGCTCGAAATAACATGTACAAACACGAAAATACACACACACACACACACACAAACACACACACACACACACACTCTCTCTCTCTCTCTCTCTCACACACACACGAATCCAAAATGACAGATTTTAGTTGTCTGTGCTTGCTTGCATTTGTGCTTTGTGAGCCATGACAATTTTAGTATAACAACTAATATTTTTTTTTTTTTTTTTTTTCCTTCTATTTTCATATTTTCTTTAGAGAAGTGAGAAATTATGAAATTGAAAATAATGTTCGTTTTGTGCAGTGTATGTCAACATCACCTGCCCAAGAGCCAGAAACATTTGAAAGAAATGTCAGGGCTTGTCTACAGCATATGAAAGACCATCCAGACCCCATGAAAACCCTGTTTCAAGGAGATGCACCTCGCTGCTATGCGAAACAACCTGATGGAAAATGGCAAAAAATCTGAATCCAGCTTTTTTCCCCTCTTATTTTTGTTTTCTCCCGGACATAGGTCACAGTATAACTGAAGATGTAAAATGTAAATGTGTGCAACACTAGGAATCCATGTATAGATGTGATGTACACATGTTGATATTTCAGGGTGTTCCTTCTTTACCTTGCTGCTCTCCAGCGATCTGTTATGGACAATCATGGAAATCATAGAAAGCTGTAAGAATGTGATATTTACTGTTTAAAATCATGTTTGAAGTAGTGTTTGAAAGAATACTATACCAAGGGAGCATCAAAATATAATATGGCCCAACATGTGTCAGTTTGTAATGCAAAGATCTCTTTTGATTGTGTGATTAACTTTGCAACTTACAATTGTATGAACTACTAATTTGTTTGGAACATCATGATTAAGTGTACAACTTACAAGTGTATGGACTACTACTTTGCTTTAAACGTCATTTTTATGTGGTTGTGGGCATAAACATTCTGTCAGTGTGATCTCACTTTCTTCATTGTGAAAGGCTGTTCATTGGCCACACCTATGATGTACAGTGATCTGATAATTTGTGTTGAACATCAATTGACTAATTCGAAACTTGCTCAGGAGGGATTCATCGCACTTGGACAATTCCATGTGCATTCCACCCAAATCTGACAGCAGTCTAGTGGACGTAGACTCTTTGCCTCCACAAAACCGTATTCACTGACAAGGTCTTGAAATGGGGAGCAGGTGAGGGACATAGGAAACACTAAACTGACATTGCCAGAATGACTGGAGCTGATTAAGGAAGGCTGATTGATCTGGTTCAGTTCATGTCAGCGCCCACCTCAGGTGATATGGCAGAGTGGGGTAACCATCCTATGGAAGTAAGAAAAGGACTTACCTAATCCTTTAAGACAGGCAGCACACAGGCCAGTTTTTATGTTGTGGGCTGGGATTGAATTTGAGGCACCAGATCTTGAGTCCACAGCTCTACCATAAGAACCAACAAGATCATGGCCTATTAGCTCAATTAATTTTGAATCTCATGTATGTCCTGTTAAAATACCATGGCTGATGAACTATTCTATCCGATTTCCTTTGGGAAAGTCCCTGCAAGTGTTGTTGATTTTCCTTTGCTCGATTTCAAGAAAGAAAAGGGAGCATTTTTCAGTTTTTAATAGGCTGTTGGGCGACATACCATGGCCAATCTCTGCTCACAGTAAATCATATCTGGTGCAGTTTCTTTCTTCTTTATAACTGTCCTTACATATTTTGACTGGTTTTCTATGATCAGCACTGTTTCAGAGATACTCCTTTTCAGATGGCAATAGCAGTGCGTTTCTGCTTTTCCCAATTGTTGTGTGTTGTCACATATCATTTAAAAGTAGTAATATGTGAAGCACATTTATGTTTTAACTTATGAAACTTATTCCTTTGTTATGTTTGATATCACAGCTCAATTATTTGTAAAAGTAACATTTTGTTGTTTCCTGTTGAAGTAGGCCTACATGTTTTGTTTCTGTCGGTTGTGCTTGACCAGCACTGTTCTGATGTTTCTTTTTTTAAAACTTTTGTATTGTATTCATTTTTTACAATGATATTACATATTGCAATTGATATTACATACTGCAAATAACGAATTACACTAGAAACATATAATACTTTATATACAAAAGTCATTTAACTGCACACACATATTCAGTATTTCAATACAAAATAAATAATCATGGGGAAATTGGATCTCTATTCACCATGACTGTCAATCAAATGTTACAGTAGAAGATTTGTATCTGTTTCATCACATCATTTCCAAAATCAGATACTTTAAAACCTAAAAATCATGCAGTCCCAATCCACCAAATCAAAGGCTTTTTGTCATGATGTTTCAACAGCTATTACCTCGCACAATTTTATGTTTGTTTGCAGTCAATTGTATTTACTATAAAGTCTGCTGAGCTTCTGTGATAAATTGGGATCAAGAAAAATGTAGTAAACTGTTAAAATCAGTCGAATTTCGCATTTGTATAAAGGATTGCTGTTTTGTGAGTGCACATGTCCGTATGGTATCCCTACATCTCTGACATCCAATCCATGCATGAACCACCAAACAACCAGCTACAAAAATACACATGATATGTACATCATAGAAAAATCAAACCAAAACAAAAACTCAAATATCAGATGAGCATCAAAGAAAAAAAATCGAAGCAAAGCATACAAGTCAAATGCCAGAGGGAAGAAAGCGTTAAGCATAGAAAAGAAACACACATACACACACACATACACTCACATATAATCAACATCAACCATTTGTATATTAACATTTTTGTTTTATTCGTATCAGACACCAAACATTACTTTGGGAATTTCAATATATCATCAAAGTAACTACTCCCATATCAAAATATGATACAATAAGTTAAATTAAAAGAACGGTAACAACTGTTTCATGACATGGAATTATCACAATCCATACCAAAAAAAAAAAAAAAAAAAAAAAAAAAAAAAAAGAAATGAACAGACTTGACTTCAGTTAAATAGCTCTGTCTTAAAAACATTTTACCATGTGCTTCATCTTGCTTTCTCTACTCTCTCTCTCTTTTTTACGGGCCAACTTTGTGAGATGAGGAAAAAAAAGTGCAAGTGAGAAATGAGTCCTTTCATTTCATGAATGTATCAAAGTAACTACTCTCATATCAAAATATGATACAACAAATTAAATCAAAAGCACGGTAACAATTGTTTCATGACATAGAATTATCACAATACAAATAAAAAAAAATAAAAAAATCAGAAATGAACAGACTTGACTTAAGTTAAATAGCTCTATCTTAAAAACATTTTATCATGTGCTTCATCTTGCTTTCTCTACTCTCTCTCTCTCTCACTCACACACACACACACACATACAGACACACACACAGACACACACACTGACAAACACAATGGTACATGGAAAAAAAAAAAGCATTAGCAAGAAATGAGTCCTTTCATTTCATGGTTGTATTAATAATTGATATTTCTGCACAATAACAAAATTATATATTGAGGATTTCCTGCCAGAATGGTGTACCACAAAAGGAATAAAGTATACACAAGTCTGACTGGAAATCCTTCACATCCTTTCTATTCATTATAGGTTACAAAACAGAAACACATGACAGTGCTGTGGGATTCAAATGAGAATCCTCATCCTGCATAATAGTCCTATGCTGAAGCTACAACACAAATTTTGTTTCACTTGTAACAATCTGAGCAGGACATAATCAAAATGTAGTAATGAATAGTTGGTCACTTTTAGCAAATGATGTGATAGGAGTCTGAAGATGAAATCCACTCAGAAAGTGTCTATTTCAAGCTGCAATATGTGCATGTTTCAAATGAAGTTCTACTGCATCATACACTCAACTGGAAATGATTGAAGGCTAATTTCAAATGAAATGCATGTATGTTTCACATGACGATGTATCGCATCATACAATTATGATCAAAATGAAAAAAAAAACAAGTCTGCTTTCACATTGCAAGATATGTATGTTTCACATAACAATGTATTACATCATATACAGTATACTCAACCTGAAATGATCAAAGTCTGATTTAAACCTGCAATACATGTGTGTTTCACATGATGATCCACTCAGTTTGAAATGATCAGTCTGATTTCAAATTGCAATGAAACTTTCACATGACAATGCATCACATCTCACACACAACATGAAACGTTCAGTCTGATGTTAACAATATATATATAGCAGTCAGAAGATGACTCATTACCAATGTGAACACAACATGCATGATAATGCCAAAATCTACTTAACAACAAGTACCAAACAGTGTGCTCATCAGAGAAATGCAGGGGGGGAACCCACAAATACTCAACAATACTATTTCATTGGGTGATTAGATTTTCTTAATGTTTGTCTTGAAAGAACATTTTGTATGACACATCATGAATGAGATAAAAATGTTTTGAAAGAATGTTGTGAATGACACAAAGATGGCTTCATGGATGTTTGGGTTTGATCTATCTGACAAGAATATTTTGATACAATGTTGTGTGAGACTCAATTCAACACATTCAATTTCAGCACGGAGAGATAATCATAAGTCAAGTCTGGAATTTAATCAGACCAATTTGAAAGCTTGTCAGATTCAAAACTAGATTGCTCTACAGCCAGGAAACACCACCATGACTACTTTACTGGACTTGCACTAAATCTATGACTGCTTTACTAATTCTTTGATAAGTTCAGCCTTTTCAGTGAGGAATCAAATAACATTTCAGGGAAATAAACTTGAAAATCTGCTCTGTACATTTCAAATGCTGCTGGCAAAAAGGCAATGCTTTTAGCTTTTTCAACACTATGTTGGAGACGAATTCATTGGAATGCATTGGCATGACTATCAGCGAAGGTGATGGCTGTCAACCAAATAAATATAACATACTAATGTAGTTGTTTAGCGATTGTTTCACACCAGTGATGAACACATCTTTTCAATTGCTTACATTTGGAGAGACCAAGCAATAAAATGGAGAACACACCAAAGGTCTGATGAGAAGAAGACAACAAGCTTAAACAATATCTCTACCATGGCTTTCTTGAGCCCTGCAAAGCAAAAAACAGTCCTATTGATAAAAGGCTTGTAGAGTCAGCCTGCGTGTGTTGCTTAACTTAGAGAAAAGGTAGTTTGCCATAGTAACAGAGCATCCCCCCTACCCTCTCAAAACAAAGCATTCTCAAATGAAACAAGAGTATTTTTTTCTGGATGTGAGCCACATTTTTGTTTTCATCTGCTTTGCAAAATCCTTAATTAAATTCAGAAACTAAAAAAAAAAAAAAAAAAATTCAGAATCAGCCAATGGAAACCCTTCTATAGTAGCCTATTTTGACACTGATACATTTCTGCTTAGCTGCAGCTAATATCAAAATTCATTTTCGAAAGGGCAACTTTGGACAGAACTGAAACACAATGGTCATGCCATTTTTGAAATATTACTTTTCGTAAGATTATTCTTATCCTACTTAGGTTGATTCCCACCAACCCACCCACACAATTAGGTTGATGCCCACCAATCCACCCACACAAACGCAACAAGGGAATATTAGTACTGGTTCATGGAGCTGAATTTTCATCTTGTACTGCTTTCACTGAGGTTACAGGGCACAAACTACTTGATTGTGTCGTTTTAGTATCCAGAAGCTAATAATGCTTACACCTTATCATGATGTGTGGAGACTTGCTTGATGCTCTGGCAGAGACTTTTCTGATGCTCTGTTAGATGGCAGTAAAGATGACCTGAACCCAGCAAACCTCATCAGCTGACAATCCCAAGAAGTTTTGACATATGAAAATGTTAACAGAGATTGTATGTAATGCATCACAAGCACACTCTGTCACAATCGTGACAGGAAATTAAACAGAAACATCAGAGAGACAGAATGCTCCAGAAATTTATAACAGCCATCAAGACAGGTTGATGCAATGACAAAAAAAACAAACAAAACCAACACACATCAAGCTTTACAATTTACACCCTGTGACTAAGCAACTCACTGTCTCAATTTCTGTTGGAGACTTGCTGGTATAACAAAGTCATTGACTTCACATTGATGCCAATGAATTTGCTATACCAGCAAGCCTCCAACAGAAATTAATGGGATACTGCTCAGCAATCCTGATGATGTGTAGAGGAAACCAAAACATGATCCAGCAACAGACAGGTGTATTGAAAACAGCTGAATCATGTATTCCTTGCCAGGCATCGTACTCAACCCATCATGTTGTCAACCTGCAAACAGTTCCCAGATATGGAAGTCATCTATTCAATTCTACTCAATTCATGTTGTTTACAACCCAAATGAGAGCAAAGGTCACATCAGGTATGTAACTCGGTGTTACTGTAAGCATGTCAGAAGACAACTAGGTGTAACCGTATGCATGTCAGAATGAAAATCTGGTTTAAGTATGTCACAATGACAAAAGTGATTAAAAAACTTAATTTCGAGGTTGACATTATTTACATAAAACAGTATATTTGAACTAAGCGTTTTGCAAAATCAGAAAGAAAATGGTGAGGATTAAGGGTGCAGACAGCACTGAAACTCTAAGGGAGCACTTATGTCTGCTGATGACAGGTGTGGTAGCAGCCACACCCTTGCAATACTAAACAGTGTTGACTCTGACGAGATCAACTCTAAAGGAATTACCACCTTACAGCTGGAGAAACTTCAGAAGCTAATAGTAATACAGAGCAAACAACACGCTGTTTAAAGTAAGCAACTGAAACTAAATCTTTTCACTTCCTTGGTCCCTCTGGTGGATAGGGTGAGGGGTTGAAAGTTAATGAAACTGGTGGATAGAGTGAGGGAGTACACATGACTGTTGCAAATTTTACGTTCAAAAACAAATTGAAAAAAACAACAACTAACGAACCAGTATTCAACATTAACATTTCATGATCCCAAATGTATACTCGCAGCAGTGAATTATGATCAAAACGGAGATAAATATGTCTAAGTACTTGGTTATGGAAGCATATGTCATTATCCCAAACTAATCTAGAACCTTTTTTTGTGTCTACATATGCACATTTACTGTAATACATTGCTAAACAGTAGCAGGGCATAAAGAACCACCATGCATGTCTTGGTTTGCTCTTTCAGTATCTGACAAGAATGTTCCGAAAGAATGCTGTAAGTGACATAAGTATGTTCCGACCATACATGAGAGACATTAAACTATCATAATACCTACAATTAACCTTCACTTCAGTTCAGTTCATGTTGCTTATACTAAGTTACAGCCCAACTACAGCCATATCAGGACTAACACAACGTCAAAAAACGATAACCTGTTAAGACAAAGGACAACAGTTGAAAACCATGCTCATCATTAACCTTGCAAATCTAAAATGCAATTCAAGAAAAACAGACATAAAATCAGATCAGGTGAAATCTATTGATCCCTAGTAAAAACTGGAAAATTGCATCAGGAGGGACGTCTCGGAAGAGGTTCTTTAAGAAGTCCGCCGTGTAGTGTTTTTCTCTCACAATCGAGGAGGAGGTGTCTGATACTCAACGGCTCATCACATGGTATACACCATGATGATTCTTCATTTTTTAAAAGGTACGAATGAGTGTAAGATGTGTGACCCGTGTGTGTAATCTACATAACACTGTCTTTTTCTTATGGTTCCCTGCAGCAGATGGGAGAACTTCTTTCAGGCTAGGGCAGATTTGGAAAAGTTTGTTATCTTGTCTGTTCATTCCAATCCTCCTGCCAAAGATTTCTCACATAACTGTGTACTTTCAATTTAACATCTGTGTAAGGAATCAAAGATTTAGACATCTTTTCCCTTGTGGTCAAACAGTCAACCTTTTCATTGCTTCCAATACCAACATGGCCAAAAATCCAGGCAAAAACAATCCCATAACCTTCATTTGTAAGAACAGAATACAGTTCGAAGAACTTCACAAGTTCAAGGTAACTAATGCTTCGGCCAGCAATTGCCTGCAAAGTGGAAAGGGAGTCAGAAAAAACGAGAATCTGTTTTCAGCACCGGCAATCATACTTTTCATCTTGCATGCTGCTTCAGTGACATTGCTTCAAGCTGCATTTTTGACTCTTCAACAAACCACCATCCTGTACATTCATTCTTCATTCAAAGTTCTAGTGTCAGGAGTCCAAAAAAAGTCCAAGTGCAGGAACTCAGGAAAGCTATGAGAGGGTTATAGCAGCTTGATACTAACAGGTCAAGAAGATTCCCTGACACAGGGTCTGAGTTTGAAGGTATGTTGGGGAGCTGGAATGAGCAGTGTGGGCATAACAACTGTGAAACAGGACAGACATTACTATGGTAATATAAGAGCAAACACACTCAATGAACATGAGCAAATGTACTCAAACATTTAGAATGAAGATTTGACACTAACACAGCTGTAGATTTTCAGTCAACCGTCTGAGGAAGTGTGAAGATAAAATTTAATTCGCTTTAAGCGATGATGCACACATGTAAGTTTCACTTCACTGTATCACATTAGAATCGGAAATATATCAGCACATATTCGGGGAGGAGTGTTTGTAAACAAAACCACAGAATGCAAGCAGGTGATCACGGTGTATGTAGTCACAACTTGAATCCAGGAGAAACACTGTACTTTAAGAAGTCCAATTTACTGGGACTGGTACAAAGTGAAGAAATACCAAGATCAGCTTCCATGTCTTCATCAGGAATAAAATCATCTTCATCCTGCACAACAGAGAAAAAAAACCCCACCTTTACAATGCACAGAAAAGCACAACAAAACAATGAGTAAGTCACAGACACAGAGAAAAAAAATGTGTGTGTGTGTTTGAGCAAGTACAGTGAGAGCTTTGAGTCCAGAAGCTGTAGCAATCAAGTGGTGTATATGATGTGGTATATGATGTGGTATATATGTATATTACGTATCTTTATCTTTTTAGTAGTTGTAAGCATTCCAAACTTTCTTGGATGCGTACATGGATGTTGTTTGCTCACAATGTACAAATAGCATGTTGCTGCATAATCTACATACTCACCTTTTGCAGGAGTGCATGCTGGGTGTTTTCATTCATGTAACTTTCATGAGCCACCAGACACTGACATGACTTACAGAATCTTCGACGTTCACACTTGGTGTTCTGCTCTGTCTCCATATTCCATGGGAATTTCCAACTTAACTCTTGGCTAATTCCTGTGTTATCAGTAACAGACACTAGCAGAAAATCCCATATTTTGCTGAGAAGCTCAAGCCAGGAGACTACAACTTAGCTCTCTTGGGTCAGGGTTGACAGGGTTTAAAGAAAGTTTCAGAATAATTCATTTTCACCTAAAAATGATTTTTCAATTCAAATGAGCCTGGAACTATATTCTGTATACCCAAGAAAAAAAGGATTAAAAACATAAGTATAAGAAATCTTACCTCCTCCTCACTTTCCTGGTTTATTTCTGGAAGAATTCCTTCATATTCTCTGTACAGTGATTTGATCCACCTTCCAGATCTGCAAACAAAAGTTAATGTTCAAATGACCTCAACAGCATTTCCAACATCTACATTAAATAAAAAGAAGAGGGGAGGGGGGGGGGGGAGTAATGGTAGAGAGAGAGAGAGAGAGAGAGAGAAAAAAAAAGAGCAGTAACAATATGAACATTATTACCAAATGAGGATGAAGTGTTATGGTTCTCTCATCACAACACAAGAAAATCCTTGCTGTAATTTAATAGAAGTTTTCTGGTAGTGTCTTCTCACATCGTGTACTTACAACAACAAAAAACTGATGGTTCTCTTTTTAATTTGCTAACCTGTTCCTGTCCCATTCATATCTTAGTCGAGCAAAAAATACTAATATCAACATTAAACAAGCTAGTATTTAAGGACAAAAAAACAAACAAAGAACAAGAAAATCAATGCAAGTACGTAACATACTGCAAGGTCTGATTGGTTAGGACACTATCAAACAAAGCACACAATTTGTTCATGCATGTGGAACATCTGAAAATCTTGAAGCCGTTTCGCATGTTTCAAATGTTCATGACTCCCACACATCACCAGAAGAATCTGCATTATAAAAATAAGCAAAAAACACAAAAGAAGTCCAAGCAGAAAATAATAAAAGACAAATACATCTGTATTTAGAGATCTTTAGGTGATATATTATTTACCTTTTCAAAAGATATGGGTCAAAAGGGAAATAGGCTTCCAGAGTTGTTTCAGGCATGGCGAATTTCCATCGATTATTGCGTCCAATGATTGTGTCACATAAGGCCAGTTGATGTGTCCTGTTAAAAACAATGACTAAACATTACGTTTACAACAACAAAAACGATATACAAAATGATTATCACAATCCTCTTTTCAACACAAGCATTGAAATAACTTGCATCAGGTCAGAATTTTAAGATGTGCCTATCACTGCCATGCTTCTCTTCTTAACACCGACAGCGTTTTGACTGACATCCCTAACTCAATGTATATATGATGGCATATTTTGGCGATTTTCCACTCAGCAAGTCAATGAATATAAAACTGAAATACAGGTAGGTGGCTGTCAGAAAAGTTTATCTGCGTTCTTTTAGAAAAGCAACACACACACACACACACACACACACACACACACACACACACACACACACACATGTATATATACACACACATACATATATACATATATATATATATATATCATATATATATACACACACACACACACACACACACACATATACAGTGGTACATGATCACTCTATTTTTGGCCGTAACCCAAGACAGTGTTTACTGAGAATTCAGTTCAAAGATGCCTCCAGGTGGCGCCCCACCCCACCTGACTACTCAAGGTGCGCAAGAACACGAATATCCATTCTCTTTTTTTTGGACTTGATACCCCAGGCCAGAGAGGAGAATCCCATGAGGGGCCCAGTAGGCTGGGCCTAAGAGATGGATATGGTATGTGTTCTGCTAAATGGGAACTTACTTACAATTCCTCTTTCTGCATTTCCGTTTTAACTATTCACTGCTTTATGAAAAAGATACTGCATGCCAACCATGTATATGACAGTTATCGCTGCAAGAGCAAACCATAAGAGTAAAGAAAAAAAAAAAGACGAAAACAAATAAACCCCAAAGACCCCAACCTTGTAATTGAGGCGAATGTTGTGCAGACAAGAGGGAAGCAGACTCTCAAAGGGTTCAATCTACAGTTGACCAGTCGCTGGAAGCCAAGGGAATCTGCCCATTTGAAACCTGTACACAGAGAACCAAACACTTTCTTCAATGCTGTTTTATTTGCTAGGGTATTCTTTTAATTTGTTTGTCATGTCATTTACTCTTTGTTTCTTTAAAATCTAGAAGAGAGAGAGAGAGAGAGAGAGAGAGAGGGAGGGAGGGAGGGAGGGAGAGGGGGTGGAGAGAGAGAGAGAGAGAGTGAGAGAGAGTGTGTGTGTGTGTGTGTGTGTGTGTGTGTGTGTGTGTGTGTGTGTGTGTGTGTGTGTGTGTGTGTGTGTGTGTGTGTGTGTGTGCGCGCATGTGTGTTGCGTGTGTGCGCATGTGAATTTTTAGTAAGGTTAACTTTTATTTACCTGTGGAAACAAGGAGAAAAATTTTCTTGAAACTTCTGATATAACTCACTGTATAAATACATTCAAAATAACTTGATCAATCTGAAAAAACTAGCCTGGTTTAATCAGTCATGTTTTACCTGTGCAAGCCAGAAACATAAACAGCAAAAAGAAAATACTGTCCAAAAGAATCCATGACAATTACTTGTATTATATTTTCTTATTATCTAGCTCAGCAACAGAACATAATATAAAAGTACGTGACTGCTTTATACTTTTACAGAGGAAACCTAAGCATCTCTACAGTATAGCCCATGAAATCTGACAAATCCAAACTGATTCACCTTTTCTTGTTTCTAAGAGTTGTTGGCTGCGGAAACTGAAGACGTAAAAAACAGACTGGCAAACAGCATAGAAGGTGGCATGGTGGGCTAGATCTGCATGAAGCCCATCACTGCCGCACTGTTCCCGGTAATTGTGCAGCCAGTCCGTCATGATTTTCACTGTTTCCTTTACAGTACTGCAAGATGACAAAATACTTTCATGGATCTATGACAGATTTTATATTTTTAACTTCAAAATTCGTTTTTTTCTATCTTTTTCTTTTTTACAAACAAAGGCAGTCCACAATCAGAATCCATTTAACAAACATAGTCAACATCATATGCCCTCCACATCTATTGTACTGATTTAATCCGAGAAAATAAACACCAATGGTTCCCTGAGACTGCAGGATAAGATATACATTAAGCACTACTTAACAATGATACTTTACTCATAGATAATACTACTGGATCAAGCTTTTCTTCTTCTAACCACCAGAATACAAACGGGCACATAAGGAAATCATGAATAGGTGCAGTGAAGCTAAGGAAGCTTGGCTAGAAATCAAATGCAAAGAAACAGAAGACAGACACAACACAGACCCTAAGTTTATGTACAGAAACACTGAAGAAATTGCCCACAAGGAAAAAGACATGAACATCAACTGGTTGCTTAAAACCTGGAGATGGTATGATTGTTGCGGAAAGGAACAAAATATTGGACAGATAGAGAGAGTACATTAAAGACCTTTTTGACGATGACAGAAAGGTGAAACATGGCCTATTAAAGGACAATCAAGGACCACCAATAATTAAAGATGAAGTTAGGGCAAGTTGAAAAAGATGAGACCAGGAAAAGCCCCAGGACCAGACAATGTCATTACAGAAATGATTCAGGCTCTGGATGAACTTGGTATAGAAAAAGTAACTGTCCTAAATAAAATTCAGATACTGGAAAAATCCCTATATATGTCAATCAAATTTTCATTGCACTTCCAAAGAAAGCAGGGGCTAAAGAATGTGAACTCCATCATACACTCAGCTTGATGAGTCATGTGACAAAGATTCTATTAAGAATAATCATAATGAGGACAAGGAACAGAATCAAAACAGAAATAGCAGAAGAAAAATGTGGATTTCCTGACTGGAAAGGAATGCCATATATATATATCCAAAGAATTCTCAAAGAAAGATCAGTTGAGCTGAATAAAGATTCATATTTATGTTTTGCTGACTATACAAAAGCTTTTGATTGGGTAAGACACGAAGAATAGATCAACCTATTGGAAAGGCCCAATGTTGATGGAAAAGATCTAAGAATCATATGGAATATGTATTGGGAATAAACAGCAGCAGTGAGAATTAAGAATAATACAAGCTCTTTTCAAAATATCAAAAGAGGGGTTAGGCAAGGATATGTTCTGTCACCAGATTTGTTTCACTTTACAGCAATACCATCATGAGAAACCTAGAAGAATGCCCTGGGATAAAGGTTGGAGGAAAGACAATAAACTATCTTCATTATGCAGATGACACTATTCTAATTGCAGAAAATGAAAAATACCTATACAATCTAGTGAAAATAATGGAAACAGAAAGCACAAATAAAGGGCTAGAGCTAAACAGTAAGAAGACTGAAGTCATGGTAATTAGTAAAAAAGAACAAATCCCCTATGTAAAATAGCAGTAAATTGCACAACACTGACACAAGTTCGTAAGTTTAAATATCTGCAAACAGTCATCTCTCCAGACAGCAGATGCACATTAGAAATATCCAGCAGAATCGGCCAAGCTAAAACAGCATTTGAGAAAATGAAAAGTGTTCTTACCAACAAATGCCTATCAATTAACATCAAGAAGAGAGTTCTTCAGAGATATATATAGAACCGATACTGTTGTACGAATGTGAAGCGTGGACAGTCATCACACAATGTCAGAACAAGATCGAGGTTGCTGAAATTTTGTTTCTAAGAAGAATGTTAAAAGTCCATGGATAGCAAAGAAAACAAACGAAACAGTCTTGAAAGAGGCAAACACAAAAAGTAAATTAATGAAGAAGATTAAGAAAAGACAAGCAACATTTACAGGATATTTTATGAGGCAAGAGAAATGTGAGCACTTAATCATAACAGGTAGTTGGAGGATCAGGTAAACCCAGGGAGGAAATATTGGACGGATTTGTGGAGTGGATGAAGATGGAAAGGGTGGGAGATGAACTTTTAGTGACAAAATATAGATTCATATGGAGGGCCTTGATCGCGAACGCCTTGTGGCAGGACATATGATGACAATGTTGATGAACCACCAATTCATACAAGCCTGTTCAGTTAGGCCACTGGTTTTAAGTAGTAATCTATTATTGTCTGGTCTTTTAATTAACACAGAAAAAAACATCATTCTCTTCATAGCAGAGGTTATCAAATCCCATTTCAATGTGACAGTTCTTACAAAACAGTCATTATTCAAGATATATTGAAGCACAATCATGAAGGTCAATCAGAAGGGAAATGACAAGTCTGTACCTTTCCCCTGCCTCTCAGAGACAGTGGCAATACTTTCCTATCATGAAACAAAAAAAACCCTCACTAATGTTCCATTCAAGAAATGTTGTTTGCAAACAGTGAATGAGCAAGCAAGTGAGTATATGAGTGTTCGTTCGTTCTTTAATTTAACGTCTTTTCACTATAAGACTACACTGTGTGTGTGTGTGTGTACATGCATGTATGCGTATGTGTGTGTGTGTGTGTGAGAAAGAGAGAGAGAGAGTGTGTGTCTTTGTGTTTGTGTGTGTGTTTGTGTGTGTGTGTGTGTGTGTGTGTGTGTGTGTGTGTGTGTGTGTGTGTGTGTGTGTGTGTGTGTGTGTGTGTGTGTGTGTCTGTATTCTAACCTGATGTCAACGTAAGAAGCTCTGGCTAAAAGACTGCCAAGGTAGCCTGCAGCTGCCTGTCTGAACACATTCTGTGTCATGGATGCTTTCACTTTTTTCCACAAATAGTCTAAAAAGCCAACCAGTAGTTCCTGCACACACAACCAAAAAACAGAACTTTTAAAAGGTATGAATGAGGAAGAATAAATGCATGTATATGTGTATTTTGCATGTATACACAGTTACTTCCCAATATCTGTTCGTAAATCATCTTCTTCCAACTTCTATGCTTTTCCTGTATTGTTTCAGATGATGTCGAGTATATACATGGAAACATTTACTATACATGTGCTTTAGCGAAGGTCTAGTACAAACTGAACAATACATCTCTCTAACTGCGGGTTCAACTTCAATACACTCAAATTAGACATTTAAACCATATGATACCCCAATGCCATACATTAAGCAAGTTTGGGAATGCAGATTGATATATAACTCTGTCATACTTTCTCATTCACCTGTCAGTGTCACCCGGTTCAGTGTTGGCCGCTGCACTCTTTGACACCTCCCTCCAAGCCACTCTGTCTTGACTTTTGTGGATACCTTCTTGAATATTTAGGCCACTGATGTTGGTTATGTTCTTAAAAAATGATTGCCACGAGGTCCATGTTCTTGCTATGTGACACATAGCCAGTGTAGTCTTCTCTTGTTGATGTCTGCTAAAAGTTTTCTGGTGGTATCAAGTTCTTCCAGAACACTTTCATTAGTTCTTCTATCTGTCCATTTGACACGCAGTAGTCTCCGATAAAACCACATCTCTGCTGCCTCAATTCTTCTTTTTAAATTTTCAAACCATTTGGTATGCCTCTGTCTTTCCAGATATTGAGTTGGACCATTTTTTGTTTTACCATTCCAATTCTTATTATGATGTCTTTAGAGCAGGTTCCATCATCAGTTTTTACAGTACCAAGATATTTAAAATCTTGTAACATTTTCTAAAGGAACTTTATTAAATACAATGTCTTGATTGATTTCAGTGAACACAAAATGATGTAAAACCTCAGAGGGTAACAAAAGCACAGGGAATAACAAAAGCACAGAGCACAGTGAACGCACAATGAATGTCATATAACATATTGGCAAATGAGGTCCAGAGCAGGCACAAAGCAAACAGTGGTAACAAAGAGAAAGGTGTTTCTAAAGGAAAACAGTAAGAAGTGACAAGTTAGTAAGACCCCACAAAACTGGGTCAAGGAGAACAAAGTAAGAATCTGGAATAAGACCAGGCTACTGTTTATGTCTTCAATGTAAAGTTCTTGAGGGTAGGTGAAATACAGAGAGAACAGTATAAACAAATACAATGATTATTAATGATGCACAATGCACTTACCTTTCTTAAACTGATGATGTAGAATAAAATGAACTGGGCATGGCATGAAGCATGTGTGGGTAAAATTAGTCTGTCAAATATTGACAACAGTTGGCGATACAGTGTTTTTGTCACTTCCCAGTCCAGTTCACCTTTAAAAAACAAAAAACATAAATCGAACAAGCTCATCTCTGAACAAACAAAGAAACAAAATGGTTTAGCCATTTTCACTGGACCATTTCCTTTTTTTTCTTCTTTTTTTATACTAAATTTTAGTCTTTTTATCATTTCCTTTTTACTGAATTTTAGTGTTTTTATACCACAAGCACACAGACCTGGCATAAGTTGCATGTATTGCATACACACACAGAAGCATGCATGAAGGGGAAAAAGGCCCTGTTACACTCAATTTTGAAAATGGGTCAGGCCTTCAAGATTGCACAATTGCTATTCATCATTAGCCCTATCCAATGTGTGATAAAAGTCAACAGAACAGAAATCATTCTGGATATATTTAGTGCACGCATGTGTATGCACATACTACCCTCATTTTTGATTAACGTAACAGGGATATTTTTCAACTCTTTTCTAAATGTGAATAAAGAACAGATCATATGAGAAAAGGACACCATAATTTGTGTGAGAAAGTGCATGTGCGTGTGTGTGCACGGACACCTGTGCATTCATGTAGGCTGAAGTGAGTCACAGATTTAAGTACACATAATAATCGTGTGCATAAGGTAAAATGTCTTCCCCTGCGACACACACACAAACACACACACACATAAGAAAAAACACATATTACCAATGCATATACTGTACAAATGCACACTTGCACGGTACTGCAGATAAAAAAAAGAGTGTAATCAGTGTAACCAGCAGTACATCATACCTTTAGGATAGCATGTGCTGTGAATGTAGTTTAACGTCAAATCCATCATGACATCTAATCGCTGGGCTTCTTTATGGTACATAGTCGGTGAGGCCTCTTCCGCTGTGGCTCCAATCTCGGTTTTTTCCTCATTTTCTTCTATGCCATCCTACACACAGACATTAACTTTATGTCAAAGGAGTGAACCAGGCTATTTTTCTCTTAACAATACAATGCGAAAGATTTCAAAAATCTAGTTATACTAATACTAATTTCCTGAACCTAATGTGATGACTGCACTGTGAACTTAACCCATAGAGTGCCACGGGACGGCAATTTCTGTTCTGCACTATGGTCTATAAAGTGCTTGAGAACGGCAATTTCCGTTCGCGTCATTAGTGGAATTTTCCTATCTCCACAGTAAGACCAATTCACTCCAATCACAAAGTTTAGTGTGTCTATTATGAATATTTATAAGTAGAAGGATCCAATGAGATTTCAAGGAGTCAGTCTGGGCTGTTTCCCAAACCACCCCCTGCAACTTTCGAACCCACTGATCAACATGGCGGACGACGAAACTCAACCTGGCCGAAGTGGCATGAAACGAAAGCGAACAGCAAAAGATTACAGTGACTTTGCTACCACTTATGATAAGAAAGTTCTACAATTGATAGAGGACGACGAATTCATGACGAAACTGCTATGTCAAATGACTCGCTGGAGGAAGAAGAAGTCGAATCAGCTGTCCAGGAGTGCGGAGGGTGTGTGTTGACATCGCAATTACTAGAATAGTCCAGCAAGAGGAGAGAGAGCCGAGTTAGAGGCTGTAACTGACCCAGATTTTGAAGAGGGTGAAGGCCAGTCAAGGAACAATGGCTCAGAGGGGGGAGAGCGAAACTGGACACATAGTACAAGCATCGTCTGCTACACAGCTAACACCGGAACTGACATGGTGGAGCAGCCTGCTCATGGTCAAGCCAGCACACGTCAACCACAACGGCCAGGCGTTGGCAGAAGCACAGGTAAGACCCATTGTTATTGTCTTGTGTAAGTGTGTTGATAAACGGAGTGTTACCACGGAGCAGTGACTGCAAAAGAGAAGACTTTGCTGAATGGGGTGGCACTGAGTGTGTTTGTGTCATCACTGTACTTATGTTCGTTCTTTGATTTAAAAAGAACGAACATAAGTACAGTGATGACACAAGTGTGTCGTGGCATACCACACCAAGAAAAACTACTAGTTGCTGACTGATGCCCTATACATAGATTTATGTAGACACAGTATGTGTATGTATTTTTCATCTCTGTGTGTGTGTGTGTGTGTGTGTGTGTGTGTGTGTGCGTGTGCGTGTGCGTGTGCGTGTGTGTGTGTGTGTGTGTGTGTGTGGTGTGTGTGTGTGTGTGTGTGTGTGTGTGTGTGTGTGTGTGTGTGTGTGTGTTGTGTGATGTGCTATTGCAAAATTTGTAAAAAAAAAAACAAAAAAGGAAGGAAAAAAAACCCAGAGACACGGAAAATTCTTTCGAGTCCGAAAGTAAGTGTGTAGATATGGACATGTATTTGGTGATTGTGAAAACTTTGGAAAATTCTTCTTGGACAGAAGGTAAGGAAATACATTTTTCATTATAATTCTTTTGCTTTCTGATAATAATTCAGTTTTCTTATTCACTGTTTTTCACTTTTTTTAATGTTTATATGACATCATGTCTAGAATAGTGTAAAAAAGAATAAATCTTGTTTCATTGGATATAAACTTTCAGCTGTCCTGTTGAATGGATGTGTAATTGTGATCAGTGTATAGAGGATTCAATTACCTTTCAGAAAAGTATTGGTTTTATGGACTTTTATTGAGTAGTTTTTGTGTCAGAATTTTGTTTTAATCATTACCCTCCGTGATGTAAAATGGCTTGGCAAATAGTTGTCACGGAGCTAAAAAAACGTGTGGCAGTAAAAGGGTTAACCTGTTTGCTGATTTGACTGTTGCCATACGGCCATCATATGACATCTGTTATGTTTCTCAAATTTTTTATTCAGCTGCTCTGTTGAAAGGTCACAACTGACATCACATTCTCCCTTTCCTTTTAAGGAAGGGACACTACTGTATGACATGGGAGAGTATTATTTCGTTCTGGATGTCTGACTGCCTGCACTTTTACAAGAATTTACAGCTCACTTCAAAGAGGAAGAAAATCTCGAATCCCAGTATGGAAGCTGGGCCAGATGCCAAGCAAAAAGGAGAACTTGCACCATTCTAGAAGCCATACTGATGATTTTTTAAACGACAATTTAGTTGTAAATGAATGCAATGTAAGTTTTTATGTGATGAGTCAATAGACAAAAAGGTGATGCTGAGATTGAAAAGTTGATGTGTGAAGCTGTACAATGCCAGTATGAAGACATAGAGGAAGAATATGGTACTATTGACAGATAACCAATAAATGATAATTATTGTGAAAATGCAGTGACAGTGAAAATTTAATGGCCATGATTCGTCTCATCTACTTTTACCTGGCAGAAAAAAGGCTAAAATACATCATCTCACTTGTAAGTGTGACAAAGAAAAGCTATATATGGTGACAAATACCCAAAACTGTAACACTGTTGGTATTTCTCTCTCTCTCTCTCTTTTTTTTTTTTTAAAGCATTGTCCCTGAGTTAGGGATATTGCCTTTGTGCTCACATTTTCTTTTGTTCTACTTTCTATGCCACTTTAACTCTTTTCCCGCCATGGTTGCAATCAAGCGACTTCCCCTATGACCGCCATGGTCGCATTTGTGCGACTTGGAGGGGTAATGCCAAACGATAACTTTTCACGCAGGTACAAAGCTTCTGTCAGCTCCACTGGTGAATGCAGGTGACTGTGCTATTTTTAAACTTTACCCAGCGACCTAGTTTTTCAGCAATAAGGCCGAAGTGTGGCTTTGTTAACTGTCGGAATTTACGTCACATTTTCTCCTAAGCGTTTTCTCCAAAACTGGCTGCAAAACGACACGCATTGTCTACTACTCCGAGTAGAATAAGCAGACTGCTGACTTTGTGTGTAGATTTTCCATTGCTTTTCCTCATTTATTATAATGATATCTGGTGCACAACTCACAAAATAAGGTCAGTAGTACAACTAACAAACTGTATGAAAAAAAATTGTGTTTTTCTTTATGATAAGATTATCTGTGGAATAATCAATCAAGCACATAAACATAAGCAAGCATTCATATATCAATACAACATCTGCCCCCTTTCCACAGCACAAAAAAAAAGTAAGTGAAAATCTTTAATAGTCTTTGAGATATAAGCTTTTAAAAATGCATGCTGCGCTGCAAAATTGGCTGCCCAAAATATACTTGGCACTGAGGAGTGCCATTTCTGGGGAAACTTGGTGGTGAAAGCGTTAATGGCTACAGAAGCCAGCACAGCTTTTACAATGTGATGATGACGATGATGAGAATGATAAGCATGATGCTATGGAGTTCTATCTAGGATTGAGACTGCATGACAGGGCTGTATTCTATGCTTACTATCATAATGTATCCTGGCATCAAGCAGGCCTGCAGATACAGACAACTGTGGTGTTGGTCAGAAAATTTGAGCAGCACCTTCAATGATGCATCCGTGACAACTGTCCTTGGTTTTGCTGCTGTCTAAAATGCTCAAAAGAACTTGCTGTGAATAGTAAACAGACAAAATTTGTGTGTGTAAATATATACGTATTCAGATTACACAAAGGAAATTTTTTAAATTGCCTATTTCACAATGAGATAAAAATATATATTTCTTACCATCTCAAATATTGCACTATCTTGTTTCTCTTCATCTTCTTCCTCGCTGTTCTCTTCTGCTTGAACAATGTCGCTGCGAGGAGCACGCACCTGATCAGAAAGCAGGTCAGACATTGTAAACAAAAGTAACTATCTCACAGACATGAATATTACTGTACCTTTACCAACTTTCAAGTACCCCTGAAAACAAACCATGACTCCTTTAGTGGCAGGATCTTATAATGGACACCATCATCATCACCATGTGCCATGCCACATGGTATTTCTAATCATGGCCTTCCACAGAAATCTATCTTTTGTTGCTGTAAGTGTATCTCCTACCCTTTCTGTCCTCATCCACTCTGCAAAACAGTCCAGTATTTTCTCCCTGGGTCTACCTGATGCTCTCTTTCCCTCTAGTTTTCCTGTTTTGACTAAGTGCTCATATTTCTTTTACCACATAAAATGCCCTATGAATGTTGCTTGTCTTTTTATAATCTTCTTCATTAATGTCCTTTTTGTGTTTGCTTTTTTCAAGACTGTGTCGTTTATTTTCTTTGTTGTCCATGGAAGTCTTTAACATTCTTCTTAGAAACCATATTTCAGCTGCCTCAATCTTGTTCTGACTTTGCTTGTGGATTGTCCATGCTTCACATCTGTACAACAGTATCCGTTCTATATAACACCAAAGAACTCTCTTCCTGGTGTTAATTGATAGGCATTTGCTATTAATTAAGAATGCTTTTCATTTTATTGTATACTGTTTTAGCTTGGCCAATTCTGCTGGATATTTCTTATGTTCATCTGCTGTCTGGTGAGATGACTGTTCTCAAATATTTAAATTTATCAACTTGTCTCAATGTTGTGCCACTTGCTGTAATGCTATATAAGGGGATTTCTTTGTTTTTACTGATTACAATGACTTCTTACTATTTAGCTCTAACCCTTTATTTCTGCTTTCTGTTTCTATTATATTCATAAAAATTTTGAAGGTCCTTTACATTTTCTGCAATCAGAACGATGTCATCTTCCTCCTCAACTCAAAACATACCCAACACCTTGTTGACCCTGGGAAAATAAACCACCTGGAAATGAAAATCAGGTACATGTACCAATTTTCATGTGCATCATCTCAGAATATGTTCCAGATTCTGACCATTTTGCCCAATTTATCACCAGGGGATTTAGAAAAGTAAACCTGAATACAGATGTAAACATAACTATGGACACTTATATATAAAACTGGTCTAAACTACCTGAAATTGCATCTGCATATCACAATTCCTTAGAGCCGAAAATGAAGTTAACACATGTACCCAATTATCAATTCTAAGTCTGTACGGCTTTATACTACACATACATATGAATGGACCAACAAGGCAAAAATCATAGGAAGAGATGACAAAAAACAAAGGAACACAGCAGAAAGAAAGACAGTGAAAACAAGGACATTTCTGTACAGAAAACATTTTAACAAAATCTGTAAACATACAATGCCATCATTTTACCAAGAAAAAACCCCATCTGACCTGATAACTTCCTTTTAGTGGGAAAGATTGTATTAAGGTATCATAAACAATTTAAGTAATGATTAAGCAAAAAATATGCACAGCAAGAAAAACAGAAAGATGCAAACAATAAACTGACTAACGAACTTCAGAAAACAGTACTATTTCTGGAAAAAAAATTACATACAATCTAATTCAATAATTTCAATATGAATGCTAAATTTTCAGCGTCAATGTATTTTTCAAATTGTTGAAAATACAACAGCTGCTTAAATTTGATATTCAATGGTACTGGAAAAACATACCTGCACACACACTCGCACCATGTATACATTCACACACAGAACAAGACGGCACAAAGACAACAGAGACCTGTTTACATTTTCAAAGTGTATTAAAGGATATCAAACAGATCATAAAAATGCTAAAAAGGGAGTTAAAAATACACAAAAATAAGTAACAAAAATTAACAAACAAAAAGAGAGGGGAAAAAAAGAGAAAACTTACATCCAGCTGTAGCATTTTTTCAACAATTAACTCCAAAATCTGCGGCCGAAGGTCAGGCAAGTAACAACAGACCAAGAGCAAGTTCTGTGTGTACGTCTCATGGGTGTAGACATCACGGGTGTGATATGGAAAATTGTCTCTCATCAGCTGCATCACCTCCGTTTTGGTTCTGTTCACAATCAACTATCATTTAAACAGACTTTAAACACTGTTGAAAATAATGACATATTTGAAAAAGGAGTAACTTCTTTATCTTCAGGTTCACTCTGCTGAATATTCTTCATTGTAAATTTTTTCAGAAGTATGCATGCGTGTGGCGTGCGTGCATGTGTCTGTGTGAGACTTGTCATGAGGAACAATCTTACATGTAGAGGAAAACACAGCACATATATAGTAAAACATTTAAAAGTCAATCCAAATGGATTATAAGAAGGGAGGTAAGCAGCTTCAACTGCACCCATCCTGGCCTGTTTTGAATATAAGTGACCAGCCAAACTTTCTATACTGATAATGTTTCCTTCATAAGAGACTGATGACAGGAACATCGAGTCAGACTGACTCCCAAGTCAAGCTCAAATTTGTACATTTCATCAAGGTTTTTTTATGTTTAATTTAAGGCTCTGGGTTCTTTACATGGTACTTGATACTAAGTCACAGGCTTCTCCTTTCCCTAATACTTAACCCTTTGACTCCCCACACCTTATCCACCTACAGCAAAAACTTGAACTTTTGATTCCCTCACCCTGTCCACCAGCTTGCCATAGATAGCTGGTCGATAGAGTGAGGGAGTCAAAAGGTTTACGTTTGTACTTGGCTAGCATGGTTGACAATGCAGAATGCTAGTGGACAGGGTGCGGGAGTCAAAGGGTTAACCTAAAGGCTCTTGGGCTTGAAAATCATCATCACGGCAATGGGGATGGTTTTCATTTTCAAGACATCTCCTTCGGTTTCATCAATTTATGAACAACAAACAAAGGATGGCTTCAAATACTAATGTATATCTATGGTCAGTATATTCATAAACATTTTCAACAATACTTACGATGGAACAATGCTTGCAACAGCTTTCAATAACTCATGAACATGTGTGAACATGACACTGTTTCGCTCTCTAGTTGCCTTATCTGGTAATTGCTTGATATCTGATGGTGTTTTCTTTAATACATCTGAAAAAGACACAGTCCATTAAACCAAGAGAAGAACATACATTCTTATCAAAAATGCTGAATCAGTGAATGGTAAAGTTAAATCTTCTACTGAAACAGTAATCTTTCCATGTTCAGAATATCAATAAATTAATACATTAATACACAAATATATAAATGAATGGAATAAGAAAACACATAATAAATGTAATAAAACAAAGGGAAAAATATCAATAAATTAAAAAGAATACGTATTAACTATGGGTTATGAGGTTTCTATTGACCACCAAAAATCTCCACAACAAAATTTATACAAAATGATATGCACATATACACCAAAACAGTTTCATGCGCACATTTACTTTTTCAAGCAACCAATATAACATCTACATTCCACTCATTTCAGTTTTACCTGTTGGTGAGTGAAGACCCAAACATCTTTTTCAATCAAAATTCCTCACAAATCATGTAAAACATTTGATAACCAGTCCACAGAATTGCAAACAAAAATCTTTAAAAAATCTTAATGCCTAAGAATGTTGCCCCCTTAACCTTGCAGGTTTCATTCTTATTACTATCTTGGTGACATAAGCTTTTAATTTCATATTTTTGATCGTTTCTTTGTTCACTTCATCATAAATATAGACTCACAACCAACAAAACTACACGTACCATAAGGCAGGAATTTCTTGACTATCATCCGGACACATGCACGCAGATAGTATGGGTGTGCAGAGACCAGATTTAGAAGAAGTGGTTTGTACTCATTTGTCAAGGCAATATCTCTGCTTAACCAGTCCATACTCTGTTGAAGACAGAAATATGTAAAATACAGTTTCAATTTCATGTCTACAATGAAATGTTCTCCTTCCTTTCAAACACAATCGAATCAATACAAAAATAATAAATACATGAATATATTAAAAAAAAAAAAAGCAGAAGCCCATCTTTCTCTTACAAAAACAAAAACCAGACAATACATATGTGCATGCCATTGCTAGTCACGGTCTTCCTCCAAACTTAAATTTTCACACACACACACACAGTGACACACACACACACACACACACACACACACACACACACACCAAATGAAATTAGAGGAAAACTAATATGGAAGTAGTCTCTAGTACACACAGCCAGATTCTGCAGACTATGACTTGACATACTGCACTATTACAGTTATAACAAATAAGATATTATACAAATATAACAACACTGCAAACAATGGGTTATTTGTTGCTGTTGTTACCGTATCATCATCATCATCATCATCATCATCATCACTATTATTGTTATTTCCTCTGAGGGGTGTGTGTGTTTCTTTTCTGAAGACATGTTTGATACACTCATGCCTTTTTTGCCTTACTTCATTGTTCGTGTCTTTATCAAAATACTCAAATGTCAGCTTGAGAATGCGTGTACATACGATTGTACGTCTCTGTGCAATCTGTATACATGTGTGTGTGTGTGTGTGTGTGTGTGTGTGTGTGTGTGTGTGTGTGTGTGTGCATGCTCGCATATGTGTGTGCGGTGTGTGTGTGTGTGTATTTTGATCATAAATGAGCATACACACCCATCTGTGTATTTGGATTGTCATGTATGATATCCATTTAAGTGTGTGTCCTACAAAAATGCAGATTATATTTATATTGTATGAATTCTTGCCTAAATTTGAATTAAAGAAATTGAAAAAAAAACCAACAACAACAAAAAAACATGGAAGTAGTCACAAGTCATCACATTTCCAATAACCCCCTCACCACCACCATCATCCCCACAACAGAAATAATAACAGAGTGAACATACCAATATTGTTCCCACCAACTGTTCATGTTCTTTTGTAACGAGGCTGACACAATCCCTCAGCTGACGTAAACATTTTGCTAATAAACGAGCCTGCAAATAAACAAACAAGAAACAACTATAATAAAATCACACAGTTACAGAAATTATGTACTTTATCATTTAAAAGTACATAACCAAATTATACTTGCATTATCAGAGAACAAACAAGAACCAGATAATATCAACCAGACTTCTAGAATTCTGAGCTTTTCCTGACACCATCTTTTTCTAATAATATAACACGTACTAGATTCCAGCCGACCTCTGGTCAGCTACAAATAAACAAACACAAATTAAAATATACAGAAAAGAAACTTAGAAAGCCCGCTGATTCCTTTCTTGCTTTCATCCTGCCATAATATATTTCTGAACTTTTTAATATGCATTAACTTATTGAGAATAAAAAGACAGTGAAAACAACATTATTTCAATGTGAACTCAAAAACAAATTACATAAAAACAAAATAGTATTGTGATGATTATTAGCAAAATTTGGGAGTGATGACTATGTTATAAAGAAGATTGATCAATTTGATGATTCCAAAATCTAATATTTTGTAGCACTAACATTTAACACAAACTTTTTATGACTTATATTCTTCTTCTACTGTTCTATCAGCCAATGAATCCCTGCCCACATGTGAGGAACCAATCCAATGGGGAAAAGGCCGCAGCTTAGCTCCTGTATGCCCCGTGATGTCTGAAGTTTCAGTTTTCTCAAAACAGCATCTCTGTACTCAGAAAAGTTTCCCCGAAATTCACTTTGCAGTACTGTCTAAACATCTATCAGCAATTTTCTACAGTTGCCAGTATTCCCCTCCTCTGAATAGCAATATTAACAATGTTAACACTGATCAAGCTCTATATCTTCATAAACAATTCAAAATAAACGATTCGAAGTTTTACACATACATACCTCTGATGTTGGATCCTCTAGAAGTCTCAGCAAAAGAGTGTATTCTCTGCATGATGCCTGGAGAAAATCAAATAAAACACATACTTACTGATCGGTGCTACACCTAACAAATAAATTACAAACTGAAATTAAAAACTGAAAGTATCAAAATGTTTTTCTTTTTAAAGCCATACTTTTGTTGACTTGATTTATAAGTGTTGCATTCATTAAATTTACTCAAATGTACAAATACTAAAATATACAAACATTTAAGTTCTTTTAGTTTTAGTAAAGTGGGAAACTAAACAATGACAATTTGTAGTAACTGACCAAAGGAACAATTGAAATAGATTTACTTTCCTGAGACATACACTGTTACAGAAGTAAAACTTGACAGACTACCAAATGCTGTAGGGAAAATAGGTGGTTGAGACATATGCCCAAGCCCGAAGGAATATAAAAAGGATATTTCAAAATCTATGGGACAAAGTAAGGATACTTAAAGAAAAAAAAAAGTTTTTACTGCTCACAAACCGGTACACATTTACTTAAAACACGCACACACACACATATGTGCATATTTTTTCTTTTTTATCATACCAACGACAGAAAACAATGTGGATTATTACTGGGAAGTTATTCCGAACTGAAATGAATCAAAGTGATATCCTGTCACTGAGGTATTTGATTTGAAAATTATAAACAAAACAAAACAAAACAAAACAACCCTTAATTTAATGGCTTGATCAGTTCATACAGACTGGACTTTACATTTGTAGATGCTGTGCACAGATGACTGTTCTCTTTGTCCTGGTGCGCTACCATCAAGAAATCCTGATTCACTCGACTTCCACCAAGCCAGAGAGTCTTCAGCAGCACAGACTCCACAGTCTGGAATAGACCATCAGCATCAGTTCCCTTGAACTGAAGTCATTTTCACTGAGCCAAGCCGAAGTAAATGTTGTTGAAACGAACAATGCTGCAATCATGCTGGCTTGAAATCATTTCTATAATGTTCACAAATCCATAAATCTGGTAATCAGATGGTAATATTACTAATAAGCACTGACTATGGAGTCCAACTTTGCTAAAAAATCATTCTGACACAGTGCTGGTTCGATTAAAAACATGTCAGTCCTTTTCAAGAGCAATTTGTCCACCATCCGATATCCGATGCCCAGATGAAACCCTACATCAAGAATGCTCTATAACAATTTTCTCCCAGAATTTTTGTGTATTTGTTTCTTTGTTGTCTTTTGTGTATGCTTGGCAAAGGCAAGTTGGCCATAAATTTCTGTCTTGTTGTGCAAGTTAAATATGCGCTCTCATTCTATTTTCATGTGGTTTGGGCCGGAAATATTTTAAGTACACCAGCAATCAATTCTTAGTACACCAAAAAGAAGCTATACACTGTACTGTAATCAAATGCAGATTTTTCAATAACTGTAAATTAAAAAGAAATTACCTGTTCTTGTTTCCTCAGCACTGATGCCACGTCCATTCTGAGCTTTGCTGTTTCGTGGACCTCTGTTCCCATAATTTTCACTGTTTTATAAAAACAACATTTTTTTTATTTTTGCTTAAAGCCCAGCCGACAGCATACAGCCATATCAGGGCTATAACCATCTGAAAACATGAATGATACTTCAACAAGGGGGGGGGGGGGGAATTAAGTTCACACACATTTCCGCACATAACCTAAGATGTGCCTGGTCTTGACCACTCCATCCAATTTTTATCGCACAGGGGATTAAAAAAAAAAACACCTGAAATTATTTAGGCTAAGCTAAGGTAATTAAAATTAAACATATAGGCTACATATATAAAAGCCTGAATTACCTAAAATTTCTTCCGTATATCTCATTTCCCTAGAGCCAAAAATGCACTTAATACATCATTACTTGTAGCCTACCCAATTATCAATCCCAAGGGAAAGTAGGCTATGTAGCCTAAGACTTTATCAATCACATACAGGTGAATGAACCAACAACTTGAACAAGGCAGAAAATGATAGGGGAAAATGACAAAAAGCAAAGGAAAAGGCAGAAGAAACAAAGAGAGTGTCAGAAAAGAGGAAATTTCTAGAACAGAATTTCCAGAAGGTGGGAATACTATTTATACGGATATTGAAACTTTCAGTGAAAGAGCCCCAAACATACACATGGCCATGATCATGATCATGATGATCATGATGGGACATGGGCATGGGCCATGGGGGTATTCATAATTACATTACAATCATTATCATTATGTTCAATACTGTCAGCAAACTTGCTCAGAAACACACTATTAGAACAAAACACGAATCGAGATATACCTGGATAAGCTTGCCTTTCGAATTACTTGGCTTTCTCAATTCAAGCAAGCGACAAACTTACCAGCCTATCTGTCGGCTACTCCAGTACTTCATATGTCGCACACACGCGAAATTTACCGGAAGCGACGATGATTGCAACATCAATGACATTTTACCATACTCATACCAAAATTTGTAAATGTATGTACTAACAAAAACTATACAATGATTCATGACTGTTTGAGCGACAATTTTTCCAGTTTTAGAGGTGATTATGACAGCAAATGATAAAAAACAAGCAAGCAAACAAACAACCAAGAAGAACAGTACAGTGCAGTCATAAATACACTGTCAACGAAACTGGCACAAATTCTTTTTCTGCTGGAACAGTTTTAACCAAGGGTATGAGAGAGAGAGAGAGAGAGAGAGAGAGAGAGAGAGAGAGAGAGAGAGAGAGAGAGAGAGAGAGAGAGAGAGAGAGCACTCATGCACAGTAGAATTGATGAATACCTACAGCCAATCGAATGATAAGTGTCTGGGTTTTTTAATTTTTAAATTTTTTTAAAATTTAAACCGACAAGCTGCAGCATAAAAGAAATGATAACATATTTTCTCTCTCTCGTCCATCTGTCTCTGATTCTCTCTGTCTCTCTGTCTGTCTGTGTGTCTCTCTCTGTTTGTTTCTCTCTCCGTCTCTCTCTCACGCCCACACTGTCTCTCCCCCATCTCTCCCCCCTCTCTCTCACTGTCTTTCTCTTATTCTCTCAGTCTCTTTCTCTCACTCAGTCACTCACTTGCTCTTTCTTTTTCTCTCTCCTTGCATTACATTCTTTTCTCCTTTGTTTGGGGTTCATAATGAATCTTTTCTGTGTGTCAGATATTGCTATGTTATATCAACATAATGAATGTTTTCTGTGAGTCGAAACATTGCTATAATATCATATCAGTGACATGTACAAATCAATCTTCACCTCAGTGCTTGTTGTTTTTAAATGTGTAATAAAAAGGAGCATGGTGCTGGAAGAAAAGAAAGAAAGAAAGGAGAAGTCGAGAAAGAGAGAGAGAGAGAGAGGAGGGGATGGGAAAAGAAGAACATGAAAACCAGCAAGAACAATAGTGGCAATGATGACAATAGCAGCGACAACAACAGAAACAAGAATTATAATAATAATGATAATATGATAATAATAAAACATTATCCTCGGTGGAGTAAATTTTTCATGGAGTTGTCATTAACATTTCATCTGCAGCCAATGCTTGTCCTGGGGAAGGCTCCACACTGAGCTCAGACCGTCGACGACAACTCTGTCATGAACCTCATTCTGATGATGACCAAATCATTTAACAAAACATGGTATCAACCACTGTGCCTGTAATGGTAGTGCATGATAGGATAACATAATATGCTCATAGTGTATGTGTACCACATTCGTTCTGTGTGTGTGTGTCAGTGCATGTGTGTGTGTGTGATGTGTGTGTGTGTGTGTGTGAGTGGTGTGTGTGTGTGTGTGTTGTGTGGTGTGTGTGTGTGTGTGTGTGTGTGTGTGTGTGTGTGTTGTTGTTGTTTGAAGGACACAGACTTCAGACTTCAGAATACTTCATTACTCAAGGATAATAGCATTAGGTCCCACTGGACCAATCTTATGCTATTTAGCAAAGTATGAGCATAAAAATGAAAAATTGAAGTATATAAAATGTGAGACATATTATACAGTTACATGACATTAGCTCAATGTAAATTCATGCATTAGTTCAGACTCAAAGATTAAAGATATAAATGTCTGTGAGTGTGTTGGTGAGAGAGAGAGGGTATTCAGTAAACCATGAACACAATCATAATTGTTGTGTGTGTGTGTGTGTGTGTGTGTGTGTGTGTGTGTGTGTGTGTGTGTGTGTGTGTGTGTGTGTGTGTGTGTGTGTGTGCATGTGTGTGTGTGTCTATACACACACAAACACACACACAGATAGATAGATAGATAGATAGATAGAGAGAAAGAGAGAGAGAGAGAGAGAGAGAGAGAGAGAGAGAGAGAGAGAGAGAGAGAGAGAGAGATGTATGAGAAAAAGAGTGAACATGTAGTAAAAAGATTAATGAATTGACTTGTTGCAATAAAAAGACGATTTGAAAGTGAAAGAAACATGGCGGGCAAGTTAAGAATCAAGATTTCATCTGACCACGTTGAACCTTTCTGGATGTTTGTTGACTGTAAAGAATGTCCTTACATTGTCGACATTCAACAAAAGATAGGAGAACGGATGAGAAATGTGACTGTTTCACGTCTTTATCTGGATGGTTGCCTTTTGCCTGCATACGAAAATTCACAAGTTCTGCGAGACAACGACGTTGTCAATGTGCAGTTAACGCAGTACGAGACGTGTTTTTTGTTTTGTTTTGTTTTGTTTTAGCACAACCACCATCCCATCATTTTGTTCATATTCTTTTAGTTTTATCAGTCCCTTTCCTCCCGTCGCTGAGGTGGTTATACCCGTGAGCCATATCACTAGAGTCATCGAGGTGAATGCTACTGTAACTCACTAACTGTTAAATCAACTGGAACACGCACACTTGACAGAGTAGTCTTCTTCTTCTTCCGTAAAGTCTCCACAATCAACAGGCTGATTATTATGAGACTGTGAAACGGGGGCTCTGCTATAAAAAAAAACAAAAAAAAACTATTCTGTTTCCTATTTCTTTATCACGAGATTACTCACATTGTCAGGTCGGATAGATGTATCCGCTACTGGTAACCTGGAACCCAGTACTACCTGTCACAGGGTCGAATTGCTGGCGACTAAACCAGCAACCCCACCAGTCCTCTCAGGAGGATGGTGAGGAGGGTGGCTAGAAACCCTGGTGGAAATAAATTAGATCCATCAAAGGGCGCCAGCTCTGGAGAGCTACCCGCGGCCGTCTAGCTAAGGGAGTAAACCCTGACAGTAAATCCGGTGTGGGGCCCCTAAGGCGGTTGGATGGCAAACTTTGTCACTTTCCGGCAGCTCCTGCGGCCGCATTGGCACCAAAACATAACAGCCCTGCTGTTCCTTTGGATCTGTCAGCGAGGTGGAGAGGGGAGACAAGTTGCATGGGCAACAGCCTGTCTTCCATATTACACTGCCCAGGCTTACATCCGTCCATTCATCCACAAACACTCTGCACCTACGACCTGGAGAGGACACTCCAGCCTCGCTACTAACACTAGTGTCGGCACAACACGGGAGGCAACAGATACCGGTGATAAGTCATTGCTCAACTGGCGTAGAGCTGACGCCAGGGGTTGCTTTTGACGGTGGGAGAGACCTTCGTGTCTTACTGGACAGCTACTGCCCGCCTAAGCTGGGCAGCCCCCAGCCAGTTAGGTGCTGTCCCGCCACGACCTGCCTTCTTCATTGGGTGCATGAAGATTAGGAGAAAATCTGACAAGCAGTCGTTAATTACCGCACCAAACAAAAAGAAAAATTCAAATTCAAGAAACGGATCAGGAAAAGGATCAGCAGTGAAACTGAGCTGTTGGAATGTCCGAACAATGATGCCTGGGCTCTCCCAAGATCTGCAAGACATCAGCGACGCCAGAAAAACCGCCGTCATAAACAGCGAACTAAAGAGGCTCAATGTAGACATTGCCACTCTGCAGGAAACACGGCTGGCTGACTCAGGAACACTAAAGGAAAGGGACTACACCTTCTTCTGGCAAGGAAAGAGTTCTGATGCCCCAAGAGAGCACGGAGTAGGCTTTGCAGTAAGGAACAGCCTGCTGAAGATGATTGAACCAGGCAGCGGCGGTTCAGAACAACTCTTGACTCTCCGCCTCAACACCACCGAAGGCTATGTCACTCTCATCAGCGTTTATGCCCCAACTCTGTCTGCCTCTCCAGACACCAAGGATGAGTTCTATGAAAATCTTGCATCAACCATAAGGAACATCCCCAGGACAGAACAACTTGTTCTCCTGGGCGACTTCAACGCCAGAGTGGGTGCAGACAATGACTCATGGCCCTTCTGCCTCGGTTCCTGTGGAGTGGGGAAAATGAATGAGAATGGACAGCGACTGCTTGAGTTTTGCGCCTGCCATGAACTGTGCATCGCCAACTCCTTCTTCAAGATGAAGCCTCAGCACAAAGTCTCCTGGAGGCATCCCCGCTCAAAACATTGGCACCAACTGGATTTGATCCTAGTAAGACGTGCCGCTATCAAAAACGTTCTCCACACTCGCTCTTATCACAGCGCAGACTGCGACACAGACCACTCTCTGGTATGTTGCAAGATCAGGCTACAACCAAAGAAGTTCCACTGCTCAAAGAAACAAGGGAACCCTCGCATTGACGTCAGCAAGATGTCTCAGCCAGATCTTGTAGAACAGTTCGCAGAGGCCTTTCAGAGAGAATATGTTGCATTGCAGCCCAGAGACTCTGCCACTGAGAGATGGGAAACGCTATGAGACACCGTGCACCGCATTGCTATGGCCACCTTTGGGAAGAAAACTGTGAAGTCCCACGACTGGTTTGAGGCCAAATCATCAGAGATGACTCCCACTGTTGAGGCCAAGCGTGCCGCACTCACCAAGTATAAGCGGTCACCCAGTGAGAAGAACCTGCAAATCCTCAGGGTGCCAGAAGTAAGGTTCAGCTTAACGCCAGGTGCTGTGCAAACGAGTACTGGACAGAGCTCAGCGAAGAGATACAGAGTGCTGCTGAAAGAGGCACATCCGAGGAATGTATGATGGCATCAAGAAGGCACTGGGACCAACACAGAGCAAGATCGGCCCCCTCAAATCCTCCACTGGGGAAGTAATCAGCAATCCTAGCCAACAGATGGGAAGATGGGCGGAACACTACTCCGACCTCTACTCCACACAGAACATGGTGTCCCCCTTAGCCCTCGATGCCATCAAGTGCATGCCGGTAATGGAACTTGACGCAGAGCCAACTGCGGACGAACTCAGCAAGGCCATTGATAGCCTGGCATCAGGGAAGGCACCTGGCAATGACGGAATTCCCCCAGACCTCATCAAGCACTGCAAGACTTCTCTTCTGCACCCTTTGCACGCAGTTCTCTGTCAGTGTTGGAATGAGGGAGCTGTATCACAGGACATGAGGGACGTCAAGATCGTCACCCTGTACAAAAACAAGGGCGAAAGGAGCGACTGCAACAACTACAGAGGTATCTCGCTCCTCAGCATTGTTGGCAAAGTCTATGCTCGGGTCCTCCTAATCCGCCTGCAGAAACTGGCTGAACGCGTCTACCCGGAATCACAGTGTGGTTTTTCGAGCAGAGAGATCCACGGTAGACATGGTCTTCTCCCTTCGCCAAATCCAGGAGAAGTGCAGAGAGTAGCGGATGCCCCTGTATGTGGCATTCATTGACCTTACCAAGGCCTTTGACCTAGTCAGCAGAGATGGCCTTTTCAGGGCTCTCCGAAAAATCGGCTGCCCCCCGAAACTGCACAGCTTAATTGAGTCCTTCCACTCAAACATGAAAGGGATGGTGCAGTTCAACGGAAACCTCTCCAAGCCCTTCGACGTACGCAGCGGTGTGAAACAAGGCTGCGTCCTGGCCCCAACCCTCTTTGGAATCTTCTTCGCTCTCCTCCTGAGGCATGCGTTCAGCACAGCGCAAGAAGGGATCCACCTGCGGACCAGATCAGATGGCAGGCTCTTCAACCTCGCCCGCCTCAGAGCAAGGACAAAGGTCCGTGAAGCCCTCATCAGAGACATGCTATTTGCCGACGATGCCGCAGTTGTGACCCATACTCAGCGGGACTTGCAGTCACTAATGGACCGCTTCTCCCAGGCCTGCAAAGATTTTGGTCTGACCATCAGTCTTAAGAAGACAAACGTCCTGGGCCAAGACACGCCATCTCCACCAGCCATCACCATTGATGACTACGAGCTTAAAGCCATCCATCAATTCACATATCTTGGGTCCACCATCACCGATAACCTCTCCCTTGACACAGAGGTCGACAAGAGGATCGGGAAGGCAGCCACAACACTAGCCCGCCTCACACAAAGGGTGTGGACAAATCCCAAGCTGACCACAAAGACAAAGATGGCTGTATACAACGCCTGTGTCCTCAGCACCTTGCTGTATGGCAGCGAGGCGTGGACCACGCATGCTCATCAGGAGAAAAGGCTCAATACCTTCCACCTGAGAAGCCTACGGCACATACTTGGCATTTCCTGGCAAGACAAGGTGACCAACACCGAAGTCCTAACCTGCGCTGGCCTCCCAACCATGCATACCATGCTGAGACAGCGTCGGCTGCGCTGGTTGGGCCACGTTCGCCGCATGGAAGATGGTTGCATCCCAAAAGACATCCTTTATGGTGAGCTTGCCACAGGGCAGAGAAACATTGGCCGCCCACAGCTGAGATACAAAGACGTTTGCAAGCGTGACATGAAGGCACTTGAGATCAACACTGAGTCCTGGGAGGACCTCGCAGACGACCGCAACAGCTGGAGAACTACTCTCAAGAAACAGCTGCGGATTGGTGAGGACAAACTGTCAGCTGCTGCAGCAGAAAAGCGAGTTCGCAGAAAAGGGATGACAGCCAACAGACCAGCATCAGCATACACATGCGACCGCTGTGACAGAGACTGCCTCTCTCGCATTGGTCTGTACAGTCACAGGTGACGCTGCTTGGACCAAGCAGACAGCCCATCTAGACATTAGAACGGATGTACTTTGTCCATGGTTAGTCATGACCGAAGGAGGCCTACTACTACTACTACTACTCACATTCATAAGTACTACAAAGTGACACCCCCCACCCCACCTTACCTACTCATTAGCCTGCACAAAAAACAAAAGAAAAGAAAAGGTAAAAGCTATGTGCGGAGCTGTCAGCAGGCTACCACATTCGCTTTTCATCCATTACTATGGACTAGCTGACCCCAGGTTGCAGTAGGCAACTCAGGCCCGCAACATCCTTCCACTCATCCATTCACACAACGAGACAAAGTATGGGGAAGTTTACTGGAGGAGTCTGTTGACCTGTGAATCAAATGTGTCAGGGGTCTTGGCATCGATGAGTACTCAGACCTGGCTATGCAGAATGGCTGCCATTTTTAGACAGATGTATTCATGCGTGGCCTGGCTCTGCAGATCGACTTACATGTTTCACTCTTTCATCCCAAGAAATGGTTTTCTGCAGGCGGAAAACTGGGCAAAATATTGAGTTCCTTCTCTCCTGCAGAACAGTAAATCATTCTCGCAATACTCGCTTTTGAAGTTCATGCCAGTTGTGTATCGATACACATCATCAATACTTGATCGGGTCAGTCACAGGGCACCATTTATCTATTTTCCACATGCTAGCCACTCCCTCACCCCTTCCTCAGCATGGGAAAGGGGTCAGCACTGCATCCTTTCTTGTTTCTGTCTCTTCTCTAAATGCAGGAATAAAAGAAATACAGTACTGTGAGAATCCAGAAACATGGATAAATAATGATTCATACATAATTTACTTAATAATAGGAATGAAAGAGTTCAATTATGTGCATGAGATGTGTGCAGATTAGCTTTGATTTTTAAGATGTAGTCATGCATGAGATGTTCTGAAGTGAGTGAGACAAACTGTATTTTAATCTTTTCTTTTGTATCTTTCTTTATCACCCTTTCGCACATTATCCCCATCCTTCTCAGTTGGTCAATGGTGAAACTTCAATCAAAGCTGTCACCAACTTGCCTAAAGCCTTTCATTACACAGCATGTACATGTCCATTATCTGAAAACTACTGATCTTTCTCAAAATATTGATCTACTGATGAAAAATAAATACAAATTAATGGAGAAAACAAGACGGGACCAAATGTTTGGTTAACTGGTTCTGTCAAGTGTACATAAAAGACTTAACAAAGAACAAGAAATGTTAATCAAAATAACAGCCAGCATTCGAGCAAATAGGAACCAGAAATAATTAAAAAGAATCGGAACGTGTAATGATATAACAAGACAAAACAAGATCACTTGAGAGTTGAATCAGTGAATGTCAGGGAGTTTATATAATTGTTGTGTTTGTCTTAAATCTGATGAATTTCTTTGTTGTCATTTGTATGCTTGACAAAGGCCTGTTTTGTTTTACCAGTTTAGTACATTATACTTATCTATTCTCATTCTGTTTCCGTGTGCTTTAAAAAATTTTGGCCAAGTGAAGAGCTTTTATTTTTATGTTAGTTTGGTGGGCTTCTTGAATATCACAGAGAGCAGAAGTTTGTTTTAGAACTTACAAACTGATCGTACAGATTATAGAATTTTTAAGTTAGGTAGTAACATCAAAACCTTACCAGCATGTTGGGTTTATGTATGAGGTCATAGTTTATGTCAAATGTATGTGCTATTATTTTGAATCTTTTTTCATCACATGGCATCTGTGGTGTTTGTGCGTATGGTATTAATTCTGAGTGTGGAAATGCTGTATTGTGAAAATCTGGAACAGAAACTGTGAGATCACACCTGTAGCCATCTTGAACCCCCTGTAGTCTGACTGCATTATTTTGTAACATTCATCTTGGTACTACATTGCACAGCCCATTTCATACCACTTATACCAGCTGAATATTTTCAAAACCACTTAATCCAGTTTTGCATATTGTATTGTGAGTATGTGTGTGTTGTGTGCATTGATGTGGAAATGTAGTCATGTATGTGTGTGTGTGTGTGTGTGTGTGTGTGTTGTGTGTGTGTGTGTGTGTGTGTGTGTGTACATTATACTACATACATATATCACTGTTATGATTATACCAGTGCATCTTGTTACGGATACATATATCACTGTTATGACTATACGAGTGCATCTTGTTACATTGCATGGTGCAAGATCTTGAGTTTATTTTACCCTTGATAAAGAGAGACTTGGTATTGCTGGACTTTGGATTGAATATTAGTTTTGTTTGTTTTTATGACGTTTTCCCCTTCTCTTTTTTGATTTTCTTGTTCATTTGTTCATGTGCTTTGTTTTGTTTTTGCTTTTTCATTTAAAGCTTGGTAATTTTTGCTTGTTTATTAACCGCAAGTACTATGTTTTGTTTGTCAGGGATGCAGAATATGAAGACAAGTCTGCAGTCAGCTCATCTTGCCCACATAAAAAACAGAGGAAAAAAAAAGCATTTAGATAATGATTCTCCATTGAAGCACAGAAAAAGAAAGCGTGCTGATGATGAGTTTTCAGCAGAGAACCAAGTAGAACAAAATGTAGAGAACAGAGAAGTTAAGAAAAAGAAGAAGAGCAGAAAAGAGCAGTACGATCCTGTAGTCTGTGAGCTGTTTGACACAGGACACAAAAGCCAGAAAAAGAAGGAAAAGAAGCATAAGGAGAAAATTGTTACAGAGCAAGATGTTGACAGTATATTTCTAATAAATGAAAATGGAGATGCAACTGAGCATGCAGCACCAGTTGCAAATAAGATGAATGAAGTTCAAAATGAAAATAACATCAAAACCTTTGTCGTCAGTGAAAAATCACCAGAAGAGGCATTGGCTACCAGCAGCGTCCCTGTTAATGAAATAGCCAATTCAGCAATGATTGAGAAAAAGAAAAGGAAGAGGCGCAGCAGAAAGAAAGTGAATGCAAAGAATCAGCCAGAAGCAAGACAGGATTCTACCAGGACAACTGCTGTTGCAAAGCCAATGCCAGCAGAACTGCGTCTGCCCAAATGGCAGAAAGGGAAAAACAAGAGGATTGTATTTTCATCTGATGAAGAGTCCCTTTCTGGACCTGTTGTCAGTTCCTGTATTGGCGGAAGCAAGGATGTGAGAAGCCAAACCTCCAGCCAACCTAGCTTGAGTAGCTACAACAGTAGTTTCAGTGAATCTTTCCCAGCAAATAGTTCACCTAATAATATCTCCCAAACTGCGGCTGTAGACAGTACAAGAGTTGGAGTTGAAAGCTCAAGTACTACAGCAAACAAAAAAACAAATGAAGGTGCAAATGGCAGTGTTTCTGTAGAGACCGAGAATTGTTCACAATTAGAAAATGGAGATGATGAGTGGTACAGAAACCGACAGTATCAGGGAAAGCTTATTGAAGAACAGAAGTTGAAACGTAAGAGTCCCTCTGCATTAGACAAGGCTCTCAACCCGGTACATCTGTACACTGGTGGTCGACATGAGGTAGGGATTAGTATAATTTGCTTATGTATAATATTGTCATGCATTTCTATTTCTAACAACATTTTAACTCATTAACTGTTACAGAGAATGTGTATTTCATCTTTATTTTTTCTTCCATATAGGCCTTATCACATACCTACACAGACATTCATAAGCAATGTTTTTTCCCTCATTTTGAATATTGTGACTACTGTAAATATTTAGATTAAAAGTTTACATAAGTGATTGTGTGAGTCACTGAGTCAGCGTATTTATGTTTAGGCATATTGATTTTTCTCTCCAGATTCTATCTCTTGTCATCTGGCTGGTTTTGTCACAATGTCAGAATGTGTGTCTGTCTGCATGTCTGTCTATGTCTCTGGCTCTTTGTGATGGTGTTTTGGTGCCTGTTGTCAATATGTAGCCTACAAACACTTAAAAATATTTTTCACCGTACATTTTAGCTTTATTGCTGTCTGCAGAGATCTTGGCAGCAGAACAAAAAGTGTATTGGTATGTAATAATTAATGCATGTCATGCAAAAGCTATGTATTCTTAATGATAATTCTCTGGAATTGTTTGTTTAGTTATTTGACTCTGCCAAGTACAAGCTGTTTTGCAGTATGGCTCACAATAGTGGGGTCTGAATAAATCTTTGTGTTATTGTGAGAACTGCAAATGCCTAATGATTTTATATAAGATGAAACAAAGCAATATATGAGCTCTTCAGTTAACTGTTATTAGTAATTGGCATAAATTATTGCGTATGAAGGAATCTAGGATTCCACAGAAAGCTTACAAAATAGTGTATCATTTAGAAACTAGTTGTAAGATGAACTGGATAACAAAATGCACACGTATATGCACATTGTTTGAATGAATATAGATTCAGACATGAGTGGCTAAATTGGGTATTGATGACTTAAAAGGTTTATTAAATGTTTTTCATCAATGATTGAAAGAGTGTCGATGGCAGAATTGGAATCATCATATTAATTAACATTGTGAAAGATTGAATCTGTACAGAACATTTAGTTTTTTGCTTGACATGAAACTGTAATTTCTGATTGAATATCCATCAACGTATGGAAATTGGATTTTGTTTGTTTGATTTGGCTGTACATCATTTAACCCTTTGACTCCCGCACCCTATCCATCAACCGCAAAAACTTAACCTGTTGACTCCCTCACCCTGTCCACCAGCTTCCTGCAGGAAGCTGGTGGACAGGGTGAGGGAAACAAAGGGTTAAGTTTTGCTTTGCTACCACGGCTGGCAATGCAGAATGCTTATGGACAGGGTGCGGGAGTCAAAGGGTTAAGATGCAAAGCATTTACTGACATATGACGTAATATGCCCATTACATAATGAATAAAGAAGAGTGTACATTTTGTTCTCAGTTGTCAAGCCCTGAATCATTTAGAGGAAAGTCTATTAAGCTCACGTATTAAGACAGTTTTGTTTATTTTTAAACTGGGTTGGTTTATATCATCAGTAAACCCTGAAGTTGTGAACAGTTTCACATTGTTCTTGTTTAAACCTCTTGAAATGTAGAAAAATAGCTGTTTATGGTACTCAACTTTATTTTCTCAGTTTCAGAATTATGTTGTAATCATTTAAAGTGTACTGCTTGTAATCATTCAAAACATAATGCTTTTACTGGCTTAAAAAATATCAAGCTGTATCAGCATATGTTGTTCACATACTTCTTCATGAGGGGCCATGAATAAACTCTGTCCATTCATTCACCCATCCATCTTCCTGATTGTCTTTCTCTGTATATCTGTATACACATATACATGTATATGCTGTGTATTCAGGTTGTCGAACCCAATCTGGCAGAATATCTGAAGATGTCACCTGAAGAGCGTGGTGCAGAGATACCTCCATATGTGACAGCCACTCGCCTATCCAGTGGTACCATGGTGTACACCAGGTCTCGATATCCTGTTGCAGTCAGTAGTGAAGACACAAATGGGAAAAGTGCTTCACCATTAAGAAGTCTAGCCCCTTCCACTCCAACAACTGCTTCACCATTTAAAACACCAGGAGCTCCCGTTTCTGCTTCACCAATCTACAGGCCAGGGGCTAACTCTTCAGCACAGGCTTCACCTCAAGAACTCAGCAGACATCATCTTGATACTATCAATAATGATAAATCAACTTTTGTTCAGGTGATATTCATAATTCAGACAATTGTCAGTAGGTCTGGTTGGGGCAGTTGGTTTAGAGGTTGAGCTCCCACATTTCAGTCTGACTGCTCAAGAAAAAGAAATGTGCATACAGCCTCCACTCCACCCAGTTGTGAATGCGGAAGGCTAAGCAGCATGGGAGAAGAGATAAGCACTACCTTCATAGTGCTGGCCCAGACAGAAGTTTAGGTCTTTGTTCACCAACAGCGTTATGTTATGATGCAAATTTTACCTTGTTTTTGTTTCTTAGTCAGTATGTAATAGAAGAATCAGGTAGTGTGACTCATATATTGATGTTTTTATCCCAGCTTACTGAGTTATTCCATAAGTATTTAAATGAACTTGATTTAACACCTGACCTGACTGAAGGCTCCATGGGGAACATAGGGCCACAACAACACTCCTTCAGCAGCCATGGTTCTGGGCTGTTCTGTTGAATTGGGCCATGCATGTCTAGCTGCTTTCATAAGATTTGATAGCATACTAACTTCCCAAAGATTTTCATGAGCTTGCGTCATTGGTCCCTTTGGAGAGGAATCTCTTTTCTTTGGTTTGCAATGATCTGGTTCCTATAACTAGAAGATTTTCCAGGATTTTGTTGTCAGCCAGTTACCCAACCGCCAATCTGGAGGACCAGAGAACACACTTTGTCTGGTCTTTACCCTTAGTCCTGTCTGTCAGGCTGGTTAGTTCTTTGGATATAACTGTGGACTCATGATGTGGTATTTTGAGTTCTGTCCCAGCTTGCAGCATTAAAAACTGGTCTGTTGGTTGCCCATCTTAATGTTTCCATCATTTTGGCAGTGTCAGCTTAGTGTTTCATCGTTCTGAGATCCCTCACCCCTTGTCCCCATGTCAAGACCTTGCCAGCACATAGGGTTTTGCATAGGCATAGAGAATCTGCCAGATAATTGAGATGCATATGCTTCCTGACCATGGTAAGGTGGCAAACCACAGAAAGGAAGAAAGGCGACATGTTTTCTTTTTCTCTTTGATACCTTGATTTCTTGATCAGAAGGGGTCACAGATTTATTTTTGATAAATACAGAAATACAGTGCACAAACGTAAGTGGAGCTGATATGTCTGAACTTGACTGTGTGATGTTACACTGGTCATGGTAAATTTTTACCAAATTTGGGTAATACGATTTATTTCAAAAGTAGTCACAAGTCATCATCATCATCAGGTGCCCTGCCGCATGGCATTGGTGATATGGACTTCCATCTGTCTCTATCTCTCGTTGCCCCTAGCATCTCCCCCACCCTCCTTGTCCCCAGCCACTGTGCAAGTCCGTCCAGTATTTTCTCCCTGGGTCTACCTGGTGCTCTCTTTCCCTCCAGCTTTCCCTTTGTGACCAGGTGCTCCAAATCCCCCTTCCTCATAAAATGGCCTATAAATGTTGCCTGTCTTTTCCTAATCTTCCTATGAGTGATCTACTTGTGTCTGCCTCCATCAAGACTGTCTCGTTTGTTTTCTTTGCTGTCCATGGAACTCTCAACATTCTTCTTAGGAACCACATTTCGGCTGCCTCAGTCTTGTTCTGGCTTTGCTTGTTGACTGTCCACGCCTCACATCCGTACAACAGTATTGGTTCTATATAACATTCAAGAACTCTCTTCCTGATGTTAATTGGTCACAAGTGCATGACTTAATTGAAAAGTGTATAGGCTATTTTGATGTCACCAATATCTCAGTATTAAAAGTTAGAGAACAAATCCAAGTTTAAGTATAATATTGTAAATGGAACATTGTTACTATGAGTGTTTTTAGTTGATATTCTTGTTTGTAAACATTTATCATTGTCAAAACAATTTATCATTGTCAAAACAGTCAAATGTTTCACCTGCAAAGAGAGCTGTTTTTATTGTTTTGAATGACAGAGTGACTTATGAATATCAAGGTTTACATTTATTTCTTATTGCAGAACTCTCCTCATCTCACATCCGGTGGTAATGCCCAAGAAACTGGCTGGATCACAAATAGGACCAATGTATCAGAACAGGAGCATGAGACATCTGATAATCAAGAAACCATAGTGATGATACCATTAAGTCGGGAGTACTCGCTTTTTGCAGACCTTACTGCTGCCCCCAAAGTTGGCGATACCATTGCTTACAAGGTATTATTGGTTTTTTTTCATATATATGACATGTTTTTGTGCATAAACTAAAGACTTGTCTCTTTATGACTTGTCTTCAGTATCTCAGTAAGTGTTTTTATGTACTGATGTCCATCACACGACTAATCTCATGTAAATCTGTTCTGTAAGTAACATGCTGGTTTTTTATGATTTAACAGAACCCTGCTTACATTTATGATATCTATGATCTTTGTTAAATTATTGGTCATTGTTTGAAAAAAATCATGTTAAATTATCAGTCATTGTTTGAAAAAAACATGTATACTTTTATACATTTGAAAATTCATAATTCATTTTTGCAAACTAAACATTTTTTGTTTTTCAGAGATTATAGTCATAAGAAAATCAAACAACATCTGTAACAAGACTGTTATGATGAAAGCATTGAAATGGTTGTTATCATTACTGCGACAGTTGTTCATCTTCTTGATGAGTAAAACTATATTTTCTCCTATCACTTTCAGGTGCTTGAGATGGGAAAGGACTACACACCTGGGATGTCTGATTACAAGGTACAGTTGATTTGTGAGAGAAGAGTTCATGCGTATTTCTGGAATGTGGTCAACTCGCCTAACTCCTTGGGTTCTTTATGCTCCATTAGAAAGGTGACCATGAGAGCAGAGCATGAAGAGCCACAGAGCCTGGAATAATTATTTATAGCACTTGCTGTGATGACGAGACTACAATGCGAATGATAATAATGATACTATAGAGTTCCATCTATGTTTTAGACTACATGACAATGGGATTCCATCTAGGATTTAGACTGCATGGTAAGAGCTATACTCAACATTTACTGTTATATTATTTACTGGCATCAATCAGGCCCAAGGTACACACACTTGCAGCATTTGTCAAGAAATCTTGAGCAACACTGAGCAACACCCTGGATGAGACTCAGCTTTCTGGTCCTGTCTTTCCAACGATCTCGTAGCAGGTTCGGTACTAGGTTTGAGCTGGTCGGAGCCAAAAATTCCAACAGTTATTTTTTAATTGATGGGGGTCTGAACCCTCGACCTCCTAATCAGTAGTCTGTTGCGCTAACCATTGTGCCACATTAACTGGTATTCATTTGTCAGCCGTAGAATAGGTAACTTTTTGGCTTCTCAGGCAGCACACATCCAACCACTAAGCCTGATAAAGGCCTTTGGAGAGGCCAAAACATTGCCTGTTTGGCAATCAACAGACTTCGGTGTGTGAATGCCTTTTTTTCATGTAATTCCCATGTTTTCTGTTATATATTGGAAATGTAACTATCAGTTTCTCTATTTAAACAATGGCAAAAAATAATTTAGAAGAAAAAACACAACCCACACAACAAAGAAGAATACTACATTTTTTTGATGTGTATTTGAGTGCAGTTCATTTGGCTTATAATTTTGTTGATAAATTTAAGGAAATTCAGTTAATTTTTCATGATTTTTTGTGATGTTTGAAAAAAAAGTTGTGTTTAATGTCATTGCTTAATTGCTTTAAACCTTATTGTTTTGTTTCTTTAGGAAGCTGAAGTTTTGGCATATGATGCAAGCAGTCAGAATGTTACTGTGAAATTGCTTCCTGCTAGCAGTGAGCTGGGTAAGTTTTTTGTAATTTTTGATGTTGCTCTAATCTGTTTGCAGCAATACAGTCTTTGAATATTTTTTTAATGAAAATACAAAAGCTCTGAATTTTGTGAAGTTTGCTAGCATGTTGACTGTCTTGGCTTTTTTGTCGTCCAGTGTTTCTCATATGCTGAGGAAAAAAGTTGCATCACTACCATGTATATTAAAACTACTGCAGCTTCCATATTTATGGGAATCTATGAATGAAATTACAAAGAATGATGCATTGGGTATTACAATAATTACATGTTGTACATGCAGAAGATTTGTTCAGTAATTTCTTGAAATTACTACATATTTATAATATTTTGGGAATATTCCCATAAAAACCTCAAAAGCACTCACCTTAGGTTAAAAAATAAAGAAAAGGAGATATGGCCATCCTTGATCCTGATAAAAATATGAAAGTGTTCATAATTTGTGAATGACCACCTACTGACAGCTGACATGCTGCAGAAGAAAGTTGCCTAGTTAGTTCACAAATAACTTGATTGAGTCACTTTGTCCACTGCCGCCACTTCCCATTATTACCCTATTCCACCCCTTACCACCTGTAATAGTACTGCCTGGAAGTCGAGAGTGATTTTACAGTATTGGGACTGTGTATTTCGACACTTTGAAGTTGTTGGCTTGTTGCCAGGATCGCCTGAGGCCACAGACTCTTTGTCATATGTTATGGGTTCACTGCTTTCAATGTTTGCTCTGTATGATGCACATTTTACACCAACAGCAGGTGATTACATTTGTATTCATCCTCTTCTTTGTCAGAATTATCTCCTGAATCATCATATAATCATTCATAATTTCTTGACCCTCCTGAGATGCTTTCAAAAGATTGAAAATATGCAGGAATGCAAGACAGTCCTGGCGTTGCCCTGTTAAGGAAAACTAGTTTTGATTCTCAGGAAAATAGAACTAATTTGGCGAGAGTTGCTTAAATTGCCGAGTCATATAAGAGAAGCCAGTGACTTTTATGAACCCTTTCTGAGACTGGCAATATCAGTCAGTTGTCCTCTCCCATTTACATTAGACTGAAATGTGTGAGGAAGTATCTCCGTTAATTTTACCTTTTTATTCGTCACAGGCGGCTTTGTGAGCACCGTAATTTTTACATTGGTGGCAGTCAAAGGATTAATTGTTCCGCATTGTGTTTAATCATATAGGCCTTGTTTTTAGAAAGAACAGAGGTTTTTTTATGTAGTTTCGTTTATCTATTTATTTAATTTATTTATTTTATAGTTTGTGCACAGCACCTTCTCTAAGTTAAAAGTATCTTTGGCAAAATGAATAAATGCATGTTGTTGTAAATAACTTATTAAATAAGTATACTCATGTTGAATTTAAATCGATTTTGATATAAAAGGTAATTTTTGTTTGAATGTGGATCTTGAGGTTCTTAAGATATATGCTTCCATTTTATTTTAATTATGATACTTTTGCATGTTTTAACAGATGTATTCTTCCATGTTCTTTCAATTTTAAACAGGAAATAGGTTAACCATTTTTGATACTTTATATTGGTTTACATACACACACACACATATATATTCGTTACATACCCATCCAACCAGGCACTTGCATACACATACACACACACACACACACACAACACACACACACACACACACACACACACACACACACACACACACACACACACACACACATACACACACACAGAGTAAATGATAATACATTTTTTATTTATATTTCCCTAACAGTCATTTTCGTTTTATAGACATTGTATATTTCATTCCGTTATTTTTGTTTATGTTTGTTTTACAGCTAGGAAGAGGACACCGGGAAGATTTGACATGCCTGACGAAGAACCAGTTGAAGATAATGTAAGTTTAGAAAATATTTGTCAGCCAAGTATTTTATCTTTGGGACCATAGTGTAAGTTAAGAAATATTTGTAAACTAGTATTTTGTGTGTGGGACCACAGGTGTCAGGGACCTGGTTGGCTTAAAGGCAGAGCTGTAATTTTTCAGTATCGATGCGCAGGTGAAATCTCCCTAAAAAACATGTTGTGTTTGTGGCCTATACACCCACCTGTGAGTGGGTATCTGACCCTGTTCAGGATTGGAGAAGATAAAGCAGCAGAAAGAAGAGATGGACACTGTGCTTATAATGCTGACCCAGAGAAAAGTTGCAGTCTGCCACTTCACTCCCATGCAATGTTAGGGTTATGGAACAGCATTTACCTTTTTGAATACTTTCTTGTAACAGAGAATTATTACCTTTACTGATTGTTATTAAAAGTTTGTAATCAACATGATAATCAATGGCTGTTGCTGAATATCTGTCCTGTAGTGCTCTGGATATCAGGCCACACTGTGGAGTGTGTGTACTGAATGGCCCAGTGGTAAAAGCACCTACCTAGGACATGAGAAACCTGGGTTTGAGTCATAGATTGGATTGGTGTTTTTCTCCCCTCCACTATATGTTACATAGTGGTCTAAGTGTTGTTGGCCTTTGGAATGAGATGATAAATCGAGGTATCTTGTGCAGCACATATTCAGTGCATATTCAAGATTCCATGGCCAGAAAGGAAATGTCCCAGGCAAAATTCTGTAGAAAAATCCACTTTCATTGGTAAACAGAAATGGCAGTGTGCTGTAATGATACACTCTTCCCAGAGATAACCCAAATTTCATGTTGTAAATCCATTTTGAAAAAAAAAAGAAAGAAACTGAAGTAAAATACAAATTATCACTTTCTCTTTTTTTCATTGTTTGATCCTTTATACATTCCTGTGGCATTAAAAACTAATTAATAAAGATGTTACTCTGTGTAATTTGACTGTCAACACTTAGTACAGTACTTTTTAATTGAAATAAATGGTCAAGAAAGCATTTTATACAAAAATTACAAGTTAACAAGCCACTCTGTCGGTTTCTCATTTTTGTCATCTTCTGACCCTGTTTGCATACTTGCCAGCATTAAAGGTGGATTGGTTTCAGTCAGATTCTAAACATGTCATGAGTCCTTGATAAACGTATTTTAACTCAGTGCGGATGACAATTTGACTGACATTGCTAGTGATATGTTTTGGAGAAGTTTTAAAACATTTCAACAGAGGTAACTGATTAACACAACACAGAAATATGCGGTTTTAGAAAGGTAAAGGTTTTACACATTTCAACAGAGCTAACCAATTAACACAACATAGAAAGGTGATTTTAGAAAGGGAAATATTTTACTTACGATCTTTTGGAATAATAGTAATTCAAAAGTATGGAAATGATAGATTAAACATACGAGGAATTCACCAGCATGCTCCATGAATTATTCTGATGTTTCTTTGCAGGTAACACTTGAGCTGTCCTCCATGTTTGAGTCCAAGCTGATTTCTTCTCAGTCTGGAACTTGTTCATGAAACATTATGATTTTGTCTTACACTATATATTTAACATTGTCTTTGGCTCAGAAGTGTGTATACTGGCTATTCTTGATCTGCTGTGTCTGGGTGACTTACCTGTTATTCCAGGTATTAGCCTTTCAGATGGAAAAGGCCATTGGATCTTTAAAGATCACCAAAATGTACAGTATTCTAAATAAAAGAAGCATTTTGTTTTTGTTTTTAGTATGGTCTTCTCTCATTATTTAGTTGTGTGTGTGTTTGTTTTTTGTTGTTGTTGTTGTTTTTTTTTTTGTTTTTTTTTTTTTGGGGGGGGTTGTTTTGTTCTGAGCGGTGTTTTGTTGGATGCTTGTATGTAAGTCATGTGGTCCAAACTGTGCAGGCTTATGTTACAGCACAGTCTGCCTACTCTGTTGTCAGTGGGTGTGCATGGTGGATATTTTTCATGTTTCCATGTCATTGAACTCTGACATGGCTTACATGATTTTTGCATGCATATTGGATGCTTACATTTGCATGCATGCAAAGGGGATTCAGGCACTGGCAGGTCTGTCCATATGTTGACCTGGGTGATTGGAAAAATCTCCACCTAGGCACACTTGAACTCACAACGCCCAATTTGTTGGTAGTCCAGTGTCCAGACCACTTGGTTACCATGCCCAGTATTTGCTATCAGTTATTTGGAATGAATTATCACATAACTTGGTGGGTTTTTTTTTTTTTTTTAACTTCTTGACCATGACTTTTGTATGAAATATTGGAATATCAGTCATTGAACATTTTGATGAATTGAAGTTTCTTTTTCAGATACCTTTATTCCAGTGGTGTCTCAAAATAAAGTATTGTGATGTGATTCCAACAAAATAATTTATTTCTGTTCTTGGGAAGTGGAGTAACTGTGCAGAGATGATGGTTCTTTCTTTAGATGACCTTGTACTTAATTCTTTTGCTGTACCTGAATGGATTGTCATTCGCCATCTTTCAAATGAGATGAAAATTGAACTAACTTTTTTTCGGCTGCAATGTTTAATGTTGTTTTGTTGTGAACGAAAACAAAGCAAAATAAACTCGCTAAATAAAATTAAAACCCTTTGAAAAGATGGTCATGCCATACTACAATCTCACGAACTATGGGTAAATCTGTATAGAAACATGTTCCTGTTTCTGATTGCTATGATCCAACTGACTGATCGCAACTACTCAGACTTATAATATTGTGACTTCCTATTTGGCCAAACATACAGACAAAATGTGGAAGAGATCTGAGTTAGTAGGTATCTCCTTGACACGTGCTTGTTTATGGAACAGTAAATTTCCTCTTGTATTGATTGTTGATAACAAACATTTTTTTCTCTCTAAAAGGTGTCGTACTGTAGGGAAAGCGGAAAAAGAATTCAAAAGACAGAAAAAGGCGCATATTGCCCTGTAACTGAATTAAAAGACAGAAAAAGATACATATTGCTCCATAACTGTGCTCACAAAATTGAGGTTTAAGTGGAATAGGGACCACGCTTCTCGTGCAGCCAGGAAAGCTTCCAAGTGTGATTCCCATTTTTCTCCCTCACTGATATTTTTGAGAATCGAGCTTGACTGAAAAATAAAATCAAATAAACTGCATAGACCTTCAGAAGGAAAAATGTAAACATGTCTGCATAAAAAAAGAAAAGAAATTTAGAGTCCCCTTTCCTGGTTTCATTATCGTGAATGAAAATTGATGTGGAATGAAAGATGAACTACATAGATCTACAAACTGAAAAATATAACACATGTCTACTTTGTAAAAATGAAATTTAGAGATTCTTTTCCTGGTTTCATTATCAAGAATGAAAACTGATGTGGAATGAAAACTTATTGCATATATAGGGGGCTCTGGACAGAGATAGTGCTTTTGTTTTCTGGCTGCTGTATTCTACTTGTAGAATGGACAGTTACCACTGGTCCTCATCCATTTCCTAAATCTCTCCCATGAGGCTCCAAACACCATATGACAGGACCTTGCCTCAACAGGCATATTGGACCATGCAAGGGGGCAATGTCTGCACTGTGTCACTGGACAGAAGATGTCCTCTGGATGATATCAACGGCCAGGCCAAGTTCTTAATGGAATACACGTCCAAATTCATATGGCTGGAGGCAAGCCACCGTGTATGGTATCCATTGGTCTGCAGTTGCTCACCCAGAGACAACTCCCATGCATCTCTCTAAATTCTGTTCGCGGTTGGGCTTCCCACCAGCATCCTGATCCTGAAAGACCCCCTTCACCTCCTCCCCATCGACTATGAGAATAAACAAGAGTGCAAGAACAACAATGGAGGCAGAATAACAGTCGTCTCCTACGGGAGATAAAAGGACACCGTGAAAGCCTCTCGGAGGAAGCTGGTGACTGACAGCTTCATATTTTGCGTGGCAACAACTAAGCAAAGGTCTGGATCAATGTCTTGGGTCTCACATGCAGTGAATTCCATCTCTGACGGACAGCAATACTGTCCATCTATCTTTTGATCATGTGGTTCAGGAGAGACCTAGGTGACTAATTTGTGGCAATTGCAGTATGGGAACAGTGTGCCTCCAAATAAGCAGATTATTAAGAGCAAATTACAGGTCTGTAAGTATTTCTGCATTTTCATTCATTTCACCTGTGTGTGTTCTCTTTTCTCATATTGTCTTTATATAATCTCTTTCCTACTGTTGTAAATATGAACATCCAATTTTGTGCTCATGTATCTATCAGTATCCACATGTACACCTCTGGTTTTTCAAATCCTTCCTCATTTTATCAGTTTTTTGGGACATAACTCTAGAATCCGTGATCAAATCTTGCTCTAGTCATACAGTGTGACACTGACTCCCATTCCATCAGGCATTTTGGTTGTTCCTCCAGGCATATGTCGGGCGACTTCAGCTTCCATCCTAGCGTAAATAGGCCTACATTGAGTCACGCCTGTTTTTAGCTTGGCCTTTCCAAAATTGTCCCATCTAGCTTCATAATGTATGCCTGGGATTGTCAGTTTGTGATGCGTCTCATTTCTTTTTTATCTTGTGTATACATCGATATCTCCTGCAGTCAACATCATTGCATTCCACATGCTCATGTGTGAGAGAAACTTTGTTTTTTTGTTTGTTTTACTGTCCTCGGGTTCGGTATGTTCAAACCAGTTCTGCAGTTTTCAGATGGTTTTAGCTTTCAGTGCAGTGTACATGAGTGTGCATGGATCTCTGGAGCTGGATGACCTTTGGTTTTTGCAACATAATTTTACAAGAATATTTCAAACTCTTCATGAAACAGTTGACTTAGAAAACCACTTTAGTATGGCATCTGCCCCAAGCAGACAGGCTTAATTTGATTGAAACTGCCAGGTGATTAAAATCTCCAGCTAAAATTGCTTGGGAGGTGGGGAGGGAGATTTAAGGTACCCACTTATATGCCACTACACCACAACAAAGCAAAGGTGGCTGCAGAGGAGACAGACTTTGCTAAATAGTAACCAAGAAAATACTAAACTTGCACACTGAAAATTCCCCCAGCTGCTCAGCATAACTAAGACAGAAATGTTCAACTGTCACACAATTCCCACAAGACGCACGCTGCTTGGATGACAGTCGCCCCCATATTCAAACTGATATGCCCATTTTGATAAATGTGTCTTCCAGTTGGGCCAGATCATGGTATAAATTTACTTAAAATCCACTCGTAAAGTAAAAATATTCATGTCCATTTCATATGAATGCAGTTTAAATACATGCTTATTCAGATCATTAGAGATCCAAGTCCAGTGAAAATTAAATTTTATCCCTACACGACTGTTAATTGATTGTTAGCAAATCAGGTCATAAATGTGATCCTGACATGAATAAGATCTTCATGTTCATTTATTCATAATTCGCAAATTGGTGATCCAGTCTAGAAATGCAGCAATTTATGAGACTAAAACAAGCAAACAAAATAAAAATGAAATGAGAAACAAACAAGAAAAAAAAAAAGATGGGGGGGGGGGGGGGGGGGGGATTAAACTATAAAAAAACAAAAGCCTGGCTAAGCAGGACTATCAAGTTATTCTATTTTTAATGTGTGGCTCCATAGAATTTAAGAACACACAGCTGTGTTAATTATTTCTGAATATTCAACATGATTATATACATTTTGATTATAGTACTACTACTACTAATGTTTATCCCATATGCCTCCAATGGAAACTGGTTATACATCATTAACTCCAAAACGCTGGTTAAAAGATATGATCCTCTCTCTCTCTCTCCTCACACACACACACACACACACACACACACACAAATATTGATAGTTTTAACATTTTCTGGCTCATTATACTCTAGATATTTCGAATCGATCACCACAGGTGCGATAGTGATGAGCAAATTGAGTTACCCACAAAAATACAGTAATAGTGGTAGCTGAGAATCTAGTCTTTGTATTCATGAGACACAGTTCCCAGATTTCTCCCCCTGAGGCCAAATTAGCCTTTTTGCCCTTTTGAAGTCATGGTTAAAATTAAAGAAAAAGAAAAAAGGCAAGAGAGAGAGAGAGAAAATGTGTGTGTGCGTGTGACTGAGAAAATGACACTTGGGTCAAGGGTCATTCATCAAACAGGTTTGATGTACCCCAGCTCAGCATCCTGTGTGTGTGTGACAGAGGAAGAATGACAACTTGGGTCAGGGTTCACATGCCCTATTCTGTCTTCCCTCTCCCAGTTGCATGTGCTTTGAACCCTGGAGATTTGGTTGTTATTGGTGATGGCTTTGGTGAATGGTAAAGCGTGCGCACCTTGGTTTGATTATTGAATCAAGACCTGGTGCCTTATGAATTATTACTATAATTAAATCAAAATGACTGCCAGCTCTCAAACAACTTGAACAGAAATCAGGAACACCTCAAAATAAAAATGAACGCTACTTTCATTCTTATTGTTTAAAGTCCAGCCAATTGACAAAGCCACACTAGGGTCATAAGAATGTCAAATGTACACAACATCCAGTTGGAAAAAGAAAAAAAATCTGGATAAGAAAATTAAGTACACATATCAATACATGTGTGCACATAAGCTAAGGATACGCCCCTTACGTTGACCATTCTGTATGATTTACCACTAGAGGATTTCAAAAAAGAAACCTGAATACAAATATGAACATAACTAAGGACACTAACGCATACATAAAAAATGGCCTAAATTATCTGAAAATGCTCCTGCACAGCACATTTCCTTATGCGGTGTTCACACATACAGCAGTAATGAAGCCGAGTAAGACAAAATTTCTAAGTCCAGCAGGTCGGTGCAATTACTCTGTATTAACATTTCGCCGAACAATCGGCCTCCCTCCCGGAGTGATATTTCATGCTCGCCGTGTGAAGTTATTACACGGGAAGCTTGCCGAAAATTTCAAACATATGCTTAAAATTTTCGCCGAGCGAAAAATGAGTCGCCGAAGCAATAACTCGCTCGTGGAAAACTCGGAGTCGGGAGTGTCAGAAATAGCTCTGCGTGCAAAGTTGCATACGTTGCCGAGTGACAGTGACACGCCGAGGAGATCTGAATGTAAGCGAGTGAAATTTCATACTCTGCGTGTTAAATTATTGCTCGCTGAGTAAAAATCTTGCAGGGGAGTCTGAGTTACTCAAGCACGGCGTGCAAAAGTTGACACTACGAGCAGGCACCGTGACACGGCGACCTTCGCGCCCCTAGCATATAAACGCACAGCACACTGTCCCTGCCTCATTCGCCACTCAGCTGCCGAACGATCCACATCTACGCTTATTATCTACAAATCGACCATCTACTAACGGTACTATTGCATATGCCTCCGAAGAAGTCTACGCGAAGGGATGCTGCTACTGCTGCTCCACCTTCTGCAGATACCAGTCTGCACACACCAAAGCCTTATTATTCATGTGTGCCAAGCCCCGCTGTCCAGCCTGCCTTCATTGAGTCTTCTGGATACTTCTGCTCCTAGTCCTGCTCCTGCTGCTTCTGAAGAAGAGCCCAGAATGTCTTCTACTCCAAGATCTGCATCTCCGGTGGTGGCACCTCCTGAGCACTCTCCAGTGCAGTCTGCTGTCTCTCTCTCCAGCCAGGTCTGTAACTCCTCCTCCACGTCGGGGCCGGTCTGTAACTCCTCCTCCACGTCAGGCCAAGAAGACCAGTCGAGACAGGCTGCAGCTCACAGTTGATGATGAAGAAGACCTCGTCGACTGGTACATGGAGCATGAGGTCTTCTTCAACAAGACCCTGAAGGGATACATAGATACGCAGAGGAAGAATGCCCTGATGGAGGAGAAGGCCAAGTCCATGGGAAGACTGCAGCAGAGTTGAAGACCTGGTTTGACTCCATGAGGACCAGTTTGGCAAGCTGCAGAAAAAAGGACCCTCTGGGTCGGGGAAGAAGATGCTGACTTCCAGGGAGAATTGGATCCTGAACCGGTTCTGCTTCCTGAAGGACCAATCCGCCGGATGTCAGGCCGGGAAGTGTCCACTGTGCAGCAACCTGGAGACTCGTCCTCCTCACACCAGGAGCAGGAAGAACAGGTGCAAGAAGTTTCCAGTCCTTCTGCCCTTCCAAGGCCTCCATCTGCCAGCTCCCAGGGGTCGAAGAGGAAGAGGTCCCAGGATGTGCCAGCTGGCCTCACCAACATCCTGGAGGAGATGCGCCGCTTCCAGTCAGCTGTGTCTGATACACAGCAGCATGCTCTGTTGAAGAACTACGATGAAGAGGATGAAGCCTGGAAGAGCCTCTGCACAACCATCTTCCTGCAGGGGCTCAAACTATCACCAGAGCTGCGAGAGGACCTCAGCCACAGCATGAGTCCAGACTGCTGGAGGTGAAGCAGGAGGCCAGGCGTCAGAGGCAGCAACAGCAGCATAACCACTTTGGAGTGCCACCCCCTCCAGCTGCCTACCAGCCCAGCCTGCAGCAAGTTTTGTGCCATCATACCAACCTCAGCCTGTACCCTCTTGGCAGTCAGCATCTCCGACCCACGGCCAGCAGTAGCAGCCAGCCCGTGTCAATACAGAATGTGGGCTGTCACCAGGATTTTTCCAGGGCCTGTCGCCCTATCTCAGCACCCCAACCACTACCCCTGCAAATATGTGAGCAGCAGCAGCAAATCACCCGGCCTGTTTCAGGGTCAAACCAAACACCCGGCCCTTTTCAGGGCCAACCAAATCATCAAAAAACAACACACCAATCTACACATTTTGTGTTTCAAACAAAAAAAAAACAGTTGCCAAGTCCCATCAGTGAATACAAACTATCTTTCCACTCTGTCTTATTGTAATGTAGCTCCGAAGTCTACGCTTAATTTCTAAAAATTTATTGATCATTTGCCTTTAATTTAGTGTAGTTGAGTGTAGTTATTAGAATGTTGAAAGATGTTTGCATGAATAAATGTCCAAAAATGGAAAAGAAAAAAGCGTGAAAAAATTGTGACATGTAATGTACTTTAAAAAGTAGGGCAGTTTGAGAATTAAGGGGGGGGGGGGGGGGGCACGGGTACTTATTTGGTTAACACACAATGTCATAATGGTTTGTTCCTTTGGGAGGATTTTTGTTGGCACTGAAAAGGGCCAGTTGGTTTAAACAGTATTTTATTATTCCAAATTATATACAATAAACAATAGTAACAAAAAGAGCAAACAAGCCCGAGGCTTATACTAATGCCTTTTGTTAACAATGATATAATACATGGAAAAATAAAGGCAGAACAACCATTAATTGATCTGTCCATAGAAAATATACTTCGGTAGTCTACACAATATTGTACATTAATTTTAAGGAGTAACAACAACAAAAAAAAAAGGTAGTGTTTATGGATGTCAAGTGGGCGTGACTAATGATGACCATATGGATGAAAATGGTGATGAGGATGGATGTGTGGGAAGGGAAGGTGGAGGTGATAAGATGCGTGGAGAGAGAAAGGGCCAGTTCGCTTCTTGCTGCAGGTGGTGAAGAGGAGGTGAGGATGAGCTGTCTATATCATGTCATCTTGCCATGGTACACTGCCTTCTACTGAGTTGAGGTATTCCAACAGGTAGTCTCGCTGGGATTTTGCACGTTGTGTTGCATAATTCCCCTTGGCCTTCTGTGTGAGATCAGGCAGCTGGCTGGAACTTCTCCAACTTCCTGGGATTACTTCATGGGTGTCAGGGGCCTCTTGGTCCAAAATGGTTTGTCTGTATGCCTGTTGCTAGTGTTCCTCAAGAGGTTGTGCAGACAGAGACAGGCCATGACAATGATGCACACTCTGTCTGGTCTTGTGGCATAGTTGTCAGGAGACACCTGAATCGGCTGGCCAACAGTCCAAATGCATTTTCGACCACCCTTCTTGCTCTGGAAATTCTGTAGTTGTAGATCCTCTGTTCTCTTGTCATGTTTCTCTTGGGGATGGGCTTCATCAACCAGGTCCTCAGTGGAAAAGCCTCATCTGCTACAATGAAGTATGACACATCTGTGTGACGATCAGGCAAAGGCTCTGCTGGAGGCACTCCGATTTTGTTATTTTCCATAAGTTTTTTTCAAATCACTTTCTGCAAAAATACCACCATCAGATCCTGCTCCAGTGGCACCAACATTGACATAGATGAATTTGTAATTGGCATCCACAAGTGCCAAGAGGACTATGGAGTAGAACCCTTTGTAGTTGAAGTAAAGGGATCCAGAGTTAGAAGGACATCTGATAGCCACATGTTTCCCATCCAAAGCTCCAATGCAATGTGGTAGATTCCATTGCTTTCAAATTCTTCTGCAATGGCCATCCACCGGTCTGTGGTTGTAGGTAGAGCAAGGACTTCATCACAGTATGCATCAATGATGGCTTGACAGACTTCGGGGATGAAATTACAGATAGTGTTGCAGGCCACCCTGAAGCCATACTGTAGAGATCTGTAACTATTTCCTGTTGCCAGGTATCGAAGAGTGACAGCTAGCTTGATGCCAGGCTTCCAATTTGCTTATGCCATCTCCAGAAAAACTCTGGAGAAACTCTGAGGAAGTTCCTGAAGGATGCCACATCTTCAACTTGCAGTTCAGCCATCAGGTTCTCAAACTGTCCATACAGGGGTCTTCTTATGAGCCATGGTCTAACCCAACAGGTCCTCCTCCCTCTTCCTCCTCTTCTCCTCTTCTTGCACCAGTATCAACAGCAAGGGCACCATAAAGTAGAGTACGCATCCATCGTTTGTGTCATAATGAGACATGAAACATTTTGGCCCCCTCTTTATATATTATAACATTGCACGCCGACTAACATGGCGACGGGTCGGCAAGATGGTCAGCATAGTCGGCGAGTTTGTCGGCGTGTAAAATTTTACTCGGCCGCTACGTTTCTTGGCTCTGCAAGCGGCCAGGATTCAAACTAATTGCTCGGCGAGACGCTCGCGGCGGAGATGCTCGCCGTCCTAAATTATTGCTCGGCGAGCGTCTGCCCGAGTGCTCGCCGACACAATAATGTCAACAGTCATGGCCAGATGCTCGTCACGATTGAACCCGAATTTGCCTTTTTCTTATCGGGAATTGCTGTCGACACTTTTCCTGTATGTGTGAACACCAAATTAGCTAAACATGCAGTCAATACATGTACCCAATTATCTATGCAGTCAATACATGTAGGCCCTACCCAGTAATCAGGTGAATGGACCAGCAGGGCAGAAAATGATAGAGAGAGACAACAAAAAGCAAAGAAGGAAGAAAGAAACGAGAGAAAAGAGGAAATTTCTTGCACAAAATTTCCAAAAGGTAGGAAATGAACGTTCAGAAAAGAATGTACATCAGTCGACTCGCATTCATTCACACTTTTTGACTCAAAACAAGACCACAATGCATTCAAACCAAGACCCATACTTAATCCTATATCTTGTGATTTTTTCCTGAATAATTGCACATTGCATTTTGTGCCCATCAAAAGAAATATTTTAAAAACAGCTGAGAATTTTACTGTAACATGTAAACTGAATCATATAAAAACAAACGTACCAAAAGACCAAAAACCTCGTATGCGTATGTGACTTCTCGTTTTACTGGTACTTGTCATCCGAATATGGTTTAAAAAAGCATATGCATTGGAATGTTTGATGGCAGCATTCATTTATAAATAAACATAAACTGATGGACGCATGCTATGTCTTTGTCTTTCCATCTGGGTTGATATGAAATCAACTTATGGGCCCTGGCAGTAGACAAATGGATAAATGTTGGACTTCCAATTAGGAGATCTGGGTTCGATCCGCCTACCACTGCCTGGGGACAAAGGATGAAGATTTGTGTTATAGTAAGTTATACATACGCAGAACTTGATATATCAAAATATGCACACTAATTCCTGGACGTAATGTCAGCGGCTGGCTTATGGTGTCTAGAAAATGCCCAGCAGGCGCACCGACAGAAGTCAGAGTGTGCAGACTGTGCAGCAACCTATTACCTTCACAGTGTGGGCAGAACAACGTGCATATAGTGATATACGTATAAACAACAACAAAACAAAACAAATTATGACAAAACAAGAAATAATACTGATAAAATATTTATAGAATATTGCAAGACTAACATTAGAAAGTTTTATTTTACAAATAGAATTGCACATGTATGGAATAAATTACCAAACGAAATTAAAAGAGCACAAAACACAAACTCGTTTAAAAACCAGCTTGACCATTGGAAACATTACATTGAACTTAAATACGAATATGATGAATGAATCATCAAAAAAACTGGGCGTACGACAGACCTTGACTACGAGTGTAAGAAAATAAAAATAAAAATGAATGGGACTTGAAATAGCCAAACGGCTAATGTGTTATGTCCCTATTACTAAACTAAACTAAAAAAACAAACAAAAACAAAACAAACAAATCAAAACAAAACAAAAACAGAACGCTTAAAATGTCATCTCTCTCAATTTATAAAATAGAAGATACAAAATCAATTAATCAATTTTTGTCCTGTAAACAACAACAACAACAACAAAAGGTAAAACAAAGAAGTCCAGCTGCTAAAACATACGATATAGTACAGTCACAAGCTGGACTGACATCGCCTGGAGACTGAAAAGAGCAACGCCCGCAAAGTCGATCTGTCATGAGGTGATCTGATTAAAACCAACATATTCTTTATTTTGTTGATTCATTTATCTGTTCACTTATTCCTTTACACTAGAAAAAAAATCTATCGTTAGCCACAATTCACATGAGTTTTCAGCATGGATAAAAGCAGATCTAATAACAATGATCACCTGTAAAGGTCATCATGCTACTGTCTGTGTTGACATCAAGTGCGACGCCCCAATGTCACTTATATTCTTACGCCAGGTAGATACATCCCGAAGTATTTATTGTATGAGGAATGATCATCGAAGTACGTAACAGAAAATCCAACACAAGTCACAATGAATAATGAAACATAAACATTAAGTAATTTTGAGCATGTTGAGGCTACTATCCATTTCATAGGAACTATTTCTAGTTGCGGAAGTGTGTCCTGTCACGCACAAACTAGCAGTCCCACCTCAGTTATGGCAGGTAGATGAAACGAGACGAGTGATTCACCGGGAGGGCGTGTGCATTCGATGTGATATGGAAGATCATCAAGAGAATGTTGAGCGATACAAAGCCATATTTGACCTGTGCGACGATGATAATGATGGATTCATAGATGTCGATCATTTCAAAGAACTCGCGAAAGATCATTTTGGAGCTGAAGGCTTAGATTTGGAGGTAAGACTGATACTAGTCTAGTGTAGTTACTAGTAGTGATTGTAAATATGAGGCTATTGCCATAGTATTGGCAGGTCATACCAGAGTGATCGAAGATCGAACACGTTTTCCATAATCTCGATTGAGCCAAGATGCCCACATTTTGATATATCACGAGTGAAGATGTGCTTTGCGTACAAATAAACACGAATCGATTTTCATCATTACAATATATTCAGTCAATAGGCCCTTAGGCTTATTTGATACTTAGTTAAAAAAATTGTACGATTACTCTCAGTTACAGTTTCTGCTGTTGTTATTTATATCACTTCACATTTGAACTGTTTTTAATGGGATGAAAATCAAAACAAATAAAGTGAATGATCCCAACAAGATGATGAATAATGAATTCAATATGCTGGGCATCGCAACTGGCAAGAATTGTGAAATTTTTTTCCAACAGTGCATCAACCTTTAGTTTACAGATGTGAGTAGAAAAATAAATTGCACTAGATATATATAGACCTAAGTAGATCTCTCTATCTATAGAGTCTTTTAATCAGTCAGTCTAGCTGTCATTCTGTCATGTCTAATTCTACACACACTAAGTTAGAAGAAGCTGTTTCTGTGTTATGGCAAATGATAGTGATTTAAATAGTTAGATCATTAGTTGAACACTTCACCATGTCTAGACTGGCACTTTTGTTCTCCACGCAGATTAGTACCATACATTTTGAAATTTTGCAGAGAAGGTTTCTTCCACACAAAGCTTGCTAACGGATATATAGTACATAACAGTATGTAAAGACTTGAGACTTTCAGCAAGTGTTCATTCTGTTTCTGCACATCTCAACAGTATGTTTCCCTCAGATACTGGCCATTTGCAAGCTTTGTCCTCCTTACAGAGAGCTCTAGCAACTTACCTCCAGAAATAATACTGTTCATAAGTATTATATTAGTTTATTACTAAATAATACTGGTATTAGTCCTACTGTCCCTATTATATTGGTGTGAATGGTTGTATGAGATAATGCTATGTCTTTTTCGTTGATTGGTTTGGAAGCGTGTGTCAGTGTACATGTGCATTTGCTTGCATTAGTCCCTGTATAGGTCACTAGGTGCTTGTCTGTCTGTGTTGTGTTTTCATGTGTCATCTAATCTGTGTATGTATATGTTTGTGTGTTGGTGTATTTCCCTCCAGAAAGAATATTCTCTGATTTTCTTTTCTTGTACTATGTCTCACATCATGCAGGCTTATAAAATTTAAATTATATCATTGATTTATCGTTGTTTTACATGCATATATATATTTTTGTGTAAAGCTCACAGCACTTAAGAGCTTGCTTCATGGAATTTTGCACTGTATAAATCTCTCATTGTATTTTGTACCAGGGCATCGATATCTTTTATTTTCATACCGATACTAATGAAGCAGGTGGAAGGATAAAAAAAAGATAATTTTCAAGAGGTCATTCAAGTGATATAATGAAATAACACATCTTTCAGCAGAACAATTGGTAAATTGCTGTTTGTCTTGAGATATCATGTAATACTGTAACGTTTATGGTGTTTTAACCTATTTAAGTAGTATATAATGAACAATCATGATTATTTCCTTGATTACATTTAGGTCATCATTGTGACCTTTTAACCTTTTCCTCCCATTTCTCCGTCATTTCCTTTCACTCCCGTTTAAGCAGGAAGTTGGTGGACAGTGAAGGGATGAAAGTGTGAAATGGACCAGTCTTGTTCATTCACATTCAGGAAGCTGATGAACAGTGAAGGAAGAAAAAATGTGAAATAGATCAGTCCTGTTCAGTCGCATTGCAGAACATGTGTAATGAATGTGAATGTCAGACTGGCCAGCTTAGTTGATAGACCTGTAAACTCCCAATCTTTTCTTTCCCTTGGCTACCGCCTTCATCATTGTGAAGATCTGTAGACTATAAGGGGGGTCTGCGTGCAGTTTTAATTTAAGTTTCCTGAGGTAGAGTATGCTGGGCTGGGGGTTGTTGGGGGGTGGGGGTGGGGACAGGGGGGGGGGAGGGGGGGATTAGATTTGAGATTTGAAGCCTTCCAGGGTTGGGCTGAGGGCAACCTCAGTAGGAAGGCTGTTCCAGTCGGTTATGGTCCTGGGGAAGAAAGACTTTTGTCTGTATATTGTCCTGCAGTTGGAAAGGTGGTGCGTTGCTGGGTGCGACTGTCAGGTTCCTTTGGATGCAGAAGGATTTTGAGAGGGTTTGTGGCATGTGTTTATGATGAGGCTTCCATTGTGGAACTTATAGAAGTTTGTCAGCCTCGCCTTCCTCCTTCGCTCTGTGAGGGGGACCACTGGGGAGTCTCCAGCATGCCTTGAACATTGGATGTTTTTCGGTGTCGATGGGTGACCCAGCGAGCAGCCCGCCATATGTTTCATGTGACTTGGCATTAGCTGTAAGAATGCCAAATTTTTTTAACACCACAGATTGAATAGTTGGGAGAGAGAGCGGAACATGTGACCATCTGTTTTTTTTCTGCATACTGTGTGTGATGTCAGAAAGAAACTTTCACAGCTATAGCCCAAATTAAGGTCATTATTTGGGTCACAAAAGACTGGACAGGTAACTGTTTTAAATTGAGTGAAATGTAAACAAATAAATGAGTCAATAAGTTGCTGAAGTAATTCTGTTACCTTCCTTTTGTTTTGTTTTGTTTTGTTTGGAAAGTAGCATATATGATATCATGACATTATTGGTGAATAAATACACAACTTTATAGCAAAGTATATAAAAATATGAATAGATGAACACATTTTGATAGTACAGAGTATATCAGATTATTTTGTACATATCAGTGAATAAACAGACATGTTTATGAACACACACTTTGATAGTAGATTTTCAGTAAACAAACAAATAAACACACACCTTGACAGCAGAATCAAATTCATATTTACTGTACACATGTATCTGTCTATCAATCTATGTATTTGTCTGTATTATATGTATCTGTCAGCCTGTCTATCTATCTCTCACTGTCTGTTTTATTTGTCTCTATTTGTATCGATCTATCAACTGTCCATATGTCTATCTGTCTTTCTTTCTTTCTACACATATGGATCAATGAACGAGCACTTAATGAGTTTGTGATATTAATTGATTTACAAAACACAGACAGGGGTACACACAGACACAACACACAGACTCGTGACAGAGATACATATATAATACATGTATGCATGCACTCAGCACTCATAGTCATAGTCATAGACTTACACACCACACACACACACACAAACACACACACACACACAAACATCCCCCTTCCTCCACACACACAGAACAAGCACACACGCACACGTCTAATATCACTTACAGTGAAAAGATGTTAAATCAAAGAATGAACGAACACACACCACACACACACACACACACACACACACACACACACCACACACACACACACACACAACAACACACACACACACACACACACACACACAGAGTTTTCAATACTGTGATGCTCTGATCCTGACTCATACAGCTTTGATCTTTGCTTGAGACATGTGAATTATGCACTAGCCACTGACAAACACATTCATTTCAATATTATAAGTTGAATCATTGACAGGGTAGAATGTGTTTTTACTGATTATGAGAATAGAAACCATTACACTGTTCCATGTTTGATATAGTACTGGTGTTTATTAAATACTGATTAGTCTGTTGTGCTGCACTACCTTGCTGTACTTGATGCATTGTATGCATACATACAGCCTATTGCAGAAAAAAAAGAAGTTATCATAACTAACTCTTTATTGTTTGTACACTGCGCAACTGAATTTTTGTCTCTATATGTGGTCATGACTCATGCACGAAAACATTCATACACTAGTATAGCATGTAAGTTGTAGTGTACACATGGTACCATTGCATGGAGGTGAGAGGTGTTGACAACTGTTGTTGAGATATTTTTAGCTCCGCTCCCAGGTGGGGGAAACACCGGTGAGTCAGTCACACAGGCAGGCACAGCTGTGAACTTTGTATCATGAGTAGCTAGAAGATATTGTGTATTGATTGTCTTTCATTGTGCGTCTTCTCTGTGTTATGTTGCACATGTGTGAAACCAGTGACTTTTTTGGATATTCTTTGTAGGGTTCAGGTTTTGACTGGAAGGAAATGTAACATTTTGGTGCCCGTTTTACCCTTTAGAGAATTCTGATCAGTGATAATGTATATATTATAACAGCTCACACACACACCACACTCACACCACACACACACACACACACACACACACACACACACACCACACACACACACACACACACACACACACACAAAAACACACACACACACACACACACACACACACCCCACAACAACACAAACATAAAAACCAAAAGGCTGATATACACATGTATACAAAGATCGAAGACACAGATAGACAGAGAGAGACTCACACACAGATGTGAGCACACACACACAAACACACACACACACACACACACACACACAACACAACACACACACACACACACACACACACACACCACCACACACACCACGACCACCACACCCCACACACACACACACACACACACACACACACACCACACACACACAAACACACAAACAGTCCTGACACATGAAAAGATAGAAAAACTTTAAAAATCATTGGAAATGTTTACTGGAATAACATCTTTAAATTTATCATTATTCAAAATTTTTGTTGTGAATACCTCTTGTCATTTTTTTACCACTACCAGGACCAGATTACATCTAGCAGGCAGTAAGCATGTTTTTTTGTATAATGTATCAGCAGGTCTTGCAGTAGTTTTGTGTACATGTAGGAATGTACATACTTCTGCTTAATGGGCCATGGAAGCCAGCAGGAGCAGCAATGTCAGTAAGACTCCTTCACACTGAGTACATGATTGATGTTTGTGGTATTGCTGCAGGAGATCACTGGTGTCATAAACCTCTTGGACCCCGAAGGAAGGGGACAAATCAGCTTTGATGATTTCTGCCGTGGAGTGGAACAGATTATTGATATTCAGCAGCAAGGTGGGTTGTTGTGTGGTGATACTGTGGACTGAATGTTTGCTGCACACAATATTATGTTATTTTGTATTTTATTGTTCTTTTTATTATTTAGTATGTATTGCACGTGAAAAAAACATTTTGTCGTTCCAGCTTTCATAGCAGTTTTGTTGATTGCCAGCTCAGTTTTGTTTTTATTGTCATTTAGCTGTTTTATATGTTGTACACATTTGCAGAAATTTCTTCCAGAATTCCAAT
>CM060305.1:35299585-35352085 GCA_030674185.1 Monoplex corrugatus | reverse complement strand
CCTGCTCTTTACATTTCAGCTTTTCGCCTTTACCACCACTCAGGATAAAACACACACATATAGACACATACAGACATATGTAAACACCACACACAAACACAGAGAAAAAAAAAAGAATAAACAAACCCAGGAAAACCTGACATGATTTGAAAATAAGAATCAGAAACAGTATTTTCTTACTCTGTAAAGTAGGCCTACAAAGTTGTTCAGTCAATCAGTGTGCTTGTTGCCCCCTCCTTAGCTAAACTGTCAAGTCAAATAGATGTAGTTCAGCTAGCTGGCTGAACAAACTGAGCAAGCCTGCCTAACTGCCGGCAAGCTCTACATTATTATACTACCGAGACCCTGACTCAGACAGTAATCTAGTTCAAAACTCTGCACCACAAAATGTCAACCTCGGCCTCTTGTCAAGCTGACAGAGTTGTCTCTCTTCCCCTTCACAACATCCCCACAGGTTTCCAGTGTTGTTGTTAGTCTGTCAGTCATGTGACTCTACATCCCCTTTTAAGTTAAAGTGACAGTGAATTGACAATTAGTTCAAGCCTATGTATGGGACTGTCCTGCTGAGAAATTGCCTCCCTTCATGGGTTTGTTTATTTGTTTTTGAAATAATGACCAAGAAACACAGGTGTATTTCTTGATGAACAGTATCATTTTGAATATTATAATAGCCAAATGTTAATTTGCTTTCACATTACTATTATTCTCAGTCCTGTCCATCAGTGGTTAATGTCATATGCCACATATAAATTTTAGTCTGCTTCATAGGTATTATTGTCATTTGCCATTGAACTGCTAGCAGTGTTACATTCCAGTTTGTTAATTTCATCCACTGATCACCATTGTTTGTCTGCCAGTTTAGATCAAAGTGACTGCCTGTGTTTAAGCACTAGAAATTAGAAATGCTCGCAAATAGAATGAAAACATGTATTCAGTTGACAAAACAAGGCAGGCACTAATGTTAATTAAACTGGCTGTTGTCAAGAGCGCGCATACACACACACATACACACACGCACACGCACATGCACACACACACATCACACACACACACACACACACACACACACACCACACACACACACACACCAACACCACCACCACCACCACCACCACCAACAACAACAACAACAACAACAACAACAACAACAACAACAACCATCAACAAAGAAACAAATTCATTGGATTTAGGACAAAAGTAACATCAGATAACTTTCATGGGAACCTGATTCTGTTCAGTTAGATGGAGAACAACTCTCTGGCACAAGTATTAGTCTGTCCAGTAGTTGTTACGGTCATTTACCTTTAAAGATAATGCCAACATCACTCTGCTGAACTATTGTTACTTTGTAATAGTCATCCCAACAGTTGTTGTAATCATTTACCTTTAAAAATGACGCCAACATCACTCTGCTGAACAGTTGTTACTATGTAATAGTCAGCCCAACAGTTGTTGTAATCATTTACCTTTAAAAATGACGCCAACATCACTCTGCTGAACAGTTGTTACTATGTAATAGTCAGCCCAACAGTAGTAATCATTTACCTTTAAAAATGACGCCAACATCACTCTGCTGAACAGTTGTTACTATGTAATAGTCATCCCAACAGTTGTTGTAATCATTTACCTTTAAAGATAATGCCAACATCACTCTGCTGAACAGTTGTTACTATGTAATAGTCATCCCAACAGTTGTTGTAATCATTTACCTTTAAAGATAATGCCAACATCACTCTGCTGAACAGTTGTTACTATGTAATAGTCATCCCAACAGTTGTTGTAATCATTTACCTTTAAAGATAATGCCAACATCACTCTGCTGAACAGTTGTTACTATGTAATAGTCATCCCAACAGTTGTTGTAATCATTTACCTTTAAAGATAATGCCAACATCACTCTGCTGAACAGTTGTTACTATGTAATAGTCATCCCAACAGTTGTTGTAATCATTTACCTTTAAAAATAATGCCAACATCACTCTGCTGAACAGTTGTTACTATGTAATAGTCATCCCAACAGTTGTTGTAATCATTTACCTTTAAAAATAATGCCAACATCACTCTGCTGAACAGTTGTTACTATGTAATAGTCATCCCAACAGTTGTAATCATTTACCTTTAAAAATGACGCCAACATCACTCTGCTGAACAGTTGTTACTATGTAATAGTCAGCCCAACAGTTGTTGTTATCATTTACCTTTAAAGATAATGCCAACATCACTCTGCTGAACAGTTGTTACTATGTAATAGTCAGCCCAACAGTTGTTGTAATCATTTACCTTTAAAAATGACGCCAACATCACTCTGCTGAACAGTTGTTACTATGTAATAGTCAGCCCAACAGTTGTTGTAATCATTTACCTTTAAAAATGACGCCAACATCACTCTGCTGAACTATTGTTACTTTGTAATAGTCATCCCAACAGTTGTTGTAATCATTTACCTTTAAAAATGACGCCAACATCACTCTGCTGAACAGTTGTTACTATGTAATAGTCAGCCCAACAGTTGTTGTAATCATTTACCTTTAAAAATGATGTCAACATCACTCTGCTGAACAGTTGTTACTATGTAATAGTCATCCCAACAGTTATTACTGTCTGTTCATGTGCCTAGCAGTTGCTGTGTACTGTCACTGACCTTCAGAGTTAACATTAGTTTTAGTCTACCCAACTGTCATTAAATACTATCGTTTACCTTCAAATATTACAATACCAGTGTTACTTTGCCCAACAGTTGTTACTACTGTTTAGCTTCAGAGATACGACCAATTTTGTTAATATGCCCCTACAGCTTTTAAGTACTATCATTGATCTCTAAAGATAACATTCGTGTTCGTCTGCGTGACACTGTTGTTACAATTATTTACGTTCATGGATAATATCGGTATTAATCTGCCTAGCAGGTGTTAAGTATTTTCCTTTACCTTCAAGATAACATCAGTATTTTGTCTGCCTAGCAGTTGTTAATTACTGTCATACCTTCAAAAATAACATCAGTGTTAGTCTGCCTAGCAGTTGTTAATTACTGTCATACCTTCAAAAATAACATCAGTGTTAGTCTGCCTAGCAGTTGTTAAGTACTGTCATTTTAGTCTGCTTGCCAGTTGTTAAGTACGAGGGTACTTTCCAGTAGAATGAGACCAACGAACTTATATGTCAAAGACTCACCGGCAAAAAAAAAAAGATTCATTTCATCTGTTCGAAGTATTCACCTCCTGCTGCCACACACTTCTGCATTCGCTCGATCCACTGTAGAAATGCCGCTCTGTAGGCTTCTTTGGGTATATGTGACAGACACTGGAAAACAGCCATTCCAAGGCTGCTCGGCTCTTGAAACTTCTTCCAGTGATTTCTTCAGATGTGGAAACAGGTAAAAGTCACAGGGTGCAAGGTCTTGGGAGTAAGCGGGGTGTGGCAAAGTATGGATGTTCTTGGTTGCAAGGTATTCTCGTACGAGCCTTGATTTGTGAGTAGGTGCGTTATCATGAAGAATCTTGATTCCTCTCATGCCTGCGGTTGGTCGGGAAGTTGCATAAAACTTCTTGATGTCAGACAGTACTTAGTCTCTGTAGAACTTTCCGGTGATGGTCTCTCCTTGTTTGCATGGTTTCTGTAGCACGATCCCCTTTGTGTTGAAAAAGATGGTGTATAATACTTTCTTTTGTGAACTTTGATAATGAGCAATTTGAGGAGGAATCCCACCTTTAGGAATCCAGGCCTTGTTCTGTGACTTTCTCCGAGGTTCATACATGTACACCCAGGTTTTGTCACTTGTCACAATTTCATCCAGCCGCTTAGGGTCGCAGTTCTTGTAAATTTTCAGCATATCTTTGCAGAAACGTAACCTACCCCTCTTATTTTCTGGCGTCAAAATATGAGGGATCCATCTTGATGACACCTTCCTGTAGCCAAGCTGATTTCTTAGGATCCTTGATGCAGTCGACGAATGAATGTCGAGACAATCAGCGATCTCTTCAAGGCTGACCCTTGAATCAGCATCAACCACTGCCTTCACATTAGCAACTAACTTTTCATTGCACTTTTTGCTTTTTCGCATTTTCCTCCTGTTGTCTTCAGTGCTGGCATGGCCACTTGCAAAATGTTTTACCCATCTGAACACACTTGCTTTCGAAGGAACAGAAGGTTGTCCCAAAGCTCTCATGTCTGCAAGTATTTTGGATGCATTCTTTCCTAGGGTGACACGTGCCTTGATGTAGCTGCGATATCCGCTGTTGAAAACGCCATTTTCTTTGCCATTTTTCAAATCAGTGTTTGACAGGGCCTTGACATACACTGTCAGAACCATAAAATGGATTGAAGATGAATAACGAAATTTGGCACAGAATTACATCTTAGACTGACATTTTCTGTGACGTAATTTTCCATTTCTGTAAATGTGTTTTCAAGCTATACGAATGTGGTCTCATTCTACTGGAAAGTACCCTCGTACTGTCATTTTAGTCTGCTGCCATTTGTTAAGTACTGTCATTTACTTCATAAATAACATCATTGTTAGTCTCCCCAGCATTTGTTAAGTACTATCATTGATCGTCAAAGGTTACACCAGTGTTAGTTTGCCTAACAGTTGTTAGGTACTGTCATTTACCTTCATAGATAACATCATTGTTAGTCTCCCCAGCATTTGTTAAGTACTATCACTGATCGACAATCGTTGACCTTCAGAGATAACAACAGTGTTAATCTGCCCAACAGTTTTGTCTTTCACTTGCCATGAAGGAAAATGGATTCAGAGTTTTGTGTTACATGTTTATAAATTAATCCTCTGACTCCCTCATCCTATCCTTCAGCATTATGCATTGTCAGCATGACAGTGAAGCAAAAACTTAACCCTTTCACTCCCTCACCCTATCCAACAGTTTCCTGCAGGAAGCTGGTGGATTGGGTGAGGGAGTGAAAGGGTTAAGTTTTTGCAGTCGGTAAATAGGGTGCAGGATGAAAGAGTTAATACTACTGCCAGTAATTAATTACGTACTAATTGCTTGAATTGGAAACTGCCCCTTAAGAAAAAGCTTTCTTTGTAGCAGGGCAGAACTTCCAGGATATAGGTAGATTTTTTTTTTCACTTGCAATTTTTGCATGGTGTGATAACACTGAAAATTACTTAATTTGTGATATGATTTTAGAGATGCATGATGAATAGTTAGCTGACTGGTAGACATTGACTGGGCTGTTCAGTTCCAAAGAAATAATGTGAATTTCAACAGACCATAAGATTGGGAGGGAAAGGAAGAGAGAGAGAGAGAGAGAGAGAGAGAGAGAGAGAGGAGAGAGAGAGAGAGAGAGAGAGAGAGAGAGAGAGAGAGAGAGAGAGAGAGAGGAGAGGAGCATGTCTATTTGTAAAAATGTGTTTAAGTAAGAGACTACTGAGAGAGAGAGAGAGAGAGAGTGTGTGTGCATGTGTGTGCATGAGTGTGTGTGTATGTGTTTGTGTATATGTGTGTGTGTGTGTGTGTGTGTGTGTACGTGTGTGTGTGTGTGTACGTGTGTGTGTGTGTGTACGTGTGTGTGTGTGTGTGTTGTGTGTGTGTTGTGTGTGTGTGTGTGTGTGTGTGTGTGTGTGTGTGTGTGTGTGTGTGTGTGTGTGTGTGTGTGTGTGTGTGTGTGTGTGTGTGTGTGTGTGTGTGTGTGTGTGTGTGTGTGTGTGTGTGTGTGTGTGTGTGTGTGTGTGCATTTGAAACCTGGCATTTGTGTCTCCAAAGGACTACTTTTACCTTGACTGTGTCGGTAGGTGAAGTGACCTGGCCTTAGGACCCTGACATAGGGCTGTTATCTTATTGTGTGGCTGACATTTTGTAGCTCCCAAGGTGATAGCCTGTAATTAATTCCTTAGTGGTGGTGACTTTCGGGAGCAGGTACAGAAAACCCTTTGGTTCAGAACTGTAGAAATGTGCAAGCGAAGAGAGAGAGAAGAGAGAGGAGATTGTGTACCTGTATGTATTATCAGTCAGTAATAGAATAGGTGTGAAGAGGCTGTCGGCTTAATTTTCTGATCATGTCATTCAAAAGGTGACCGAGTTTGATACATTTGCTGATCTGTTCTTTGGTGTGGTTGTTGGGAACGTTGTGTTTTTCAAAACAAAAGAAGCAGACATGGCTGTTCTGAGCAGTTTATTTCATTTCTTGTTGTGTGATTATGAAAGAAAGTTAGAGAGAAATCTGTGGACAAACAAACAAAGAAACAAACCTATATGTAGTGATTAAAATAACTTTTTTTTTTCCGAATTCATGTTATTGTTCTTTTTGTTGGGGGATGGGAGTGGAAATGTTAAAGGTGACAGAGACAGGGGGGGGGGTGATAATATATATCTTATTGTGTGACCGACATTTTGTCACGCACACACACACATCACACAACACACACACACACACACACACACACACACACACACACACCACACACACACACACACACACACACACACACACACACACACACACACACACACACACACACACACATACACACATCACACACAAACACAAAACACACACACACACATATGTATACAATTTATATATGTATAATATATATATATATGTGTGTGTGTGTGTGTGTGTGTGTGTGTATGACAAAATGTCGGTCACACAATAAGATATATATTCTCTCCCCCCATAATGGCATGTGGGTGTAACTTAACAGCAACCTTATGTGTCAGTGCTGTTGGGGGCACAAACTGACATTAGGTGAGGAATGATAGTTGTTAAAGTTTACTGTGACTAAATAGTGATTGATGCTGTTCATAGCATAGTGCTGTTAATAGGTACTGAGATCTGCACAGGTGGCTGATCCTCAGAAATTTGCCTTCAGTTATACAAATAACATATTGTAAATTTAGTGACAAAGTAGGTTAGCAAAGCTCCATCCCTAAAAATATGTATGGGTAGTGAAGCTGCAGTTAATCATAGATATGTTTTTTATTTGCCTCCATTTGCTTATTGAAACCACTCCTTGTAACAATGCGTGTGTAGCAGTTTTATGAGGATTACTCCAGGCTATTATTGGTGAGTCATCAGTGCATGCTCATGAATAACTTTGAAACCAAGAAGCCCTCACATACGACATTATTGTTATTCTGATGTTTTGGTCTGAAGTTTTAGAGAATGTGTCATAGAAGACATTGCATCTGCAAGGGATTAGGATACAAATCGTATACACACAGGAAAATGACAGCACAATGTGTATTTTTCTTCATTTGTTGTTGCATTTCTTGCTTATATTTATTTATGTTGTATTTATTTTCTGCAGAGTTGGAAATTCCACATCACAAGATAGAATAAATCAGGAAAAAGTATGCATCAGATAAATTTCAGCTGAATAAAATTAATTTTATTGTCTTACTTTATGAAAGCGATTTTGAACATACTTATTGAATTCTTTTATCATAATGGGTGAGGGTGACTTTGAAAATAGGTTTTTGATTTTATTGTCATGATGCATGAATATTACTTTAAATCCTGTCTTGATCATTTCAAGTTTACAAGAAATTTCTGAGATGATGATCAATAATCAAACAGGTACCAAAAGACATAATATCTTTTTCTGTCATTTTGTGTGCGCAGGATACTGTGAGTCCTTCTAGTACATCAACATATGCTGAGTATGACTTTGATGGTCTAGAGACTCTGAATGGTTCCAGTAGTACACCTGCCACTGTCAATGGCAGCAGCTTTGTGGACGACCTGAGCGGCATCAATCTCATCAACAGCAATAGCATTGCAGATGATGGCTTATTTGTCCCACAGTTCAACAGCACTGTGCTAGCACCACCTGTTGTTTCTGAGGACGAGGGGGATAGTGCCATTAGTGGGCGCTCGTCTGAAATTAATGAAAACAGGTAAGGCCTGGGCCTTTACAATTCTTAGAGCATAGGTGTGTGGATATTGTTTGCTTGCTTGTTTATTAATTGGATAAGAAAGTGCTCACTTGGTATGTGCAGTTTGCTGAAGTATAGATAATGGATTGTGAGTATGAGCACTAGCGTATTTTGTGTGTGTGTGTGTGTGTGTGTGTGTGTTGTGTGTGTGTGTGTGTGTGTGTGTGTGTGTGTGTGTGTGTGTGTGTGTGTGTGTGTGTGTCGTGTGTCGTGTGTGTGTGTGTGTGTGCGTGTGTGGTGTGTGTGTGTGTGTTTTCTGTATTTTGTGGTAATTCTGTTTAGTTTACTTTGTGTGTTCACAGTTGTTTGGCAGTTGTTGCTTGTCACTTTATGTGGCATTTACCACATGAATTGGCTAATTCAGTGCTCTCACATCATTATCTCATTACCAATCATATGGCAGTCAGTCCTTGTCATTGTTATGTCATTACAATTATATGGCATCGTGCTCCTTCATTGTTTGATATTACACAGTTATATGGCAGTCAGTGCTCCTTGCATTGTCTTTAATATACTTACAAGTTATATGCGTCTGTGCTCCTTGTCATTGTCTGATATTACTACAGTTATATGGCAGTCAGTGCTCTTGCATTGTTGATATTACCACAGTTTATGGCAGTCAGTGCTCTTGCCATTGTCTGATATTACCACAAGTTATATGGCAGTCGTGCTCTTGCCATTGTCTGATATTTCCACAATTTTATGGCATCAGTGCTCCTTGCCATTTTCTGATATCACCACAATTTTATGGCAATCAGTGGTCGTTGCCGTTTTCTGATATCACCACAATTATATGGCAATCAGTGGTCGTTGCGTTTTTGATATCACCACAATTATATGGCAATCAGTGGTTGTTGCCGTTTTCTGATATCACCACAATTATATGGCAATCAGTGGTCTTTGCCGTTTTCTGATATCACCACAATTATATGGCAATCAGTGGTCTTTGCTGTTTTCTGATATCACCACAATTATATGGCAATCAGTGGTCGTTGCCGTTTTCTGATATCACCACAATTATATGGCAATCAGTGGTCGTTGCCGTTTTCTGATATCACCACAATTATATGGCAATCAGTGGTCGTTGCCTTTTTCTGATATCACCACAATTATATGGCAATAAGTGGTCGTTGCCGTTTTCTGATATCACCACAATTATATGGCAATCAGTGGTCGTTGCCGTTTTCTGATATCACCACAATTATATGGCAATCAGTGGTCGTTGCCGTTTTCTGATATCACCACAATTATATGGCAATCAGTGGTCGTTGCCATTTTCTGATATCACCACAATTATATGGCAATCAGTGGTCGTTGCCTTTTTCTGATATCACCACAATTATATGGCAATCAGTGGTCGTTGCCTTTTTCTGATATTACTACAGTTATATGACAAGGCAGTGCTCCTTGCCTTTTTCTGATATTACCACAATTATATGGCAGGCAGTGTGTGCCAGCTTTTTGTATTTTTATTGTGGAAACATTTTGTTAGTGGTAGACTTTAATATCAAAACGTTTCTATATTGTGTAATCATTTTATGAGTAGTAGACTGTAATGTCAAATTTGTTTTCAGATATGGAGCATGTGTGAATATTAGAACTTGAGTTTTTTCAAGGTTTTATGATGCTCATGAAATGTAACAGCAGCTTAATAAAATAATGAGAAATTTGAACATTCTTTACATATTGTTTCATTATTGAATTATTCAAGAACCTGACGTTGCTGATAAGAAGTAACAAATATGAAGAATTATTCTAACAATTATGAAGAATTATTCTAAGCATTCTTCATGACAAATATAGAGAAATATTCTGAGTATTCTTTATGAAGCATATGGATTAATAAGGTTATGAAGAATCATTCTAGGTGTTGTTTGGAAGGTATATGAAATACTCATTTTGGCCTGAAATAAATAATAGCAAGTATGAAAAATCTGTTTTTAACTGTATTTTTGTTTGTGTAGTGTTCTGGTAGGCCTACACTACTGAGAAAGAAAATTTTAGAAGATTTTTATTAACCGTGCTCTATACAGTGTGTGAATTGTTCCAGTAGGCCTGAAATTACTGATGAAGAAAACTATGAAGACTTTGGTGAAGTGGAATCTGAGGCAGATGTCTCTGATCAAGGCCTGTAAGTATTGGCTCTTTTCTTGTATGGCTTTTCTGTTTAACTGCCTTTTGTTTAATTTGAGCCTTCTGGAACATTGGTGGGAAGCAGGGTGTGAAGTGATTAAAAATTAAAAAAAAAAAAAGTTTATTCATTAGTGGTTTGTTTAACTAATTTGACTGCAGATATGAGTCTGTGTGCTGATTGGGGTTGCTGTTTTTCTTTCTTATGTTCCACTGTTTTAAATTTTTTGAATTACTATTGTATTAGTTTTAAAATGGATGTCATATGTATGAAACTTTTTATCAGGAATGTTTCAGTACCCATTCACAGGAACATGCCATTGTTGGATTTAAAAAACAAACAAGTGAACAGCAATCAAACAGGAAATATGCAGTGTTTGAGTAAATTTTGTTGTGATCTTAGATAAAACAACCAGGACAAGGGAAATGGATACATCATGTAAACGGCCATATCTTTGGAAATACAATAAAATGACCAAATTTGATCAGAGCAAGACAAATGGACGCATCACATAAACAACCATATCTTTGAAAAGACAGTAGGATGAACAAATTCCTGGAATACTCATAATTGTTAGTGTAGTGGAAAGGAGGTAATTTATCACACACTACAATGTTTTGTTTATATTGTGGAAATAGTTTCTCAGGTTATTTTAAAAACTTTTTATGATAGTAGCTTATATTTTACGCATCTTTGTTTTTCTGTTTGTTTGTTGTATCTCTTTCTTTTTCATTCTCTTGACTTTGTGTTAGGACCACATCCTTACCGTTACATGTGTTAGGACCACATCCTTACCATTACATGTGTTAGGACCACATCCGTACCATTACATAGCATTCAGTGTTAAAACTGAATTATTTTGATCTAGAACACACCAGATTTCAGACTAGACACTTGTTTTAAATACAACACATAACTTTATAAGGTAAGACAGGTGTTTGATTTTTGGCACATGTGTCTGTTTCAAAACAAGCAGGATGTCTGCAGTCGACAAGTAGAAAAAGTAATTAACATTAGACAGGTTAACAAAATAAGCTGTGGATGAAACAAATGATACAAATATATAGATTTTCTCTTCCTTGCATTTTGACAAGGCACAAAGTTCAGTGTAATATGTTTCATGAGATTTGGCTTTATGCTTTAGAGAGTGGTAGTAAGCACACCCAAATATTTTTTTGATTTTGGCTTTGGAGCTCTCAGCCTGACCTTAAGTTGAAGGGAAGATTGTTTTGAATGTGAGCAACCGAGTGTTTGCATCTTCTATTCTGTATTCATCTAACTTTTGGTGAGCTGGTTTTGAAAACGATATGTCTAAAAGCTTAAATGATTTTTGGTTTGATGAGTATGAACAACATTTGGAAATCAGATTGTTTATCTGGCTTGAGAAATTTTGGTGAAATTTAAAGTTGTTATTTTCAATCATTTGAATTTTTGAAGGAGTCTTTGAATGGAGATTTTTCATTTGTATTTTTGAAATAGTCTGGATGATGAGACATTTCTAGAAGATGCACATTTGTATGAAGACTTGATTGCGATTCCAGCACCCCAGTAACCTCCAGGAAACGTGGAGACAAGAAGGATTCAATGTCAAGGAATCATAAAAAAGCCTGGTACTTGCCTAGTCCTCTGATTCTTGCAATTAACTATTGTATTTCTTTAGTTTGGGCAGTGTTGTGGGCATGCTGCTATTTGCTTCATTGCAGTCACTACTGTCAGCTTTTGTGGTGGGAATAATGTTGTCTTACTGTATTTTTGTACGCTTTCTATCCCTGTTGCCTTCTTTAATGTAACATTACTGTTTATATGTTAATGGTGTAGGCATACTTCAGCTTTCATAAATAATGTATATAGCTAGCTATATTACAATAGTTTAATGTAATAAAGTCACTTAAAAGATGAAATCACTGTTTTTATTACTTTCAACCGAGATTGAGCTGTTACCATTGAACAGTCAAAAGATGACTGTTTTTTCCCTCATTATAAAGGCTTCCCATTATTTGTATCCGTTCATTTTTTTTTTAATCAGACTAAATGACTGTTTTAATTTGTATTTTTAGGATAGTTTCAGCTGCTGGTAGCATGAGGACTGAAAATATCAGCTTCATGTTTTCTTTTGCTTTAAATGTTGACTTTATTTGAAATTTGTGCAAGTGGATCTGGAGGTTGTTAAGTTTGTGCTGGTGGATCTGGAAGGTGGTTGAATGGGAGGATAGGGCAAGAACATTTAATGATAATGATAACGATAATGATGATAATTATTCCATTTATACAGGGCAAGCAGTCGGTGTCAGAGAATTCTCTATGCACTTTAGGAAAAAAAAGTTCAGGGGTGGGGTGGGAAGGTTTCCATGTCAGTACATTAATGCAGTACAAATGCAGTCTGATACATACAAATATAGTTCATCAAAAATAACAGCAAAACATAGCATGAAATTAGAAATTGATGTATGATGTCACCTAGTAAATACAATCTTTCACACACACCACACACACACACACACACACACACACACACACACACACACACACACACACACCACACACACACACACACACACACACACACACACACACACACACACACACACACACACACACAACAAACACAAACACACACACACACACACACACACACACACACACACACACACACACACACACACACACACACAGACACACACTCACTCACTCACACACACACACACACACACACACACACACACACACACACACACACACACACACACACACACACACACACACACACACACAAGAGAAAGCAAATGGATACACATGAATATGCTCACATATACACATGCGCACACATATGCACCTCAGAGGTGGCAGGGTTACTGAGTCAGTACAGTAATGTAGCAACAACAGATAATTCATTACCACTATTGGTATGTGGGTATATAAGGATGTTACTAGAGATGCTGAGGATGAACATCTAATTGACAGTGCAGTCATTTTGTATATATTTCTTTGTTTTTGTACCCATTAACATTTGCTTACAAATGAAAATGCTGTTTGTTGTATATTATCAAGAGAAACAGTATACCAATTAACATTTGCTTACAATTGACAGATGCTGTGCTGTATAGTATCAGGAGACAGCTTATAATTGTACATTTGTTCTTGTAAAATTGCAGTAGTTACTGCTTTTCCATGGAATAATTACTTTACAGATTTTCTTTCCATATTCTTTTAATTATTTCATATGTTATTATTACATCAATTATTATTACATTAATTGTTCTCTTTCAAACTCATGCTGTTTCGTGACATAAAGTGTTTTTACTTCAACAAGATATCATTTTATTTCATTTCTGTCAACGTATTTAATTCTTTTACTCCCTCGATGCATGGCTGGTACTGGTGTTGGATATGATTTATATTTATTTTATGCTGGATCGAGTGCTTCTTTTTCAGTGGTGTTCTGTGATTTCTTGCGATGTTGTTGCTTCGTATTTTGTTGGTGGTGTTCTTGTGGGACTGTGGACATCAGATTAGATATTTGTATTGTACTTAACATATTGGCTAACATCTGTAGTGTAGTTACTTAGTGAAGTCCAATAAATTGCTTGATCAGTACAACACATGATTATGTGTTTGTTTATTGTATATTTTGAGTGCAGAGACACTATCTTGAGAAAAGTCGACCTGAAACTGAAACTAGTTTTAAAATTTCTTTATAGGTTTTGATATGGTGTTGTGCCCTTACAGTTTAATTTTGCTTCTGTACTGAAGTGACCAGATTTATTTTAATAATTGTAACTTACTGTTTTGATAATACTTGTCTGGCAGTCAATCATTGTTAAAACAAAACAGTTATCAGACTACATTTCCAGTGTTTTAGAAACTACAGGTTCTTTAGTAGATTTTGTTCCTTTGTTACATTTAATTCTAACTGTGAAGTAAGGAATTTTTGATCGAAATGGCTCTTGGTTATACTGAATTTGTAATATTGAAGAAGAATGGATACCTTGCAGGTTCTGAGTTTTAAGTTTTGACAAGTTTTCTTATTTATCACAGGATTCTTTTCAGTAGCACTTTCAAGTTGAGTTTTTCTGCTGTTGGTGTGAGTTTCAGTTGAAGTACGCTCAGATGCACATAAGTTCATGCACAAGCACACATACACTTATACATGCTTGTTTGTTTGCATGTACACCCTTACATGAATGCACATACATTTTGTGCACACACACACGCACTCTTACAAACACACACCACACACTCTAACACACACTCTTACACCAACACAACTCACTGACACACAGACACAACACACACACACACACACAAAACCACAACACACACACACACACACACACACACACACACACACACACACACACACACACACACACATAGTAACACACACACCACTAACAGAAACACCCACACGCAAGTATATCACAACACGAACACAACATCAACTATTATGAAATGACAAGCATGGCATAAGCTCTTTATTCTCACTATAATTCAGTTTTAACTGTAAGCCCTATTCATCTGCAAGTGTTAACAAACATTGTATAAATTGAAGTTCTATCTATCTGCTATGTAAACAAAACCGATAAAATACATAGTAGTCTTGCAGACTTAAATTTGCATTTGTTTACATGCATTGTTATTGTACATCTTACTCTTCTAAACAGAGAGAGAGAGAGAGAGAGAGAGAGAGAGAGAGAGAGAGAGAGGAGGGGAGAGAGAGGAGAGAGGAGAGAGAGAGGAGAGAGAGAGAGAGAGGAGGAGCACATGCGTGCTAGCTTTGTGAATTTCTAAGAGTCAGTGGTTCTGTTTGGTGGAAGATTACAGACTTGCTTTCACAGATAATCTTTTCTTTGCTTGGGAATGGATAATTATCTTTGCTTTAGTATCCACCTTTACTAAAAAGAAAGTCTGGCTACAGGTGCAATCCTGGAGATGAAATGTGTACTGGCTTCATTATGTGCTTATTGATAATAGGGTGCTTTGGGATGGTGATGATAATATTAAGTATTAGCACTCATGCCTTTGGGTGGTGATGGTAGTGTTTAGTATTGGCACTGGCACACTTCTGTTGCATGTTTGATTTTGCTTCTATATTTGTTCATCTGTATTTGTCATGTACATAGATCTTGATTGTTTGTACAAATGAAATGTGTAGCTTTCAGTCAACATGTTTGTAAGACTGTTTTAAGTGAATTCTTACATGTTTTTTTCTTGTATTGTAAGAGTCATTATTGTGAAATTCTATAGTTTCCACTTGTGATTTGTTGGCTTATTATTGTTGAAACAATGATTTTTTATTGCTTTTTGGCCAGATTATGATTTGTAGGCAACTGTGCTTATATTTCATAGATTCAAGCCATAATGTTCTCAAATTGACCTTTCGGTAATTGTTTTCTGTATGTGGTGTTCAATTTTATATATATATTTCTCAATGCAGTCATGCATATTTTATGCTTTTTTTGCTTGTTGGATTGTTTAAAATATTCGGATAATTCCAGAAAATTTTTTGCTTCTTACTTGATTTTGTATTTGAGAAATGTTAAATTTTTTTGTATATGATGATGTAAACTTTAGTTCCTAAAGATGTCATTGTCTTGTCACGATGTCTTAGATCATAATATTCATTAAGATTGATGAATTGTGTAAGTAGACAGGTGAGTGGAGATTTGTTTGTGGATTATTTTGCTGGAAAGTCTCTAAACTTTTTACATTTCTCCTTCATATTTCACAGGCCTAAGTGGAACTCATTTGATTCTGCGCTGTAAGAAGTTTCAAAAATTATATTACGATTGGTGGTTTTTGATAGATTTCTCTCATGAAGCTGAATACAATCAAATAAAATGTCTTCAGTCCCTCGGTAGTGACCCTATTGGAATGTTAAAAGGAACATTAAAAGTCAGTTATCTCCCCCTGTTCCAAAATATATTGACTCATTTATTGATAGCCTTGTTGATTCATGAGAGAAAGCTATCAAGTAGTTCATTTGAATGGGAATCTTGGTATTTAGAGATAAGACCCCACACCGTACAAAGCATAAACCTCCCCAAAACATAAAAACTCCTTTTACCCTTGCTTCTTAGAATCTTGATTTTGTAAATGAACTAATTGCCTTTTGTCCATTTGAGAGGGAAATTCCTGAGCATCTAGAAATTAGAAATATCATGCGTTGGAAAATTTTGCCTCAAATCATAGGCAAAAAAAAATCCTTATCCCTTACTAGATGCCCTGGTGAATGGGAATTTTAATTTGCTTTCAGAGCCTTTAGCTCATGAATGAATTCATGATGCATAGTGTGAACAAAACCTACTATAAAGACCAGAAAGTGGTGTTCCTTTGCCCATTATTTTATCATTTGCTTCTCACATCATCTTGGTTGTTTCAGAAATACACATAAACAGTTTGACTTTTAGACTGTTTGACTTTTGTTTTTAATTTTTGTTTCTTATTTTTATTTGGTGTACCAGTGGGTGCAGTTTTAATACACACACCCATGTCCCCACCATACGCCTTACCCTGGTGTCCTTTTGTCTGTTGTGTTATTTTTTCACATGCTTTCCACAACTCATGCATAATTGCATATAATAAACAGATGCAATCGTGCTCATTGCATGCATGAACACACAGAGGCTCAAATGCATGTATGACACACACACACACACATACACACTTGCTTGCATAAACAGGCATTGATGCATGCTACAACAGCACGCACATGTGCATGTAGACATGCACGCATGCGCGCACACACACACAGCCACACCATCACACACACACACACACACACACACACACACACACACACACACACACCACACACACACACACACACACACACACTACACACTCACACTCACAGACACACTCACAACACACCACACAAGCTTGTCTGTAGTCTCTAATTTATTTTGTTTTATCCTGTAGTTTCTAATTTACAGGAATTGTGCTACTGTTTTTCTTATAGTACATAACTATCCCACTTTCCTACTGTTTTTTCTTATAGTTTAATTATCCCACTTTCCTACGTTATTTCTTATAGTAACTAAAGATCCCACTATCCTACTGTTTTTCTTATAGACAAACTCCCTTCCTACTGTTTTATCTATAGTACTAACTATCCACACTTTCTACTGTATTTATCTTATAGTACATAAACTATCCCACTTTCCTACTGTTTTTCTTATAGTACTCAAACAATCCCACTTCTCCTACTATTTTCTTATAGATAGTACTAAACTAACCCACTTCCTACTTTATCTTATAGACAAACTAACCCACCTTCTAACTGTTTCTTATAGTACTACAACTATCCCACATCACACATTGTTTTTCTCTATAGTCTTATATTTTCTACTGTTTTTATGGTTCTATCCCATTTTCTACTGTTTTTCTTATAGTACTAAACTATCCCACTTTCCTACTGTTTTTCTTATAGTACTAAACTATCCCACTTTCCTACTGTTTTTCTTATAGTACTAAACTATCCCACTTTCCTACTGTTTTTCTTATAGTACTAAACTATCCCACTTTCCTACTGTTTTTCTTATAGTACTAAACTATCCCACTTTCCTACTGTTTTTCTTATAGTACTAAACTATCCCACTTTCCTACTGTTTTTCTTATAGTACTAAACTATCCCACTTTCCTACTATTTTTCTTATAGTAGTATACTAAACTATCCCACTTTCCTACTGTTTTTCTTATAGTATTAAACTATCCCACTTTTCTACTGTTTTTCTTATAGTATTAAACTATCCCACTTTCTACTGTTTTTCTTATAGTACTAAACTATCCCACTTTCCTACTGTTTTTCTTATGGTGCTAAACTATCCCACTTTTCTACTGTTTTTCTTATAGTACTAAACTATCCCACTTTCCTACTGTTTTTCTTATAGTACTAAACTATCCCACTTTCCTACTGTTTTTCTTATAGTACTAAACTATCCCACTTTTCTACTGTTTTTCTTATAGTACTAAACTATCCCACTTTCCTACTGTTTTTTCATAGTACTAAACTATCCCACACGTTTTTAGTTCTACCACTTTCTATGTTTTCTTATAGTACTAAACTATCCCACTTTCCTACTGTTTTTCTTATAGTACTAAACTATCCCACTTTCCTACTGTTTTTCTTATAGTACTAAACTATCCCACTTTCCTACTGTTTTTCTTATGTAGTGCTAAACTATCCCACTTTCTACTGTTTTTCTTATAGTATAAACTAAACTTTCCCTTTCTTTTTAATTCCATTACTGTTTTTCTTATAGTACTAAACTATCCCACTTTCCTACTGTTTTTCCTTATAGTACTAAACTATCCCACTTTTCTACTGTTTTTCTTATAGTACTAAACTATCCCACTTTTCTACTGTTTTTCTTATAGTGACTAAACTATCCCACTTTCCTACTGTTTTTCTTATAGTACTTAAACTATCCCACTTTTCTACTGTTTTTCTTATAGTACTAAACTATCCCACTTTCCTACTGTTTTTCTATAGTATAAACTATCCCACTTTTCTACTGTTTTTCTTATAGTACTAAACTATCCCACTTTCCTACTGTTTTTCTTATAGTACTAAACTATCCCACTTTTCCTACTGTTTTTCTTATAGTACTAAACTATCCCACTTTCCCTACTGTTTTTCTTATAGTACTAAACTATCCCACTTTTCACTGTTTTTCTTATATACTAAACTTATCCCACTTTCTACTGTTTTTCTTATAGTGCTAAACTATCCCACTTTCCTACTGTTTTTCTTATAGTATAAACTATCCCACTTTTCCTACTTTTTTCTTATAGTACTTAAACTATCCCACTTTTCTATGTTTTTCTTATAGTGCTAAACTATCCCATTTTCCTACTTTTTTCTTATAGTATTAAACTATCCCATTTCCTACTGTTTTTCTCATATATAAACTATCCCACTTTCCTACTGTTTTTCTTATAGTATTAAATATCCCACTTTTCTACTGTTTTTCTTATAGTACTAAACTATCCCACTTTCTACTGTTTTTCTTATAGTATTAAACTATCCCACTTTTCTACTGTTTTTCTTATAGTACTAAACTATCATTCCCACTGTTTTTCTTATAGTACTAAACTATCCCACTTCCCACTGTTTTTCTTATAGTACTAAACTATCCACTTTCCTACTGTTTTTCTTATAGTGCTAAAACTATCCCACTTTCCTACTGTTTTTCTTATAGTATTAAACTGTCCCACTTTCCTACTATTTTTTCTTATAGTACTAAACTATCCCACTTTTCTATTGTTTTTCTCTATAGTACTAAACTATCCCATTTTCCTACTATTTTTCTTATAGTACTAAACTATCCCACTTTCCTACTGTTTTTCTCATAGTACTAAACTATCCCACTTTCCTACTGTTTTTCTTATAGTACTAAAGTATCCCACTTTTCTACTATTTTTCTTATAGTGCTAAACTATCCCACTTTTCTACTGTTTTTCTTATAGTATTAAACTATCCCACTTTCCTACTGTTTTTCTTATAGTACTAAAGTATCCCACTTTCATGTAGCATGTTAAAATATTCAGTGTCCACCCAATTTATTTTTATTGCAATTTTCAAATGGTAGACACTGTCACATATCAATTAAGGTTGGAACTACCAAACATTAATCACATCTGAGAAGATGGAAAAACAAAGATAATAAATACCTCTGTAATGACAACAACAATCCTGGTGATTTATTGTACCAATATGCCCAGTGACAACTTCATTGTTCTTAATAGAAAGGAGTTCATATACTTGTACATCAATGAGCAATTATTGGAAACTTTTTGGATCATGAATACACTTTTGATTTGTATGAAAACAACATTACATTGATGCTTTGTGAAATAAATTTCTACTTCTACATGTTCTTTATTGCTGAGAGTGAGATGTGCACACAATCTTACAGTACATTTGCATATGTCATTTCTTGTAAGATTTTGTGTTGTTTGTCTTTCAAACTAATCTATGAGTAAAGTTACTGGTAAAGTTACTGACCCATTCCTTTTGTTTATTTCTTTGTTAATGTGTTCTTTTTATAAAAATCTGATTAATGTTGTATTTTGAATGTGTTTGATTCTCTATGTAGTCTTGTATTTTGATATGAATTTATCTTACATGTGGGTTATATATATTTCAGCACCAACAGAAGGCTTACTACTGCTGCCCTGGCAAGGTAATGAAAACATAACATACTCTGTGTTATGTTACACAGTAGTTTTTTTTATAAACTGATACAGATCTAAAGATTGTATACAAACTGAACAGTGTGCAAACATAGTGTAAATGATATACTTTATATTATGTTGAAAAGTTGTTGTGTTGAACTGGTGCTGGCTTTCAGATCTGATTATTTTACAGAAATGTTTACAAAGTGGTAGTGTCACAATTAATCATAGCATGTGTGTTGAGTCTAGAGTGAGCAGTTGTATAGTTCCAATGTGAACGTGAAGGTGATCATGTCTGAAGTGTACTAAACAGGACCAGAATATGTTATCAGTTGTTGCGTTTATGATTATATTATTATTTTATTTCTATTGCGCTGACAAATTGCATTCAATGAAAACTGGAAACACTATATTTCAGCATTGAAAAAAGAAATCATAAACAGTACTTTATTGCAAAATCAGCTGGCAGGTTTTTTGTGTCAGTGAGTCCTTTCTGCTGTCACCACATGGTTTGAGATACAAGTGCAATTCACTTTGTTGGTTAAAGACAATAAGAACACAGAAAAGCAGTCAAGGGAACTGAAATTAACCTGCCAGGAAGTAACATTTGCTGGCCATCTGGTGATAGATTATCCCCCTTTCTGGTGGTTGAAATTTTCATGGCTTTTATTCTATAGGTTTCTCTCTTCTTCTTTTCTTTCTTTTTCTGTTTGGAAACCAGACATCAGTGTTCCATAGATTTATCAGTGATAAACTGGAACATAAAGCATATTCAGTTTATGGTGTTTTGTCTGTGTAATAGTATTGGTTTTCTTAGTTTGATGATTTGTTCTTTCATGGTTTTGTTCATTTTCTGTGTGTGTTTTTTCTCTCTATCACTTTCTCTCACTTCTTTGTTTCTTCTTTGTCTTCTGTTTTCGTACTTGTTGTGTTTTTTTTACTTCATGCTGATCAGATGTTATATGTTTTTAATATTTCGTGCTGATCAGACTTTGTTTTTTCTTCCACTGTATTGGAATTATTGTGTTTATTACAGCCAGTTGCAGCGAAGCTCACGGGAAGTCACCCCCAGCAGCACTCGTCGCAGCAGCTATGGTTCAGATGAAATTTTTGATGATATCGATGGCAACTTCCAGGACCTCAATGGCAGGGTAAATATTTTCAGAATTGTGTCTTAACTCTTTAATTCTCACTGCCTTTCACCTGCTTCCTGCATTCTTCTTAACTCTTCCCCCCCTTCCCCCCCTTCCCCTATCCACCAGCTACCTGCATCCTTCTTAACTCTTTCACTTCCTCTTTCACTCCCTCACCCTGTCCACCAGTTACCTGCACTCTTCATAAGCAGGGCTTAAAACATTCCGCATCTGGGCAGAATTCCACGATTTCAGTTTGTAAAAAACAAACAAAAAAAACCCAACAAAAACCCGAAAGGAGCAAGGCATCCGTGATCGGCTTACAAGCGTTCATAGCAACGGTGCGCGAAAGGAGCAAGGCATCCGTGATCGGCTTGCAAGCGTTCATAGCAATGGTGCGCAAGTTATGGCCCCCGGACCCCCCTAGTTTCAGTGGTTTTTTCCTCCTCCTGTTTTAAGCCCTGCTTAAGCCTTTCACTCCCTGACCCTGTTCTGTCCATCAGCTTAACGCATCCTTCTTAGTCTTTTCAACATGTCACTGTACCCACTAGCTACTGACGTCTGTCTTAATCCTTTTACTCCCTCAAACTATTCACAACCTTTGTAATCCTTGTACTCCTTCACCCTGTCTGCCAGCTATCTGTACGCTTCTTAACCTTCTCTCCTTCATCCTATCCACCAGCTGCCTTCATCCTTCTCATCTCTTTCACTACCTTATCCCATCCACTATTTTATTTCATCCTTGATCTTTTCACTTAGTCCCCCTATCCACCAGCTTAATGTAACCAACCAATTTTTGCAGGGAGTTAAATGGTTAATTTTTTTCTACATCTTTGGATATGTACCAAAACACACAGTTGTATTGTAAGAAAATATGGACTAACCACTGATTAAAGTGTATGTGCTGTCTTGTGATTTAAAAAAAATCCTGTGTCAGTTATTGTGATACTATTAGCATTGAAGTTTTCATGCTGGTGGCGTTACAGCTTCTGTCATGGAAAAGTCTAAAACTGTATATTTCGCAACAGTTTTCATGTAGTTGAATAAAGATGTGGGGTGATTAATCTTCCTGCTTTATTGTTTTATTGAACTTTGGTAAAGGACAGTGAATTCTGTTTTTTAAAGATTAAGGGAAAAAAGATTCTGCTGTCTTGCACTTCCATTACAATATTTTTGATTCACTGAATATGAATTTGATCACCCATCCTTTGGCATCTTAGTAATGATTTGTTTTAAATATGCTTGATCATCTCTTGGTTGCGGGGTAGAATTTTTGTGTCATAGATAGCAGCCGCTTTTTGTGTGTGTGATGTGAACACCCTGTTTTCTGTCACTTTTTTCCTTTGCCAGAGTCTTTTTGTCATTTTCATTTTCTGCCCACTGATCCATTCATCAGTATTAAATTTTTGTTGTTGTTGAAAGTCACTTATTGCAATCCATGAAATGCATGCTAGACCTCTGAATTCTGATGCCTATGCCGTGATATTGTAAACACTGGGATACCCATCTTGCAGTGTTAATGACACTGGAATTGGCACTAGCTGTCAGGTTCTGCAGTGTTAGGAGGAATGTGGCATTTATTGTTGATTTGTTTATACTGTACGTTTTTTGTTGTTGTATTTTTGTTTGAAAATGTTCTAACTCTTTTGGCCATTGCCATTCATGTGTTATACAGTTACTGGAAATTTTGGACCACTGGACATGCATTGTCGACAAGGAAGAATCAGAGGACACAACAAACAAAGACATCCAGAAGGCTTTTGAAAGAGTCCCATATCGCAGACTCTTGTTGAGAATGAAACCACACAGCAGCTTTCATGGAAAAATATTCCGAAAAATTGAGAGTCTGCTCTTTAATAGGCAAGAGAGGGTAATGATGAATAGAACAAAATTATATAAATGAAAAATAACTGTGGTCATCTGCATGCTACATTGCTAGGCATCCCTCAGTCTGGAGATTTATGGAAATATACCACTGGGTAAATGTCAGTCTTATCAACATTATTTGCTGTGGGTGTATAGTCTTATGTAATTGTCGCATTGAAAGACTGATGCTGTTCTTCTGCTTGAAATTAGGCCTTTTTTGCATTGCTGTGTGCCAGAGCAAATGTCTGCATTTTATGGTTGGTTCACTAAACTGCCCAGTATTCAGCCATTTGTTAAGATATCTCTAAGATGTTTTGCATGTTTTTCTGGTTATACCCCTGGCTATTATGTGGTGTAAGTAGAACTTGATTTTGTTGGTAATCATTTTGGGAGAGGTGGATATAATGTACATTTTGTACCAAAAATGACAAATTCAGAACATAAACACAGTCTTTACATCACATAAAACCACAGAAAACACTGGAAATTGGTGCAGTTGTTTACTGAAGAACAGGACAAAATATTTATTAAAGAAGACACAAAGCTTAAACTGCAAAAGTATTAAAATTGCTCTAGGTGTCCCTACTCATGCTTCTAATCTGGAAACGTACAAAGTTGCTGTAATTCTGCCTCTGAACAACTATCGTGAGTTAGCGACAGCAAAATTTGCAGTTAGAACTACTTCACAAATGGACAATTTTGTTGAGACTCTTGTTGAGAATGAAACCACACAGCAGCTTTCATGGAAAAATATTCCGAAAAATTGAGAGTCTGCTCTTTAATAGGCAAGAGAGGGTAATGATGAATAGAACAAGGAAATTAAAATCAGGTCTGATGTTGACTTTCCAAAGCGAGCAAAAAGCATTTCATCACAAACGACTGTTGCAACTTACATATCTGACCTGGTCAAACATTCTAACATAAATATGGATGAAATAGCTGAGACGCCATCAACCACGCCTGTCCCTACATGGGAAATGCTAAAAGCCTCTTTTGATATTGATTATACAGATGCTAAGAAATCTGAAAATGTCAACATTTCGATATGCACAGCAGGAGAACACATCGATGAAAAATACTGTACCCACCTTCATATTTTTACCGATGGATCAGTCTTAGAAAATAGATGTGCTGGAGCAGCATTTTATGTTCCAAACTTTAAAATAAGAAAGTCATTTTTCGTTGGGGCAAATATATCTATCTTCACAGCAGAATTAGTCGCTATTATACAAGCATTGCACTATCTAGTAAATCTTAAACCCCTGTCTTTCAAAGTAGTTCTCTTTGTTGACTCAAAGTCTGTATTATATGCCTTACAGTCTTTTGATGCCGACACAAGACCTAATTTAATTACTGAGGCAAATCATCTTATACATCTTAGGGTCAAAGGTACAGATATCAGTTTTTGCTGGGTGCCTTCTCACGTTGGTCTTCACGGCAATGAAGTAGTTGACAGAGCAGCTAAGCAAGGCGCGCAGAATTCTGATAATTCTATAGAATTACGTGTTCATACTTCCGTAAAAGAAGCTTGCAACTTGCTCGAATCAGCCTCTTGGACTCGATTTCATGAACATTTAAATGAACAGTTTGTGTTACAACAAATGATAAAACTTACCGTTCAAAATGTATGTAAAAAATTGCAGTATTCTTTCATGTATCATTTGAGATTGATTGTTGCTGTTCGTTTTCGTTTTCAGCTAAACGCATTGAAAACAAAATATTGTAAAAATGTCAAGTGTATTTGCGACGAACAATTCACACTGTTTCACTGTTTATTTTACTGCAAAATGCTACGTTCTTTTTTACCGAAAATGTTTACTCAAGAAAAGTATTCTGAAACTCATTTCCAAAAAGTTTCATCAGGTCAGTCTTTGTTAGTTAAAATTTCAGAATCATTAGTTCACAGTCCTGGTAATGCATTTTTTTTAACTTTATGCAGTTTGTGTTTTAGTGTTACAATTTCCCTTCACATTGTTGAAGTTAATTGTTAGTGTTAAGTTCGCGTTCCATTTTTCTGTTCCCCCACCTACTTATGTCTTTTTATTCTGTCTCTCCTCTGCCCCAATCCAACCCATCCAACTATCGTTCTACATTTTATTGTATTTTATTTCATTTTAATTATTCAGTTTTTATTCCCCCCTCCTCCTCCCCTCCCCCATCTAATATCACTTATAGTGAAAAGACGTTAAATCAAAGAACGAACGAACAGGACAAACATTTGGAATTCACGTAACAGCAAGTAAATGTTTTTCTGTGCAGTACTCCATGCATACCTGGGGGTACCACAGTCCAGATGTAAACTTGATAAAATCTAGCTTTTTCAGTACTCTGGCCACGGCTCAGCCATTTACTGTGGTCGCTTGACTGGTCAAACTACTTGTCTTTACTGTGTCTACAATGGCCAGGAACCATTATCAGGGTTCTCTCCCTTCGAAGACCGTCAAAATCCGATGACGAAAAAGGTACGAGATGCTCTCGTATGTAGGCGCACAGAACACCGGAAATAGATACGAGGCTATCTCGTAGCAGTTAACGGGTTTTAAGGCACCTTACATGTTCTTACATCAGATTTTTTTCTTGATGCATCTGTCTGCAGCATCTGTCTGTCAGTTGACTGTGCTGGAGACTAGCGCTTTGAAAGCGCGTTTGCAGGAGTCTTTTAGGCCATTGGACTTAGCCTGTTGGCCTCTTTTCCTGTCTCAGTTTGCGCCAGAGCAATTTCTTTGGGATGTGACCCTCTTTATTATGGGAAGTATGAACCAGCCATTGCAGACTTGAAGAGGGTGTATATGGAAGGATTGCTGCTCTCTTAAGTGCTGAACTGTTGGGTATTTAGTCTCAGAAGAGATCAGACAATGCATGATGGAAAGCATCCTGTTTGGAATACTTTCTGGAGCATGGAACGCTGTATTCCTTGGTGAACTTTAGGACTTCACATCAGATGTCATATTTTCCAGTTATATTTAATAAATCATGTTGAAGTGGTCATTTCTTGTACAATATATTAAGTATGTAGATTGCCATGGAGCCATTCAACGCTTCCCCTGGCTTATTTCGTAAATCATATAATTAGCGTGATCATTTCCAGTTTGTTATATAAACCATGTAGTGATGTTTGTTACGAGTATTTTGAGGTACATGTATCTGTTGACAGGTAAAGTTCCTGGAGAACCAGCTGTTGATGCTGTCAGACAATCAATCGGAGACAACTTCCAAACAGCAGAAACTGAAGGAAGAGAATAGTGTTCTTGTAACGAAGTGAGTTAACGCACAGCATACTTGCCAATTTTGTTCTGCAAATGGGGTGTGTGTGTGTGTGTGTGTGTGTGTGTGTGTGTGTGTGTGTGTGGTGCGTGTGTGCGTGCGTGGTGGTGCGTGCGTGTGTGGTGGTGCGTGGTGCGTGTGTGGTTTCGTGGTGCGTGCGTGTGTGTCGTGCGTGCGTGGTGCGTGCTGTGGTGCGTTGGTGCGTGGTGGTGTGTGGTGCGTGTGTGGTGTACGTATGTATGCATGCATGCATGCATGACGTGTACTTGCTTGATCTATTGTTTTAGAACGTAAGCTATTTATGTGTAAAGATCATTTTGTTCATTTGCAATAAACGTGACCTACACATATGAGCTGATCACACACGCACGCACGCACGCACGCACGCACGCACGCACGCACGCACGCACGCACGCACGCACGCACGCACGCACGCACGCACGCACACACACACCACCACGTAACAAGCATGCACACACACACACACAGAACACACACACACACACACACAACACACACACACACACACACACAGAGACACACACACACCACGCACCACACACACACACACACACACACACACACACACACACACACACCAACCACCACGCACGCACGCACCATCACAACACACACACCACACACACACACAACACACACACACACCACACACACACGCACCACCACACACCACGCACGCACCACACACACACGCACCACCACACACACACACACACACACACACACAGTTTGGAGTTTGTTCAAGAGTGATTCATCACACTCAGACAATTCCATAATTATGCGCTCCACCCAAAGCCGCCTGTAATTATTTGGCACATTAACTGAGCCTGCACTAAACCCCATGCACTGAGGAGCAGAAAAGAAGGGGTGGAGGGGTGGGGGCCTTTGAAACACTAAACTGACACCACCAAAATGATGGAAACAATAAGATGGGCAGCAAACAGACCAATGTTTAATGTTGTGGGCAGGGTACGAACTCAGGATAACAGATCCTGTGTCCATGGCTCTATCAAAAGACATACAGAACATACACACACACACATACCATTAAGAGAACAAAAATGCCACATATATTGCACCCTTTAACACGCATACATACTTATACAAAGTGTATATGTATGTATCTGTATGTGTGTGTGTCACATGAATTTGACTAAAAGGTTTTACATGAATAGACTTATGAAATAATAAACAAACTCTCTGTCTGTCTGTCTGTCTTTGTCTGTGTGTCTCTGTCTCTGTGTGTCTCTCACACACACAACACACACGCACATGTGTACACACATGCACACGCGCACGCACACACACACACGCACGCACGCACGCACGCACGCACGCACGCACGCACCACGCACGCACGCACGCACGCACGCACGCACGCACGCACGCACGCACCAGCACGCACCACGCCCCACACACACACACACACACACACACACACACACTTACATGCACATGCATGCATGGATACGCACATAAATGCGCACACGCTTGCTTGCACACTCTCACACTTACTTGCACATGCACACACAGATGCGCATGCACGTACAGACACGCACACATATGGATGCGCACACACACGCACACGCACACACGCACACATACACACTCACACACTGAGTGAGTATATTGAATAAAATGAAATGTTATGATGATATTGTGCAGAGTTATTTGCCTTGAAGAGCAGCTTCGGGATATGGAGATGCGTTCAGAAGATTGCCTGACAGAAGAGAGAAAAAAGCATCAGGAACATCTTGTAAGATTTGTTTTTCTTCCTTCTTTTAATCATATTAACTCTTTTGCTCCCTCTGCCCTATACACCTGCTTCCACCAGAAACTAAGGAAAACCGGTGGATAAGCTGAAGAAGTGAAAACGAAACTAATGAAAATGCTGGATGAACTGATGGAGTGAAAGGGAAGCTGGTGGATATGGTGAGGGAGTGAAAGGGACAATGCCAGATAGGCCATATACTTGATCTAGTGGTTTTTTTTTTGTCATTTGAAAAAAAAAAAAAAAATTAAAAAAAAAAAATGATGCTCAGTCAAATAAACTCTGCTTTCATGGATCAGTAGATTGCTTTGCTGAGATCTTTTTTATGTTTGAAGGCAGCTGTTTGGCCAAATATGTGTGTCCATCTGGTATCATCATTTAAATACATATTCTTTATGTTTTTATGTGTGAGTGCATGTGCATGCATGTGTGTGTGTATGTGCTTATGTCAGCATGTGTCTGAGTTTGAAATTTTGAAATGAGTCTGTGGAAATTTTGTTACTTTATAAAATGTCACATTAGAAACAAACATTTACAGGACATTTCATTTTAATATAAGAAATCAGTACTGCGTAACAGGTTAGTACAAGTAAATTTACAGGATATTTCATTTCAGTATAAGAAATCATCAGTGTTGCATAACAAGCCGGTACAAGTGAATGTGATTGTGTTAAAGGATTCTCAGACTTATGCCTTCTTTCTCACCTGCTACCCCGTCCCATCCCTACCCAACCTACACACATTATCCTCATTTTGTTTGAAAGTGGCCATTTTTCATTATTTTGCAGGCAAGACGGGATAGAGAAAAGACTGAAGAGCTTGATTATGTCACACAAAGGTTGGTTTTATGAATATTTGTATAATTTAGTTATAATAACCATTCTTGTATGACACTATTCTCAAACTCATTTGGATTCAATGTGCATTACACATTTTATAAGACAGAGTAAAATACATACAGAAGTACTAATGTATCAAACATACATCAGAATACACACAGCAGTACATGTGCATAAATGAATGTACACTGACAATGCATAAATATATCAAACATACACCAGGATTCACACAACAATACACGTGCACAAATGAATATATATTAACAATTCATATAAGAAGAATTGCATAATGCCACTAGTTGAGTGGTAAAAATTGGAAGTGCAATTATGATATCAGTAATGGAAGGTCTGGGTGAACAGGTAATTCTGTTTGTTTCTGTTTCATGATATTCTGTTATTTGTTATTATATCCTGTGTAGAATGTATTTGATTTCAAAACAGTGTTCATTTATTATGATTTGAACATGCATGTATTTGCTTTATAGAAGGATTTGATTTTGTGAGTGTAATGAGGAACATACGTTTAGATGCATTTACACAGACACACATAACTACACACATATATACACACACTCACACACATACACTCACCTGCATGTACGCACAGATGCACACTCATATGTGCACACATGTGCGCACATACTGTACATACACATATAAAGTATATATGGATTATTAATTCATTATTTGTTTTGAATTCATTTCATTATATCTGAATCAAAGGGCTGCCAGCATTCAGGTAAACAGGAACAAAGAGACTTTCAGTGCATATTTTATTGATGAAACAAATGTTTGGCCAGGTAGCCTTTGTGAACTGTATGAAGAAAGATAGTGAAGAAAAAAGGATTTAGAACAAAATTTTGCACAGCAGTTCAAAGTCTACTTCCCTAATTCAGTTGAGCTGGGTAGACTATCATTTGTTGTGTAACTTTATGTTCTAAACTAGGCAATCTTGCTTCTTTCTGGTCTTTCTTGCATGCCTGTGGGGAGCATTTGGTCAAAATGTTACAGCTTTCATTCTGTCCGTTGTGTACAATATTTCATTTTCTTTATGTGTATGTTTAGGACGTCTGCAGTAACTTCATTTTAACTGCTCACCATTTTGGTAATTAACAGAAGGTTGTTTTTTTCAGTTTTTAAATTTAGAAATTTTATAAAACTTTTAGATCTTTTTAAAATGAAAGTGTATTTTGTGCACATATCACTATGCTTATATTCCATGGAGACAGGAATGTTGAGGGTTGATTTCTGTTTCAGATTAAATCGGATAGAGGGTGAATATGAGTCACTGAAGGAAGAAGCAGCTAAAATGCGGAACGAGTCTCAAAAACTCAGAACAGTAAGCAATTTCTTTAAAATTCAGATTCTTGGAGGCAAAGATTAAGTTTTTAGGGATGTCTTAGAAATCATGTGCATGTATAGGTAAAGTTCCCTGTCTAAGATGAATTCCATAAGAGAAAATATTGATTGGGTGTGGTCATCATCATTACCATCATCTATGCCTGTTAAGAGTGTCAATGTGCTGCAGTTAAAGCCTGTATTGTCATAGATTGTCAGCACTTTCAGCATAAATTGTCAGCACTTTTAGCCCTTGGCCACATGCATAAGAATTGTTGTTACTTCGCATGAATACTGTCTTTACAGATAACCTTCTTTGAACTTGAAGTGACGGGGTAGTGTGTATGTGCGTGCGTGTGTGTATGTGTGTGTGTGTGTGTGTGTGTGTGTGTGTGTGTGTGTGTGTGTGTGTGTGTGTGTGTGTGTGTGTGTGTGTGTGTGTGTGTGTGTGTACATTGTTTAACAGTTACGAACAGATACATGGATATAATTTGAAAAAAATCAGGCAGGAAAGTAGGTGCACTGCTTGATTGTCATACACTGTATAAAACATGTCAAGTTCTCATGTCAGTCATCTTATTCAACAGTATTTTGGTATCCTTTGTCTGTGGTCTTCATGGCTTGACGTATAAGTGTGAAAAATACATGTGCCAATGGGTCAGCATATGCCTTTTTGAAACTAAAAAAAAATTTTTTTTTGATACAGGAGAAAGGAGAACTCCAGGAGAGAATGCTGGAGAAGCAGGAAATGTACAATGTGCTATATGACGAAAACGAGAAACTCAGGGGGGAGTATCATAGACAGGAATCCGAACACCAACATGAACGAAAGTCCATGGGGCAGGTAGGGACAACTATCCACATGTATTCATATTCTTTCTTGTTAGCTGCAGGCACAGAATTTTTGCTGAAAGAGATTCTGGAAATGTTTTCAGATAAGAACTGTTTACTGTTCTGGAATCCCCCCCCCACCCTCACCACAAGAAAATTGGACAAGCAAACCAATCGACCAACGAAAAGAAACCTAATGACGGCAAAGCCATGTTTTAAACAATACAGTGTGTGTGTGTGTGTGTGTGTGTGTGTGCGTGCATGCGTGTGTGCGTGTACAGATCATGGAATTGCAGAATTTTGGAACACCAAAGCACATATATATGGATTACAAATTTTAGATCTGTTGTCAAAATCTGAAAAAAAATGAAGTAAAGGTGTTATTGTTTTTTTAGTGTCTTTTATATAGTACTAGATATTTTTAATTTAAGAGATATAGATATAGATATATACATATATATATATATATATATATATATATATATATATATGTATATATAATATATGTATATATATATATATATATACATATGTCAGTATATGTATGTCAGTAGGTGGATAATATTTACATAATACTGTTTTCTATTAAATGGATCATTTTGATGGCATGGACAGAATTTACAACGTAGAGAAATTGAAATCTTTTTCATAGAGAAATTAAATCTTTCTTCATATTTTATTCAGATCATGGATGAGATGGGTAAGGAGTTAGAAGAGCTGCGAAAGTATAAAATAGAAGTTGAGACGGGTGTACGAAACCATCGTGGGAGTATATCAGAACTCCCAGGACGCTACCATGAGCTACAGGGCGAAATTCACAAGCTTAAAGAGGTAAATTTATTCACTGCTTCTTCATATGAAACTGTGCATATCTCTTTCACTGTATGTAATATTTTAAACAAACTCAGGGTAGGTTGCATTTATGAATATCTGTTTCATTGCGTGAAGACTTTATTCTGAACTTTTTTTATTGCCCTTTTTTCCACAAATCATTTTGGTTTGTTTTTATTTCTTACTAACCGTTGTTATTGGAATTTAATAAATGTTGTTTTGTGTGCTACTTAATAATTGATTTCTCATTGATTAAATCACATTTTCAAAGGGACAAAGTCCACAAGTGACTGAAATGCTGGAAAAGTTGAAATGTGTATTTTTATGTTTGCGTCTTTGTGTATACATTTTGTATCTCGGGTTATTTACATATCCATGGGAAATTTGTGATGTGCATGTGCATTGTGTATGTGGCATATAGTAGTAGTAATAAGAGGGATGGATGTAGAATTGCTTGGAAGGTTGGTTTGGTATACTTTTATTAGTTATTTGTATTTTATGTTTTGATTAGTTCCTTTGTGTTTACTGAGACAGATTGTTGCTGTTTTCTTTATTGTAGCAACACAACTGCATTTCAACTTTTTCTGTCTGAGGATGGTAGTATTTTCCAATAGTTTGTCAACTGAATTATATGAATAAAAAGTTCTATCTGATACAAATGCAAATTCTACCCAGCCTGCATAAATACAGGTTCCATCCATTATGTACAATGAAAAGTTAAGTTTTTCTTGTATAAATAAGTGCCACCCATGTTGTACAAGTACGAGTTCTACCCATCTTGCACAGACACAAGTTCTACCATCTGGCACAGTTAAGTTCTACCTGTCTGGTACAGATACAGGTTCTACCCTTCACGAGCAAATAAAAGTTCTACATGTTGTGTACAACTGAATTCTACCCATGTTGTACAAACACAAATTTAACCCATGTTGTACTAAGAAGTTCCATCCATCTTGGACTAACCAAAATTTAGTTGTTTTACACAAAATAAAAATTCTGTCCATCTAGTACAACTAAACTTTGTGAATTCAAAGCCCTGCTGAACTTTTTAACTTCCTCATCCTGTCCATCAGCTTCTTGCAGGAAGCTGGTAGGTGGCATGAGGGAATGAAACGGTTAAGTGCATTAAACTGTTGTGATGATAATAGTAATAAAATCCCGGCCCATTCATACCTCCTGTGGTGACTGGTTACTGTGGATAGATATGGTGATGGTGTATCGCTGTATTGGTACTGTTGTGCATGTCTTGTCAGCTGGTTGATGTGTTTTCCTGTTGTGTTTGAACAGAAGTTTGTTTCCACCCATTCCCATGTTGTGTGTGTTGTTGTGTGTGTGTGTGTGTGTGTGTGTGTGTGTGTGTGTGTGTGTGTGTGTGTGTGTGTGTGTGTGTGTGTGTGTGTGTGTGGTTTGTGTGTGTGTGTGTGTGTGTGTGTGTGTGTGTGTGTGTGTGTATGTGTATATGTGCATGTGTGTGTGTGTGCGTACGTGCATGCACACATATACTATGTCACATTTTCATAATTTGTGCAGTTATTTAGAAAAAAATTATTCAAGTGTTTTCATTGTAAAGTGAGGTCCTGGATATTAGCTGCTCAGAATATTGTATTGTGTCGATAAAGATTAGCATTGTTGGATTGCAGAAGAGTCATTCATTGTTCGACTGTGATGTTTCAAACAAACAAACCAGCAAACAAACCAACAAACAAAAAGCAAGCAAGCAAGCAAACAAGCAAGCAAGCAAGCAAACAAGCAAAGCAAAAAAGAAAAAGCAAGCAAGCAAACAAAATCTAACCAGCCAACCATGTAGAACCCTCCTTTCCAAAATGATAAGAAAACAAAACAAAAACAAAGAAACCCCAGACAAACAAAGTGCACATCCCTTTGATGTTGTGGACCTGCTCGTATGTCATTGCATGAGTAGTTAATGATTGAAGGTGTAATAATGGTTGTTTATTTTTTATTTCTTTTTTCTTATTTATTTCTGTGTATTTTTTTTATTAATATTATTTATTACTGTTTGTTTATTATCAAAGTTATCATTATTTGTTTTTTTCTATTTATCTAGGTATCTGTGTATTTGTTCATCAAAGTCAGAGGCTGGTCATCTTCTTTGTTCTTGTGATCTCAGTCACTGTTGCGAATTTTTTCAGAGAAGGAAAGCTTCACAGCAATGTTATAGAAACCGAAACCCTGTCTGAACTATCAAACGTTTTGAAACACAGCCTGACTGTTCTCTTCTTGTAGTGATGAAATAAATCAGATATTACTTATGTGTACATTTCATATTATGAAATAAGTGATGTTGCTTTCCTTCTTGTCTTTGCTGCCTTTGCTTTCAAGGCTATGTGGGAAGAGTGGCGAGATCTACTTAAGGTTTGTATTTATGTTCCTGTCGTCTCATCTCTTGCCTTTTTCAGGCTCGCTTCTCGGCTCGGTCTGCTGGAGTATTGCTCTCTCGCATGTGTCTCTGCCTTGTTTGCTTGTCTATGATTCACGTTAAATTTAGTCATGTTTTTGGTCTTGGTGATGGTGACAGATGCATACATCAGGCTTTGAAGAAAATTGTTTTATTTATTTTTTAAGTTGTGCATTTTATTTATATTAATTTTTTTTGTTTGTTTCTTTATGTTCTTTCCACTAGTTATTATTTGTCGGTATTGACCACTTTGTTACTTTATTATTATTCATTCATTTGTATTTATCTGTTTTTGTTTTTTTTCCAGATTGTTTAAAGTTTTTACTATTTGATTTTGTCACATTTCAGTTTCCATTTGGAACTTTTGCAGTTGAGTGTTTGAGTATGATTTTTTGTTTTTTTTCTCCCTTTATTTCTTCCATTGTTTTTCATCAAACTGGACACAATGTTGTCTGCTTTCTGGCCTTTTTATACTGGAAAATTGTGCATTCTGTACCTCAGTTTACATAGACTTTTTGAGTCAGGTATGATACTTGTAAGGATTATGAATATCTATTGAAGTGTTATAGGGTTTGTGAATTTAATGGTACAGCTGTAAGTTTTAAGAGCTTACTTATCTTATTTTATTTTATGTTGTTTTATTTTATTTCATTTAACATTTATTCATTTATGTTTAGTATGATATTGTTTGCATTTGAACCCCATGGTTTCTGTCACTTCTCGTAGCATAGGTTTCACTGTACTGCACTCACCGTCCAATTTGGTATTTGTGCACATGTGTAGTTGCCTCTGTGTGTGTGTGTACATTGCCTCTGTGTGTGTGTGTGTGTGTGTGTGTGTGTGTGTGTGTGTGTGTGTGTGTGTGTGTGTACGCATCACATGAACGGTGAATAATTGATTGTGACTGTTGCTGTGAATGAGAGAGAGAAGTGGGAGGGGAGATGTTACTGTTCCGTGTATTTGTGTGTAAGGATGTGCATTCACTTGTGAACAGATATTGGTATGTGAGAGAGAGTTTATGTCTGAGCTTTCTCTGTAGAATGATCATGCATCTGTTTGTCTGCATGCATGCGTGCATGCATGTGTGTGCATATGTGTGTAAAGTGGGGTACCACTTTTAAATCCGGCTTGGCATTTGCCAATCAGATTGGCATCAATAAGCCATTCCTGTAGTCTACTGTTGAACTGTATAATTTACTGCTTGTATCGCACAATGATATCCCTTTGAATGTATGTCTCTACGTGCGTATGTGAGAGGGAACAAGAGAGACAGAAATATGCATATATAAGTATGCATCCACATGTGTGTGTGTGTGCCTGTGATGAGTGAAATATTTGCTGACTAGATGGATAGCATAAAATCCAACATGAGATGTCTGGCTTTGCCCTAGCTGTAAGTTAGTTTGCGTCATGATTAAACAGACATGTGTTTTCACTTGAAAAAATTTTGATGATATATGTCCTCATTGGCTTCAGCGCTGTTTTTTGGTTCAGTTGGTGGGTCAGTGTGCTTTGGATTCAGCACTTTTTTGTTGTTGTTGTTCAGTTGAAGGCTTATTGTGCTTTGGATGGTTTTGGGTGGCCTGCCAGGTGCTGGGCATTGCCAGGTGTTCATATGGATAGGTTGTCTAATGATTATTTTCAGAGTAGATCTTGATTTTATTTTTCTTCTGACATACTTGACTATTTTTGTTGTTACAATTCCTTTTTTTTTGGTGTTACTGCTAATAAGAACAAAAACAAAATCGACAACAACAACAACAAAACAACAACAACAATAGGAAAAAAGGGATTCAATGTACTTAGGAAAAGTTTATGAGAGTCTTGATCTGGTCTTGCTTGTCCTTTCCAATACAGACAGAAAATGACTGGTAGAGGCTTGGTTATTAAGGAAAGTAAATGCTGGTATGTATCTACAGATCAGCGAGAGGGAAAGTAAGGTACTCTCGATCCATTCCTATGTTGGTTGAATTGTACTGTACTTCAAGCACCACGTGTAGAATGGAGCTTAATAAATCATTATTAGTAGTATTATTATTAGCATTATTATTATTATTGCATATAGTGCTTCAAGCACCAGTTGTGAAGAGGCCCTTATTAAATCATTATTATTATTATTACTATTACTATTATTATTATTATTATTATTATTATTATTATTATTATTATTATTATTATTATTATTATTATTATTATTATTATATTATTATATTATTATTATTATAGGCTGATTTCTTGACTTTCACTGGATCCATGCAGCATATCAGTCACTATCTGGTTATTCAGGCTGGGTAACTCTCAGCGGATCCACCGATTTCAGCGGATGAACTCCTAGTTTCAGAGGGAAAAGAAATTTTTTTCAGAGGAACTATTACTGAATTATTGTATTTGCCATCAGGAAATGCATCCATAATGCCTCAAAATTACAGAAATTCTTCAGCTTCTGGGGGGTTAACCCCCAGAAGGAACGTTGCCCCTGAACCCGGGCCATTTTTCAGAGGAAACTATCTTCTTCTCTTACCCAGCCTGGTTATTACTTTTGTTTTTATATTTTGTTTATTGTTTCAAAAGGGTTGTGATTGTTAATACGTCAAGATGCAGCCTTTTTTGTAAACATATTTAGATTAGCCTGAAATTCTGTTGAACTCTGCAGCTCCAAACTGATACTGACACTGACACATGGTTTATTGTGAAGACCCACTAAACTGGTACTAGTTACATGTGATAACTTGCTCCTGGTGGTGACATTACCCTGCGCATTTTGGTTTTCTCTGATAATGTGTTGTGTGTTTGTGTGTGTGTTTGTGTGTGTGTTTGTGTGTGTGTTTGTGTGTGTGTGTGTGTGTGTGTGTGTGTGTGTGTGTGTGTGTGTGTGTGTGTGTGTGTGTGTGTGTGTGTGTGTGTGTGTATGTGTGTGTGTGTGTGTGTCTCTCTCTCTCTCTGTGTTTGTGTGTGTGTGTGTGTGTGTTTATACATGCATGTGTGTGTGTGTGCATGTGTGCGTGTTTTGTTTCTGTCTGTCTATTTTATCAGCCTGTATTTGCATATTTGTGCCACATTGGGATTGCATTGTGGAAATACCTTTGCATGCTACATTGCCCAGACTTAGCATTTTTCCAGTATGTAATATTTTTTAGTTTAGTTTTGAGAACAGTCATTTTAGCTAATGAGAACAAACAGATGACAAAAATGCTGTCTCCTCCTCCCCCCCCCCACTCCCACACCTCCACCCCTTCTCTGCCTTTCCTCCATGGTCTTTGTCATAGTGTATCCCCATTTGTCATTTATGCGCAAAAGATATGTCAGCATGGATATTTGTGCTAGTGTTTATGGATGGATTCTCCTGTCACTTTCCCCTCCTAATTTAGATCGTTTGGATTCATAGACTTATATGTCTACTTTACACTGAAAGTGCAAGTTTCCTCATTTATTCATGATTAGATCTTATTCAGTTAATTTGATCCAATACAGCAGGGTGTTGTATTTACATTTTTGGACGCATTTTTAATGATGAAATCTCCTAGCAGTTGCTGGATAAGTAGGATATCATGAGGACTTGACTGTCTTTTTTTTTTTGTGTCTGGCTTTGAATATGTAATATTAGGACTGTGTTTTGCCCCATCACTTTCTGTTTCTTGTCAGCATAGGATTGGACAGTGATTTCGTTTCCTTAGATAGATGTGTTTGCTGTCTTCAGGTGGATTTTTACTTGTTTGTTGTACCATCACAGTCTGTCTCTGTTCACCTTTGTCACTATTCTCATCTGTCATGTGGCACATTTCTTCTCTCTGTACTTTCTGTTATGAACATGAACATGCTTTATATTCAATCAATGCCTGCCATGCATACTTATGCATTTTGTCTGTACATGTATATTCTTATGTCTGTGTATGTGGTCTGATTGTTTGAGTTATTGTTTGGTGGGGGAAAAAACGTGTTTCAAGATTGATTCTATAAGAGAGAGAGAGAGAGAGAGAGAGAGAGAGAGAGAGAGAGAGAGAGAGAGAGAGAGAGAGAGAGAGAGAGAGAGAGAGAGAGAGAGAGAGAGAGAGAGAGATTGATTTGTGTTTGTGTTTGTGTTTGTGTTTGTGTATCTAAAATCACTATTGTGAATAGACAATAAATAAATAAAATAAATTGTGTTTGTGTCTGTGTGTGTGTCTGTGTGTGTGTGTCCGTGTCTGTGCAGTCAGCTAGTTTTCATGGGTTTTATTTTTTGTTGTTGACAGAAAGAGAATAGAAATTATCAGTCCTTTGTTATTATATTTTGTAATACCTGCATGTGTTGTATCTTTTATTTCATTCCTGACATTGCTACTGAACAGTTGTGTAAATTTTCCATGCATACTGATGTTTTTGGATTGAATTTCAGCTTAGCTTATCCTCGATTGAAACTGAGTCATTATTGGGTATTTTCTGTGTTGACGTGGATGGAAATTTGTTTATTATTATTATTATTATTCTCATAAAATAATGGTTCGATACACATATAGCTGTTTGCAGTCTTATGTTGATGGTGATGGGAGAAAGAATAAGACGTCTCTGTGTGAATATCTTATGGTTGTGATTGGAAAACATCATTATGATCATAAGGACTAATCTCTTATGAGGCTGAATGGCAAAGAATGTTTTGAAATTTGAAACCAGATGGCTGAAACAGTACTGAATGATTTATCAGTCCTCATGTGTTGCTGAGCTTGAATACATTTGCATTACTGGAAGAGGAATATACATTTCATAAATCATTAAATAGTATTTGACAGTGTGTAAGATTGAGTTACACACTGTCAAATACTATTTAATGATTTGGGGACATAATCTGCACATACGTGAATTGAGATACAGCCTCAGGAAGGTGGTGATTTTATCTGAGTGAAATTTAGATTTCAGGTGCAACTTGTTCTTTGCGGTTTTTTTTTTTTTTTACACATAGATAAATTTTACAGTGGATTTCACCATAAAAAGCATTGAAATTAGATAGTCTTCTTCATACCTCAGCAATATTTCATTGGAAAGAACAGCAACTCATGAACATGCTGATGAAGTTGTTATATCTTAATCATTCATAATAGCTAGACAGAATCCCAAAATGAGAGCCTGAAAAACGCATGATGGCTGGAAGAATGACGGCACCAACTGAGGTCAATCTTGAAGGTAAAAAATTCATGTTGTTTTTAATGGCAAGGTGAGAAACAGTCTTCATGGAAGTTTGTTTTGTGTGTGACAGGAGAACCGGGGTCTTCAGAATAGTAATGACGATCTCAATGCACAACTGATGAATCGGTGCTTGACAGAGGGCAAGTCCCTTCTGCAGGATGGCAACCCTGGCAAGTCCTTGGCAGAGGAGCTGGAGCACCTCACTAAGGAAGAGGTAATCTTCTGACTGTTCTAGGATATATTTAATTTCTTTTTGTCTGACAGCTTGGTGTCCCGACAGGAAGCTGTTAGTTGGGTTAGAGTAGTGAAAAGTTAAATATGCTTTGAATTGTTCTAAAATATACTCTACTTTTCTGATCTTATCTCTTTCTCTTTCATTTTCTGTCTTTTTCGTTCATTTGTTTGTTTAATAGCTATGTGTTTTCACTGTGCTGGTCCATTAGCTCAATTGTTAAAGTGTTATGCTTATAACCCAGGGGTTGTATTTAAACCTTGGTCTAGCCAAGTTTTTTCATCCATGCCCATTCAGTCTCTCCTATGCGCTCTTCTTATTTACAAAGGTCATACAAGAACAGGCTCTTATTGCAAAAGTAGACTTGATATACTTCCATTTGTACCCAGACAGTCAGCTGATCCTGATGGAATCAGAAGTCCTGTGCCAGATTCATACCCAAGTTTTCATGGCCTTCTGCTCCCATCTTGGAATCATCATGAATTCCAAGGAATGCAGTCTTCCCTGCCAGCTGGTACTTTGACTTCCTGGGGATGACGTTGACATGTGTGTTTCTGTGGTCCTTCTTACAACACCTTCCCACATAGACAAACTGCCCTAATGTCTCACCTACTACTGTCAGGGAGGGTCTCAGCAAGAGCAATTAGCTCCCTTCTAAGCATGATGGAATTTGAGACTTGTGTCATCCCTTTTGGATATTGCCTTGAACACCTCTTTCAGAAGGTATTCCACCAATGCTAGGCCTAGGGATACCGCACCGATTCTGGGACATGCCATGGCCACATGGACCAATGCAGCTTCTCTGATCTCCAGTACCCCAATTTCAATGTCTGCCCAAAGTCTTCCTATTCCCAGCGTCCTCAACAGGGGCTGAGGAGCACATATAGAAAGCCAGCAGTTAGCTCGTCAGTGGACCAAAGAGGCATTATTCAGCTCTGATGCGATCCTTTCAATGGAAGAGATCCTTTCAACAGAAACTCTTTATCTCAGTTACAGTTAACAAGCAATACACCAATGATATCATGGCTACCTCCATATCCCGATGGATCTCTGAAACAGTCTTCAGGACAAATAAAGAAACTGTCTTCATCTCTATCGGAGTATCCTCCAGCCCATGACCTCAGGACCCTTTTAGCTTCAAATGCCTTCAGTCATTCCCGCTTCATTTGTGATGTCCTAGAAGCATCCTACTGACAGAGGGAATCCACCATTATTTACCATTATCTAAAAGATCTATGGGTCTCCACCACAGAGGGTCTGTCCCAGATATCTTTCACTTCAGCTAATACTGTTTAAGATGCTTCCATACGTGGACAGTCCAAAGCAGAGCATCTCTCCCATCTTCCAGTCTTTAAATTCATCAGTTGGATATGATAGAGGATATGATTCTTAAAGAGAAAATTTTTAAGTAAATTGTCATTCAGCTACATCTTAGGCCCACCCTACCAACCCTTCTCAGTATCCTCCTCTCTGGCCTGGCATATAAATCTGAACAAAGAGGAAAGTAAAATGATTATGTGCCAGTCTGCATCAGTTGGATATGGTAAATATACTAACTAAATGGGCAGTTACTTGAAAAATTCTTCTTTTTCTATAATGCAGCAGCTAATGTTTTATTATACAATAGCCATCTGTATTTTGCAACAGCTAACTTTTAGCATGCAATGACTTGTTGCAGCTGATGCAGAAGCTTCAACAGGAGCAAGACTTCAGCAGCCGCCTCCGACAGTATGTAGATAGGATCATCCTTACTATCCTTGACAAGAATCCGTCCCTCTTGGAAATCAATGCCTGAGCTACGTCTGTTCCCTCAAGCAGCCTTGCAGTGAAAACCACCGCCAAGTATTTCAGTTTGTTTTCATGTTTTTTAACACATTAAAGATAGGTGCCTAAAGAAGACAATACACTGTTGTATGGCAGAACACACAGTACCCACTGATTAACTGTAATACTATTTTGGCAAGTACTTCAACAGCTTCAGTTTTTGAAACTTACCTCATAGAACTACATTTTTCGATTATTTCTTTCAGTTGAATGAAATTGAAAAAAGTGGATTATCAAAAATGAATTTTAGTTTTGGTTATTACTAGATTCCGGTTTATTAGACTGGACAAAATTGGTGGTAGTGAATGAAACTGAAGGTGCATTCTGGACACACTGTGTGTATCATTGATGTTTGTTACAAGAAAGCATACTGTAGAAAGATGGAGAGGTTTAGTGAGAAAGCTTCCTGCTGATAATATAGTTTGATTGAAAGGAATGTGCTGGACACTGTAGTTTCGAATAAAAGTCAATGGGTATTATATGAAAAACAGAGAAATTATTTTTAGGCAGTAGTAGTTGAGTGAAATTGAAATGTAAGAATGTTATGCATGTGTTGGATTGATGATATTTGTGACAATCGCACATATTGTTGTCATGTGTAAGACAATTGTAAGTTAACTTTATGAGTTCCAAGGTGCATGTATCAGTTCTTTGATGGTCTTTGTGGTCAGTTGGGTGATGAACAACATAAATTAAAGTGCATGTATAAAATTTGGATGTGTATTTCACAAAAGAAATTTATGAAATTTTGGAACTGTTTTAACACAGATATTTTTATGAACTTGTTGAACATTCCAAGTGGCTGTGCTGTGATTTTGTAGATTTTATCATACGCAACAGCATGTGCACTGTACAGTTTGATGTGATTGCAACTACTTGAATATGAAAGGGTGAAAAAGTGTATTGAAATTGAGAGAATTGATTTGCAGTCAGGCTAGTGTAAACGTTTTACCATTTTGCTGTTTAGGTCTACACTGTTTTGTGGCTTTAACTGCACTTGACTTATATTTTGATTATGCTTTGAGTGCAGAGGTGTATGTGAACATTTGTGTATATGTATGGCTTAATTTTAAATGATCATGCAATAGATTGCTATCATCTCCATCAATTTTGTTTACATGTAGAGTTCATGATGACCATGTAGTAAATTTCTTTTTATCGCCATCTCTTTTGTTATTGTTTAAAGTTTAACCCTTTGACTCTCCTAGCCTATCCATCAGCTTCTACAAGCTTCCTGTTGAGGGAGTCAAAAGGTTAAAGTATAGTGGTATGGAGTAAATGACAGGGTTGTAAATTAAATTCTACTCAGGCTTAGGCCCGTAGGAGGTCTGATTATTAACATGACTGGAGTAACAGTATAGTGGTCTACCTTATTTGAGAGCAAAATCAAGACAAGGTTGGTCAGATATTGTGAATACATGGTGATAAAGAGCAAGATGTAGCAAATGTCGTTGATCTCACTTATTATGTATGAATGAAATTAAGCTTGTACAGTGGACAGTGAATCTGTACAATACTCATTAGTATACTTTCTACTTATTTTGTATTCATACATTCCTGTCATGTGCATTAGGATAAAATGTGAAGCTTTTGTTATTATTTTTCAAGCTTTGGGTGCTGTGTGTGAAAGAGAATAAATGTTCGTAGCTTTGGGTGCTGTGTGTGAAAGAGAATAAATGTTTGAAGCTTTGGGTGCTGTGTGTGAAAGAGAATAAATGTTTGAAGCTTTGGGTGCTGTGTGTGAAAGAGAATAAATGTTTGAAGCTTTGGGTGCTGTGTGTGAAAGAGAATAAATGTTTGAAGCTTTGGGTGCTGTGTGTGAAAGAGAATAAATGTTTGAAGCTTTGGGTGCTGTGTGTGAAAGAGAATGAAATTTTGCATGGCCTGCATGAATAATTGTGGTTGGGAATGAAATGTTAGTAATAGCAAGTCATGCTAGGCTGACAAGGTGGTCTGGGTCTATAGAATGTAAGAGACTAAGCTCTGAGCATACATGCACACAGTCCTGCACCATCAATGCAAGCGTGTATAATTGCATGCATGCATGTAGGAATATTTGCACATCACCACGTAACATCATGCTACACTAGGCCATACCATACAGTACCAAGCCTTACCATAAATCACACCAGATTGACAGTAGACAAAATCACATTGATACAGACACACACTGAATTTTTCTTTGTTACGTGACTTGCTACTGCAGAAATAGCAAATGATATGTGGAGGTTTACTGTGCAGCTTGAGCTAGTCCATTCCTGGGATCAGTGTGTTGATTATTACATATCTTGCATCCATTGATCGCATGTCTTGTGATATCCTGCGTGTATGTCCCCATTGTTTTTAACATTTTCATTCTCTTGCATTGTCCACCAACCTCCTGCGTTTTGGGCGTTGGGTGGGTGGTAGGGCGAGGGAATAAAAGAGCTAAATGCATGATCAGTTTTTGTTTCGGTTGTGGAAAGAAACTGAATAATATTATCATGAAAAAGTTTAGATGTGGTGGTAAAGAATATTATGAATAAGTCTAGATGTGGTACTGAAGTATGTTAACAAAGTAATGAGATGCAGACAGTCTGTGAAGGTTGTGTGTATGTGTGTGTGTGTGTATGAAGTGCAGACAGTTTGTGAACGTGTGTGTGTGTGTGTGTGTGTGTGTGTGTGTGTGTGTGTGTGTGTGTGTGTGTGTGTGTGTGTGTGTGTGTGTGTGTGTGTGTGTGTGTGTGTGTGTGTGTGTGTGCTGATTTTGATGGTGTGTTTGTACTAGTCTGGGCATTGTGAACAAAATTCATGAGGAAAGTGTATCCTTGAAGTTATGAGATTGGTTGTGTGCCTTTTCTTTTCATTTTTGTGTTGTTACTTTTCTTTAGTACTTTTCTTTTCTAAATCTCTTTTTTGATTGTTTTTATTGACAGTGAAACCTACTTTTAGCAAACCAAGTGTACATGAGAGTAAGGTAACTTCAGTTTAACAGCTTGCCTCCTTTTTAACTGTTGTTTGAGTGCAATGCTGATAATGCAGGGGTTGTGAGTTTGACCCCTGGGACAGGCCACATATTTTTTCTTAATGGGCTGTTTGGTTCTTTTGATGGATTCAAAATCTGATCTCTTGAAATCAATCGCAACCTGCAGTATTGAAAACTGCCTGTTTGCAGATTGTCTTAATGTTTCTATCAATCCGGTGATTTCAGATTAGTGTTTTATAGATCACTCTTCCCCCTTCCCCGCTTCAAGACCTTGCTAGCGCATAGGGTTCTGTGCAGGCTCAGGGGTCTCTCAGATAATTGCTGATAGATTTGGATGTTGTGCGTATGGAATTGTTCGAGTGCAATGAATTCTTCTTGACAAATTTTTAGCAATTCTTGATTCATCTGCAAGGACACTTTAAAGTGTACAAAAAAGCAGTCCTTTTAGATGTCAGTTATAAATGAAACTTTTGTCTGGTCAGATGTCAGTTGTAAATAAATGTTTATTACAAATGTATATACAAAGAGAGTAAACAGACAGGCTGGCAAAATACCTTCACAAAACATGCACTCTTAGATAACAATGCACATGTCTGGCTTCATTATTGAAATACTGTGATGGTCTGTAAAATCAGTATCTCTTTAAGGAAGCCAGAAGTAGGCCTATGTTGTGAAAAGTTTTTGGTGAGTTTTCGGATTTTCATTTTTAAAGTATGGTTGTAAAAGAAAACGTTTCATATGTACTAATGAGTTTGCTACAAGAGGGTTTATACTGTGATGTGAAAAGGCCAGATTTGTCATATATATATATCATGCTTTTGTATTTCTAGAATATTTGTTTGACTTTGTGTTGTGTGTGTGTGTGTGTGTGTGTGTGTGTGTGTGTGTGTGTGTGTGTGTGTGTGTGTGTGTGTGTGTGTGTGTGTGTGTGTTTCTTAGTTTCGAAATTTGATGATAATTTGTCATTGGCATGTTTTTAGAATATTTTAACTACAGGTTTACTTATATATTTCTGTAAGACTATTTCCTTTGGTTCACTCATCATTTTTTTTAAAAATAATTTTTTGAGATATCTGTGTAGTTGTTGGTGGAATATTACAATGTGTAAACTCTAGAAATTTGTCCTGTTTTGTGGATTGTAGAACTATTCCATGTGCAGCATGTTCTTGTAAAAGATCCCATGGCAAGGAAAGAGTTGTCCCTGGGAAAATTTTATAGAAAAATCCACTCCCTTAAGCAGCAAAAAATACATGCACACAGAAAAAAAAAGGGTGGGTTGGAGTTGCACCATGCTGTGGTAACATACCCAGGGAATAGAAACCCACATTTCATTTTATGTGAAAAGAAATCTGTCCATTCCAAAATCATCCTGACTCTTCATTTGACATTGATGGAGATCTATATAGCTTTGGGGTACTTGTGTATATATTATATATATATATATATAGTATTTTTTTTGGCACTCTAGTTGGCACACAGTGAAAGAAAATATTACACTTTTTGTTTCCATACATATGCATGCACACAAATAAACCAGGAATGAAATAAGAATAATTGGTTTGGGTTTTTTTAAGTAAACAGAGCAACTTAAATTTTCTGATTGTTGAAGATTTTTTTTACTCAGCAGATGTACTATTTTTGTCATTGAAAAATTCTTGCTCATCATATGTCATATGTAACTAAAAGATTTTTTTTATACAGGATATGTGCAGTATATACGTAGGTGTGTATGTGGTTGTAAAAATATTTGTGACAGGAATATATCATCATATTAGATCCAGATGTCTTTCGTAGTTGACAGGTTTATGCATGGTTGCAGGTTATCTGAACTAATAATGATATGCTGTTGTGGATTTTTTTTATGCTCTGATAGTAATTTATTGAATTTATTTCTTCAGTGTTTTTGACCGCTAATGCTTGTGCACTTTTTTGCATTGTGTGATTGATAAATGTTAATGATTTGATCGTTCTAGATATTTGCATGAATGCGTTGCTATTAATTTTTGTGATTCTGTGCAGCGGTCAGCATATGACTTAGGTGACCTTGTTGTATAGCCTTGACCTTTATTAAAGTAAACCGGTGTGTCCATCTGAATGATCACAAAGAAAATGACTGCACATTAGGGAACTAAGAGAAAATAGAATGATTCAGTTCTTTATTTCTCCATGATTTTATCAAAAAACAGTTCGTTTTTGTATTTCTCCAAAATTTTACCAGAAAACAATTCAGTTTTGTATTTCTTTCCGAAAAAACAATTTGGTCCTGTAATTTTCCCCAGAAAACAATTGTGTTCTGTTATTTCTCCAAGGTTTTATTAGTCAAAGCCAGATTTTTTGTAATGTACTGTGAGACACAAAAAGTATCATACTTATTCCTCTTTCACTGAACACTATGTGTTTGTACTCTGGAATTCAGAGAGAACTGGAAACAAACCTTGACAAACCTTACAGGGCCTGTTAGCGAGTTTATAATTGAAGTTGGATTTTCAGTGAAAAGGATTGACTTTCCATGTATTGAGTTGCTTCTCATGAATGTCATTTCTCTTATCTCCAGTGAATGGCATCTGATAGGTGTGGCAGCCTGAGAGTTCATTGGACTGTGATAACTAAACACAAGTCATTTGAGCTTGTACTTTGTATGTGTGTGTGTCTGTGCAGGGAGAGAGAGAGAGAGAGAGAGAGAGAGAGAGAGAGGAGAGAGAGAGAGAGAGAGAGAGAGAGAGAGGCGGGGGGGGGGGGGAGAGTTTGTCTGTGTATGTGCTTAGGAAATATGAGATCTTGCAGACGAATATTACTTAAGACTGATTGTTTTCTTAGTTAGAAGACGGAACATAAAATGGTTATTTTCATACTCTATGCAACATGAACAGAAGTCATTGCACATTTGAAATGTATTAACTGTTGACGAGGACTCTGTCTCTGTGAAATTATATTAATTTCTATTCAAGCAGTGCTTACGTATGCTTCACAGCTTTCTAGTTCACTATGTGTTTCATCTTTGGAGCAATGATATGATAAAAACAAATTGAACAAAACGTCATTGTCTGATTTTATACTGGAGAGCATTAACAAGATACATTCCATGTATGAGATGTGTACAATTGTTTTTTTTTTGAAAATGTCACATTCCAGATATCTTTGTTTTTAAAAGTATCGCATTCCTGATATAAAAGTACTGCATTCCAGATACCTTTGTTTTTAAAAGTATCACATTGCAGATATGTTTGTTTTTAAAAATGTCACATTCCACATCACGATGTACAAGTCTGCTTACTACACAGAACCTTGCAACACCCGGACATATGAAAGATGAATTTCAAGAGAAGTAACAGTAAAAGCTTTTTCGTAACCTGAGCAGTCATTGTGGAAGAGGCAAGGTGTTAGAAACCTCGTCTTCTCTCAAAACCAGCATGATGAGGGCAGTTCCCATCTCCTATTTTTTGATGATTTGCCTTCCATGTCTCTGAAGAAGGACACATATATGTGCATTCACAGCTGGGTGGACTTAGGCAGAATGTTCAAGCCAGGACATGACTCTGGTCACCCATCCATTAGAAACCCCATTTGATGATACTTAATATAAGCTTTCAGGAGCAAGTGTTCTGACCAGTCAAGAAAAGGAATCTGTTTGAATCTGCAGTAGGCATGTCAAACATTGTATGAGTATGGCATCTTTTGGTTTTAGACATACCTTCATTCATTTCGTGTGTAATAATACTTGTCTTGCCAAATGAACATGAGTCAGAGAATCTTAAGCAACAACAACAGCAGTAACAACAACAACAAAACAGCCTCTTCTAATAGTAATGATTTTTCTTTCTGAAATTATCATTATTTGATGTTGTTGTTGTTGATTTTGTTTTGTGAAACTGGTGTTACAGAGTTCTGTTAGTTTAGCTCATCTTCTCTTTTCCTTTTTAAAATGTATGCATACAGGAGCCGTTGGTCGCTTATAAATGACGTAAAAATGTCCCGTACAGACAATGGTCTGTTGGGAGAGGTTATACTTATTACTTACCGATAATTCCCTAGCCAAAACAGGAAGTATATTAGTATTCCTTTTTTTTAAAGAAGTGGAGATGAAAATTCTCTTTTACGCCGTCCATTCAGTAGTGAATGCCATGATTCTGTTCGTGTGTAGCAAATTGTGCACGCTGTATCGTATACAAAAATGAAAGAGAGAATCATGTTTAGCAAATAATGCACGCTGTATCATATACAAACATGAAAGAGAGAATCTTGGATTTGCTCAAACCAAGAAAGCCTTTTCCTTAAAAAAAATTTTTTGTTTGGTTGTTTGTGAAATGAAAATGAAAATCGTAAGGATATTCTGCCTGATTAAACGAAAGAAATAAACCGTCCATCACCTTTTAAGTGCCTAGGCAGAAATTTTAGTCATTTCAAAGGTATTTCGGTTAAACGCGATGCTCTAGGTGTGATGCTTCAGTTTTTGCTTTCACAGATCTGTGAAATCAGTAGAATGTTTTTCTTTCACCATGATCTTTTGTAGACTGGATCAGTTTCTAATACCATTTTAGAAATAGTATTGAAAGGAAAGTGTCAAAATGTTGCTGAAACACCTTCCCAAATTTAACCTTTTCCCATACAAACAATCCCTAAAGTGTGGAAGTCAGGGTTGAAAGTGTGTTATGTTGAATAATTTTTTTCGTGTAGTAATTGTTTTCATGTTGATTGAAACTCGGTTTGCTTTTCTGGTTGCATTTGTATGAGAATATGTCTAGCTATTAAATAAAGATGAATGTGCCATTGGTGGTGGAAAGTGCAAGCTGGCACACAGAGTGCCACCAATATGTATAGGAACATTTATGATGTGTACGGTGATACATTTTGAAATTACTATGGTATCTATTAATTTTCGTCATAGATTTATTGTCCATTTTGTATGTTTTACTTTTAGTATTACATGTATTGTGGATCTTAGTTACTTTACCCCATTTCTAAATTCACATCAACTGTTTGATGCTCCTTGCTCCAGAAAGGAAGTTACATTTATTGTACAATCAAGTGCAACTGTAGTTAACTTTTCATTTGCAGTCAACTTGAACGTAGATATATGAATAGAAGGATAGGAAAGCATTAATTTTGGAATCAGTTGCAACTGTAGGTTTTCTTTTTTCTCTTTTGCCAATAACTCGAAAATAAATGTATGAATACAAGGACAGGAAGGTGTTGATTTTGGAATTGTTGCTTGTCTGTCTGTATATTTTGTGAATGTGTGACAGTTCCGGAGTATGTGTATGCATGTGTGTAGAAGTGTGGTTGGATACAATAGCATGTGTTATATGACTTCGATTTTTTTGTACATTCAAGGTCGACAGGTAGAAACAGATTTGGTATACGTTATTGTGTCATTTTAAGGTTGACAACATATCAATTCAAATGGTCATAACTTGTTTAATAAAATGTGAACAATTGATGAATTGAATTTTTTGTGTGTGGTGGTGATTTGAAAGCATGTGGTTCTTGAATGAATACAACAGTGATAAGATAAGAAATAGATTTCACTCACACAAATAAGATTTAGTGCTTGGGATACTCCCACTGAACTTCATGTTTTGAAAATATCTGTTGCACATTAACATCCCAGAATAAAGTATGTCTGTACAAGGCAATAAAGTTAAGACTTTGCAATCCCTACCACAGTGTCATCATAGAAAGACTGAAGTAGCTCTGGCCTCATGGAGCTGTCAATGTCATTGTTTTCTTGCACTACAGATACCTATAGTTCTCGGTCGTCATAATATGGTACGAAATGAAACGTAGATAACAGCTCTGTCATGTAGTTTTGATTTACGATGGAAGTCCGTAGCATTATCCGCATCACTGCCATTCTCATGCATCATCACGGCAGTGCAAAAATTGTCCCATGTTCTCTGTTCTTTCGCCCAGTTCTCACGGTTAACTAGGCCTTTGGTAGATATGGTGATGTGTTGGAAAGTCAAAATTAAGGGGCCATTGGCACTGAAGTGGAGCAGATCATGAGGCAGAGAAAGAACTGATCTCAATGAGTGTTTAAGACATAAGTTTCCAATAACATCAAAACGTAATATGGCTCAGATTTGATTGAGATAGGTTCATAAATAGCCGAGCTTCGAGCACTCCCATTTCTTTTAAAAGATTGATCACTGTCGTGGACAGTGTTCTTTTAAGATCTTCCCCCCTCCAGGACTTGGCACTGGACTAGATTTGTGGTCATCAGTTGGTCAGAAACCGTCAATTACTCTGGAAATTGGGGTCCGGAGCTTGTTCATTAAAGAGTAATTAAACACGGCCATACGTGCTACACCTAAGTCCGCCTGCAGTTTTCTCATTGAGTAAGTGTAATAATATTTTATGCACTTTCAAGGTCTTAAAGTAGGAAGGGAAACAGGATCTGTGAAACGGGGACAACACCAGAATGATTGGAGCATTATGACTGCAGCGAACAAACCAACTTTAATGTTGCTGAGAGGGACTGAACTTGAGATACGAGATCTCGTGTTCATGGTTCTATTAAAAACAGTCAGCCAGCTACGTGTCATGAAGCACAAATAAGCCCTTACTGGGTTTATAAACTTGTTTTGCGTAGTCACTGTGACCTTCCACTGACTGGTCAAACTCACAGGAATGTTTTTTTTTTCCTACAGCACCTCAAATTTGCATGAAATATGTTAAATCTATTATCTAATAGCCCAGATATATTACATATTTTTCAAATGAGTACATGTCTGTATGAACATGTCTATGTCTATCCTTGTAGAAGCAAGGGCCCGGTTTAAGCTTTGGCAACCACTTATAAGCAAAGGATCTAGTGTATGATCGAAATTTTGGGGAAAATATTTACAAACCGCTGAAAAGTCTTTGATGACACATTTTGCTTGAAAACATACCCACATGCGCACATACGTACATACATACACACATATACTGTACATTGGTACATGCATGCACAGATACATATCTTGCTGTCAATATGAAATACCCATAAAAAAAAAGATCTTTCCCGACATATTTTATTCTTATCCAGACAGACAGACAGACAGACAGACAGTCAACCTATCTTCCAACCACTATCGTCCTCTTTCCCGCCTCCTTAAAATAGAAATGTGGGAAAAAAGAGAAATTAGAACTCTGCAACATAAGCGAAGACAACTATACAAAAACATGAATGTCATGGTGTCTCTACGACTTGTCTCCCTTACACAAGAATTTCGTAACATCCCTTAGCGTGGAAACAGATTTCGTCTGTACTTTTGTTTTTGTTCTTGCTTGTGAGTGTGGCAAGCAGCTTACGCCCAGCATGTCTTTTCATTTTTTTCTTCTTCTTCTCCTTTCTGTTCTTCTTCTTCTTCTTCTCCTTTCTCTTCTTCTTCTTCTCCTAAAGGAAAGTGGAGTGGAAGGCACAAATGTAATGATATAATAAACTTACATGGAAACCAAAAAGACGACCAACACGTACTTTGTCAAAAGCATTTTGCGATATAGATATTGTTGATCTATCAACCATTGCAGTCAAAGGCGTAACACACGATTATAACTTTTCAGAAGCGGTGGGGGAAAAAAAGCCCATCGTAATAAGCAAGCAGGAATCAAGAAAAAAAAAAAGGACAAAGAGGAGAGCAAAGAACAAGTTGTCGAAAAGAAGCAAAACAAGAGAGAGAGAGAGAGAGAGAGAGAGAGAGAGAGAGAGAGAGAGAGAGTGGAGAGAGAGAGAGAGGGAGAGAGGAGAGAGAAGCAGGAGAGAGGGACGGAGGACAATGATAAGAATAAAAACAAGAACAAGAACACATTTTTATTTTCCAGGATA
>CM060305.1:35267085-35274585 GCA_030674185.1 Monoplex corrugatus | reverse complement strand
AGTTCTTCAGACACAAGACACTAATCGTTCTTACTATTGCCTACGTCGGTCGCCCTGGTCAAGTAGGTAAAAGTCGAACTTCTAATGGGGAGGTCCCTAGGTTCAGTCCGCCCAAGCACCTCCATCTGATGGGTAAAAGGTGGAGATGGTTCAGTCCGCCCAAGCACTTCCATCTGATGGGTAAAAGGTGGAGATGGTTCAGTCCACCCAAGTACCTCCATCTGATGGGTAAAGGATGGAGATGGTTCAGTCCACCCAAGCATCTCCATCTGATGGGTAAAAGGTGGAGATGGTTCAGTCTGCCCAAGTACCTCCATCTGATGGGTAAAAGGTGGAGATGGTTCAGTCCACCCAAGTACCTCCATCTGATGGGTAAAGGATGGAGATGGTTCAGTTCGCCCAAGTACCTCCATCTGATGGGTAAAAGGTGGAGATGGTTCAGTCTGCCCAAGTACCTCCATCTGATGGGTAAAATGTGGAGATGGTTCAGTCCACCCAAGCACGTCCATCTGATGGGTAAAAGGTGGAGATGGTTCAGTCCACCCAAGCATCTCCATCTGATGGGTAAAAGGTGGAGATGGTTCAGTCTGCCCAAGCACCTCCATCTGATGGGTAAAAGGTGGAGATGGTTCAGTCCGCCCAAGCACGTCCATCTGATGGGTAAAAGGTGGAGATGGTTCAGTCCGCCCAAGCATCTCCATCTGATAGGTAAAAGGTGGAGATGGTTCAGTCCGCCCAAGCACCTCCATCTGATGGGTAAAAGGTGGAGATGGTTCAGTCCACCCAAGCACGTCCATCTGATGGGTAAAAGGTGGAGATGGTTCAGTCCGCCCAAGCACGTCCATCTGATGGGTAAAAGGTTGGAGATCTTTCCGCTCTCCCAGGTTAACATGAGTGCAGACCTGACAATGCTTAAACTCCTTTCGTGTGTACACGTATGCAGAATATCAAAGAGGCGCACTGAAGATCCTGTAAGTTATGTCAGTGCCTGGCTTATGGAGTCTGCAGTTTGAAGTGTGGCTTATGGAAACATGAAAACACCCAGGTAACAAGCAACGAAAAGTTTGGGGAAAAACAGCAGAAAAAAAAGAAGGATAACAAAACCCCAATTTTAATAATGTCTGCCGTTGGAAAATAAAGTATCATTATCATACCATATCTCTGACACGAAAGCATAACGATCTTGATGATCACCATTACCAGCGAAATTTTGAACGCACAAACCAAATTCAAAGCAAAAATTCAGAATAATTTTTACAAAGGAATTCAATAGTGTATGTTGTGAACATCGTGTAATGGGTATATCACTAACACGCTCTATAAAGCTCTTCTTTTGTTTTCATGATCCGGAAAGATGTTTAGAAGAAGGTGAAGACAGAGAAGGAGGAGAAGGAGGAGAAGGAGGAGAAGGAGGAAAAAGAGGAGAAGGAGAAGAAGGTGAGTGTGTGTGTTTGTGTGTGTGTGTGTGTGTGTGTGTGCGTGCGCGTGCGTATGTGTGTATGAGTGTGTGTGTGTGTGTGTGTGTGTGTGTGTGTGTGATTGTGTGTGTATGCGTGTGCGTGCGTGCGTACATGTATATGTGTGTGAGTGTATGTGTGCATATTTGTACACTAATGCACGTGCGAGCGTTGATGTTTTTTGTACATGAACGTGTCTGAATGTTTGCGCGTGTGTACACATACATATGCTCAAAGTACACGCTTGCTTGCAACCTTGAAAGTGCATAGTACCAGCGATTTGCCGAGCGTCTCTGTGGTTCAGTACCTGGTCGTTTGTTACACTTGCACCTATGTCTGCAGTGGACTAGGTGTTGATGTGTCCAGCGTGAGCTTCTGAACAGCACATGTTTATGTGAGTCTGTTGATATGTAGGTGACATGATGTTAGCCCTGATATTGCTCTAGTAGTCGGCTGGGCTATAAGCAATATGAACTGAACTGATATACATGATGCTCCCAGGATTCACCGAAAGGGGGAGAGAATGATGAATCCATCGGCACTGACTCCATCACGACTGGAAACGCACAACGGATCATGATTAATGACCAGATGAAATTTCCGTGTGCGTGTGGAAGGAGATTCACCACCAAACGCGGCATGAAGATCCACAGGACAAAAATGGGCTGTTTGAAGACACATACGAACCAGCAGCAGCGCACTGCGATAGCAGGTGAGACGTTGGATGACCAAGGCCAGGATTTAAACCATAGTGCCAAGGACATCCACGCTGACGGTTCTGATGCGGATTTTGCACAAGCTCTTAACGCCAAACGTGGAAAACTCAATTTGCCGCCTGCCGGTGCAAAAGAACAATGGGAGAAATTAGATGAGGAACTTGTCCTTAAGCTGAATGCGCTAATAGGGAACAGTACGCTGGAACACAAACTTGACACATACGGAGACATCATATACTCTATCTGCAGGGACACTTATGGAGTGAAGCAGCCAAAGACAAAAACGCCTCCCCAGAAATCCAGAAGACAGCAACAGATGGAGAGCATCCGGAGGGAGAAAAGGAAGCTTAAAAAGCGAATGAAAACTGCCTCAGAATTCGAGAAGCAAGGGCTCCTGGAACTCTGGAAAGATCTGAAGGACAAACACAATGCTCTCAGCAAAGTGGAATCAGCAAGGCGAAGAAAGAGCAAAAAGAAGAAGACTCAAGATCGTTTCTTCAAAGATCCCTTTGACTTTGCAAGAAAGCTGTTTGAACAACCCAAATCAGGGACTCTCACAGTGGGCAAGGAAACCCTAGAGCAGCATCTCAGGGAAACATATTCCGATTCTCAGCGCGAGGCACCACTTGAAATCCAGTATCTGGTTTGGCCTGCAGCGCCAGAAGGAAAATTCAATAACAAACCACCAACACTGGATGAAGTGAAGAACGTAGTAAAGAAAGCCAGAGCCAAGTCAGCACCTGGACCAAACGGAATACCATACCTGCTCTACAAGAAATGCCCAAAAGTGCTCGAGTGGCTCCACAAGATGATTCGATCAGCATGGAGGAACCAGAAGATCAGCGACCAATGGATGAGAGCTGAAGGAGTGTACATTCCGAAGGAGCAGAACTCCAGCAGCATCAATCAGTTCAGGCCAATATCACTTCTGAACGTCGAGGGGAAAATCTTCTTCTCTGTTATGGCAGCAAGATTGACAAAATACCTGACTGAAAACAAGTATCTGGATATGTCAGTCCAAAAGGGAGGCATACCAGGAATGCCTGGATGCTTGGAACATGCCACGTTGATTTGGGATGCCATCCAAAAAGCAAGAACAGAGAAGAGAGACATTGACGTAGTTTGGCTTGATCTGGCGAATGCATATGGATCAGTTCCACACGATATGATCCAGCTGGCTCTTGAAATGTATCACATCCCAGAAAACATCCGAACAATGCTGAGGAAGTATTTCCAAGGGTTCTCAATGCGGTTCTCTACCAAAGAATACACCACGGACTGGATAGACCTAGAGGTGGGCATTGCAATGGGCTGTGCAATCTCTCCCATACTGTTCGTGTTGGCAATGGAAGTCATCTTGAAAGCTGCAATGAAGAGTTCAGGTCCAGTGAATCTGGGAGATGGATACCAGATGCCTCCTCTGAAAGCTTTCATGGATGACACAACAGTCTTGTCCACGGATGAGGAAGAGACACACCAAATCTTAAAGTAGCTGGATGAGCTGGTGGCCTCTTCAAGAATGAGGTTCAAACCTAAGAAATCCCGAAGTCTCTCACTGCGAAAAGGAAAAGTGGCAGATTCAGTCAAATTCATGGTAGCCAACCAAGCCATCCCCACTGTCACAGAAGAGCCAGTAAAAAGTCTCGGAAGATGGTATGATGACTCCCTGAAAGACACACAAAGGGGATGTGAAACCAAGCAAACAGCAGAAGAAGGCCTGAAGAAAATAGATAACTGCGGACTGCCAGGCAAATACAAAGTCTGGTGTCTACAGTTCATGCTGATACCAAAGCTGCTGTGGCCACTGCTAATCTATGACATTTGCACCAGCACAGTCGAAGCAATGGAAGCCAAAATCAACAAATACACAAGAAAATGGCTCGGTGTCCCACCTGGTCTCACTGATGTTGCATTCTACTGTCGTCAAGCAATGCTGAAGCTACCTCTCAAATCCATAGTGGAGGAATACAAAGTTGGAAAAGCAAGACTGTTGAGCATGCTGGAGGAATCGGAAGACAATATCGTGAGATCAGTTCATCCAAAGCTGAGAACTGGCAGAAAGTGGAAAGTCCAAGAGGCTGTAAACAATGCCAAGAGAAACCTCAGCATCAAAGAAATAATTGGACACACGCAAACCAACAGACAGGGACTGGGAGCAACAAAAATGCAGTGGTGGTCCAAAGCCAAAGGGAAGAAAAAAAGAGACATGATCATACAGGAGTTGAAGGAAGAAGAAGATGTCAAAAGAGTGCAGAAGGCAGTCCAGCAAGGTCAACAGGGGCAATGGACAACATGGGACAGTGCACTCCAAAGAAGTCTCAGCTGGAACGATATGTGGCACATGGCTCCTCTAAGGATAAGCTTCCTCCTCAGATCTGTATATGACCTGCTCCCCTCGAATGCAAACTTAGTGAAATGGGGGAAATCAGACGACCCAGCATGTCCGCTCTGTCAGAAGAAACAAACAGTGGAACATGTCCTAAGCTCTTGCAAAGTAGCGCTAGCCCAAGGAAGGTATACATGGAGGCACAACCAAGTTCTGAAAGTGATCACAGACGTGGTTAGCGAAAAAACCATGACCCCAAACGCACCAATTGCTATGACAACGTTCTACAAAGCAGGAGGGAAACAGGTCTGGCCCGAAAGTGCTATGACAACCAGCACATTGCCAAAGGGTCTTCTGGATGGAGCAGTCGACTGGGAGTGTACAGCAGACCTCCCAGAGTGGAGAAATTACCCAGATGTCATCAGCAAGACAGGCATGAGACCAGACATCGCTCTCCACTCTGACTCCTCGAAACAAGTGATTCTGATAGAACTCACTGTGCCATACGAAAGCAGAATGGAAAAAGCACATATCTACAAGACCGAAAAATACGCCGGTCTTGCCAGCACCCTGAAGAAAGCAGGTCTGCGGGTCAAAATCTTCGCCATAGAGGTCGGGGCAAGAGGGTTTGTGGGCACCTCCGCTTATGATCTCATGAAACAACTCGCCATTTCTGGGAAGAAGAGGACTAGAGCCCTTAAAGCGATGGCAGAGGCAGCAGAAAGGAGCTCAAGCTGGATCTGGGCAAGGAGGAACCAAAAGTGAACTTCATAAGGATTAAATTCCCTACAGATGATGTGTGCCCCGTTAGCACATTGGTAAAACCGCGTACCGCAGTTCTGAAGCGCAGAATCGCCCAGGTTCGCTCCCCGGCGTGGGAAAAAAAAAAAAAAAAAATAGACAACAGCAGAAGGGCATCCAGGAGTCATGACCTGGATGTGGCCCGGCCCCCCGAGAGTGTAAGGAATTCAGGGCCGAAACACTTGTCTAAAGGGGGTTACTTCTCTGAAGACCTTCTGTTGTCTAGCTCTCCCTAGAGTTTCTTTCTACCATGTAAGGTGTGTACGTATAAAATAACATGCTCCCTGAAGCATACAGTTCTCCGTTTTTCGATATTCTTTCTTTCAGGACAGCGGGAAAAACATCATCAACCCTGCCCGCCCCCCCCCCCCCCCTCCAACTTAACACCAAGTTTATCACCTCTGCATGAGTCACCCCCCTATTCCTTTCATTGGAGAACTGCTGCCTTTTCATTCTGACTGTCAACATACCTCAGTGTTTTCTTCTCTTTTTTCTCTTTAATCGTTTTGAGAACATTAACCGCGCTTCCCGTGTCAATAACCCCTACCTTCTCACGCGCACACGCACCGTAGCATTACTTGCGCACGCACCGCGCACGCAGGGACTCACACGAACACACACGCACACACACGCGCACACACACACACACACACACACACACACACACACACACGCATACACATACACATACACATAACACACACACATAATACACACACACACACAAACACACACACACACAATACACACACACACACACACACAACACACACACACACACACTCAGCACAACACAACACAACACAACACAACACACACACACACACACACACACACACACACACACACACACACACACACACACACACACACACACACACACAAAAACATACACACACAACACACACACACACACACACACACACCGCAACACGCAACACGCAACACGCAACACGCGCAACGCAACGCAACGCAACGCAACGCAACGCAACGCAACGCAACGCAACGCAACGCAACGCAACGCAACGCACGCACGCACGCACGCACGCACGCACGCGCACGCACGCGCACGCACGCGCACACACGCGCACACACGCGCACACACGCGCACACACGCGCACACACGCGCACACACGCGCACACACACACACACACACACACACACAGCAACATCACGGGCACAGATTACAGTGAAACATAAAGGCTGTCATAGTTTCAGTAACACTTCAAGTCAAACTTGCGAATGCCGGAGTTCACGTGACTTTGATATAATTCAAGGTCACAACTATAAGATTGTTGAAACATACAATCTAGTCATAAGTCCGACATTTATGAGCCAAATGCAGATACATTTGATTCATACAGACGACTAATGTCTCCCAATAAGGCATTAACCTTTTGATTCCCGCACCCCGTCAACCAGCATCCTGCATTGTCGACCATGCTAACAAAGCAGAAACTTGCCCCTTTGACTCCTTTACCCTATCCACCAGCTTGTACGAAGCTGGTGGATAGGGTGAGGGAGTCAAAGGGTTAAGTTTTGCAGGTGGTGGATAAGGTGCGGGAGTCAAAGGGTTAAAACTTTGCTGATCTCAAATTATTTTCAAGATCACCTGCATTTTAGTATCATGTACATGAAGAAAAAAAAGAATAGCATCCATATAGTTGACTATATTATGTCTTTGTGTTGAGAGCAACCAAAGCAAATCCATTTTGTTAAGAGAGGAGCATTGACTGGAGATGGATGTGTGCGTGCGCGTGCGTGCGTGCGTGCGTGTGTGTGTGTGTGTGTGTATGTGTGTGTGTGTGTGTGTGTGCGTGTGTATGTTTGTGTGTGTGAGTGTGTGTGTGTGTGAGCGTGTATGTGTATGTGTGTATGTGTGTGTGTGTGTGTGTGTGTGTGTGTGTGTGTGTGCGTGCATGTGTGTGAGTGAGCATGTGTGTGTGTGAGCGCGTGCGCGTGACGAAAATGTGTTTGCAAAGATTTTCTTGGCTGTGCAAGGATGGATTTTTAGGATCTTCGTCAAATCTGGGTGAAAGATTTAGATCGTTGAGAAGTCGCGAATGTAGAAGTCTGAAGGGAAAGATATCAAGGGCAAGGTCACAAGGAAAAAAGTGTCTGAAGTCAATGCTTTTTCAAGATTGAAAATCTATTGTTTTTTTGTTTTGTTTGGTGTTGTGACTTTCTACCATTGTCATC
>CM060305.1:35249585-35262085 GCA_030674185.1 Monoplex corrugatus | reverse complement strand
TAAAAAAGAAAAACAGACTACACAGAAGAAAATCAGATCGACACACGCAAAAAGCCTGCCCTCCAAAAAAACTGCAAGATTAACAAGAAAAGAAAAGAAAAAAACAAAAAACACAAAATTCAGAACAAAAATTGATAAGAAAAGGTTGCAGAAGCAAAGAAAAGAACAGCAAGAAAGTCAACAAAAACAGTGAAACAAGTATAGAGGGAACTAGTACAGCAGGAAAAAAAATAACGTGAGTAAAAGACAATATCAACAAATGTTACTTGCGCAGCACCAAGTGCACCGTTGAGAACAAGAATAAACAACACATCAAATCAGCACAAAAGCAATAATAAAAAAACAAGAAAAAACAGGAAGAGCAGCGCAAACAAGAACAACAACAACAACAAAACAACAACCAAAAAACAACTAAACAAACAAAACAACGAAACAACAAAAAACAAAAAACAAACCGAAACAAAAACTAAAAAAAAAAGAAGAAAAAACAAAGATCAAAGTTAAGAACAAAAACAGACAACAAGAAATCACACAAAGTTTCAGTTTCAGTTTCCCTAACAACTGTCTCTGCGACCAGAATGATACCCATATGTAAACAAAAGAAGAACAATATGAAAGTCGAGAAGAACAAGAAGAGGAACCGAATGCAGAAAAAAAAACCCAGAGCAGAAGAGCAAAAACGACGACTGAAATGGCACCAGAAGAATAGAAATAAAAAACTACAGGGGGAAATCCAACAACTGCACACACACACATAAACCTACAGAAAAAAACAAACTTCAGAAAAAACTACATGGAAAAATCCTACAGAAAAAAAAAATACATAGGAAAAAAAGGAACTATAGAAGAACCAGAGAGGAAATACAACAGAAGGAAAACAAAAGGACAGAAAACGTACATGGGAAACAGAAAACCCAAAGTTCATCAGTTCCTAAACAACGTTTGCACAGATGTACCAAGTAAACAAAGAAACAACTATAGAAAGTCGAAATCAAGAAGAGGAACGAATGAGAAAAAAAGCCAAAAAGAAAAAACGACGACAAAAAAAGAATGAAAAAAAAATCAGGAAATACAGAACAATGCAAACACACAATAAAACTACAGAAAAAAAATAACTTCATAAAAAATACATAAAAATCTACAGAAAAAAAAATAATGGGAAAAAAAAAACATAAAAACCAAAAAAAAAAAAAAACAAAAGACAGAAACGCTACAGGAAACAGATGAAGCCCAAACGACAAAGATAAAACAAGCTTAGGGGAGGAAAACAACCATAAAAGGAAATTACAAGAAAAGATAAAGAAAAAAGACAAAAATAAGAAGAGAAGAAAAAAGGAAACTACAGACGAAAACAAGAAGGAAAAGCTACAGAAAGTAAGAAAAAACCTACATCAAAAAAAAATTTGAAAGCAAAAGACAAAAGAAAAAAACAAACACTTTAAAAAACACAAAAAAAAAAAAAAAAGAAAACCCAACCTAAGAAAATAAAGAAGAAAGCCACTACTCAAAGAAACGACAATTATGGAAGAAAAGTCTACGGAATGAAAAAAGAAAACAAACTACACAGAAGAAAATCAAACTACAGAAGATGAAAGCAATCTCTGAAAGAAAAAACTATAGAAAAAAAAAACTACAGTAAAACGACAAACTTTAGGTAGAGAAAACACTACAGAAAGAAACGAAACAAGTTTTGAAAAAAAACTACAGAAGAAAAAAACTCCAACTAAAACATGCATAGACAACAACCATAAAGAAAAAGAAACACCACAGAAAGAAACGATAATTTCAGAAGGAAAAACCCATTAAATCAGTCTACATAGGGTTAAACCCACAGAAAATAAAAACAAACAACAGAAAACATCAAACTCTAGAAGAAAAGCAATCTACAGATTGAAGAAAAACCGACAGAAGATAAAAACAAGCTGTAGAGGAGGAACACCAACCCACAGAAGGAAATTACAAGAAATAGATATTAATGAAAAAAAAAAACTACAGAAGAGAACTTGAGAAGGAAAGGCAAACTACAGACGAAAAAAGAAGATACTATTAAAGAAAGACTAAAGGAAAAAAAACACCTACAGCGAAAGCAGATTGTGAAAGCAAAAGCTACAGAAGAAAAAAAAACACTTTAGGAAAAAGAAACAACTACGGAAGGAAAAATAACTAAAGAAAACCAACATACAGAAGGGAAAAAACTACAGAAGAAAACTAATAATAACAAGAAAGAAAGAAGTACACTTCAGAGGGAAAAATTACAGCGAGAAAAAACTACAAAAGCAAAAACTACAGAAAAAACGTCTGAAGGAAAAGAAAACCAACAGAGGATAGAAAAAATGTTTAAATGTAGAGAAGAATAAGAAAAACAGTGACAAGGGGATAAGAAAACACACATATTAAAAGGAAAAACTAAACAGGCCAGAGGAAACAACAGCAACAACAACAACAGCAATAACAACAAGAAAGAAAAACAAATCGCAGGAACAACACCAAACTACAGGAGAAAAAAAAAACACACCGAATTTCCAACAAAAACTACTACAGAAGGAAAACAACCTAAATAGAAAAAGTCAACCTACAGACTATACAAAAAAAAAAAAAAAAAAAAAAAAAAAGAAAACAGAAAAAAACAACCAAACAAAAAAAAAAGATACAAAATGAAAACTAGAGAATGACAGTGAACTACATGAATGATCTCGGATGGAAGAAAAACTGCATAAGGAAAGAAAGAATTGTCGAAGAAAAAGCACAAAAACCTACATAGACAGAAAAACTTTCAGAAAATTAAAAACACACTATGAATGAAACACCAAAGTACAAAAGAAAAACATTCTGCAGAAAAATAAAAAACCACAGAAGATATAAATGAAGTGTTAAAGGGGAGAAGCATCCCGCAGAAGAAGAATAAACTATATGAAACAAAAACTACAAAAGAAAAAAACCAATCTACAGAAGAAAACTTCAGACAGAAAAAATACAGAAAAACAAACTACAGGAGAAAAAAGAAAAAAATCAACAAATTACAGAAAACAAAACAAAAAACAACAAAAACAAAAAACAAAACAAACCCCCCCCCAAAAAAAAAAACAAAAAAAACAAAAAAAAAACGGAAAGAAAAAACATGCTATAGAAAAACGAAAACGAAGCAGATTGTGAAGAAAACAAAACTACCAAAAAATCACAACCAAAAAAACAACAAAACAAACAACCAAAACAACAGCAACAACAAAAAGAAAAAAAAAAAGAAACTATGGAAAGAAAATAACTAACGGAAGAAAAACCAGCATATACAAGGAAATCATAAGTACAGAAGACAAATGATACAACAGAAAAAAGAATTACGGCCAATATGACTGAAGAGAAAATAAGTGCTGAATAAAAAAAAACACTACAACAGAAAAAACTACACAAAATAGATAAAAGATTGCAGAAAAAGAAACACCACAGAAGGAAAGACTCCTCATCCCCAAGAAAAAAGGAAAACAACAAGAAGAAAACAAAAAACTAAAGAAGAAGAAGAAAACATGAAAGAGAGGAAAAATGTCTGGAGGAAATCCAAATTAAAAAAAAAAAAGAGAGAAAAAGAAAAAAGACGGGATAAAAAAACCCATCAACGGGTACTTCCACCACCACCACCACCACAACAACAACAAACCAACGAAAGGAAAAAAAGCACAACAGGAACAATACTCAACTACTAAAAAAAAACAAAAAAAAACAAAAACAAAAAAACAACACATACTCCAAAAACAAACTAAACCAAACTAAAGCCAAAACAACAATAACAAAAAACAACTAAAACTAAAACCCTTAAGAAGAAAAAAACCCTACATGGAGAACATCTATCTGCTAAAAATATAAAGGAACGTGAAGAGAAAAGAAGAAGAAGAAGAAGAAGAAACTACAGAGGAAAATATAAGATGGAAGAAGATGGAAGAAATAATTGCACACAGTCCAGAATTACAACAAAACAAACAAAAAAACCAAATAAGTCATTTCACAAACAAAAAAATGCAGAAAATAAAAACAAACTGCAGAATAAAACATTGAACTATACAAGAAAAATATCTACAGACACTAAAGCAAGCCAAAGATAATATAACAAAAATAGAGAGGAAAAATGCGCAACTCACAAAAGAAGAATAAAACTGCAAGGAACAAATGCACAGAATAAAAACAACAACAAAACAAACAAACAAACAAACAAACAAACAAACAGAAGAAAACTTCAGAAAAACAACAACAACAACAAAACCAGAACAAAACAAAACAAAAGACCAAGGAAAAACAGACTACAGAAGAAAAAAGCAAGATACAAAAGAGAAACAATTCTTACACAAGAAAAAAAAGTACAGAAGGAAAAACAAACAACAAAAGAAAACCGTGAAAAACAGATTACGGAAGAAAACAAAACGACAGAACAAAAAATAAGTAACGAGAGAAAACCAATATACAGAGACAAAAATAGCAACAAAAGAACAACACAGAAGAAAAAAAACAAAAGAAAAAAATCGAGAAGAAGAAAAAAATTCAGAAAGAAAAAAGTACGAAAGAACCCAAAATACGGAAGAGAAAACCCTACACAAGAAAATGAAATACCTCCGGAAGAAAAAAAAATCTGCGAAAGAAAGTTAAATACAGAAGACAACAAATTCTGAAGAAAAACTACAGAAGGAAATACCATCCTTCCTCCTCCCCCCCCCCAAAAAAAAAAAACCCACAAAAAAACAAAAAACAACGGTGCTAGAGAAGGAAAAGAAAACAAATGATGAAACGTAAAAGATACGCGAGGAAACCAAATTATGGGAACAAAAAACAAAACAAAACAAAACAAATAAAAAAACAACAACAACAGCAACAACAAAAAACGGCAAAACGAAACAAACCAAAAGCAATCTACAGCAACAACGCCAACCTACACAAGGAAAAATCCAACCAAAAAAACTCTACAAAGACACCACCAGAGAAGAAAAACAACCTACAGAGAAAAGGTCAGTCTACAGAAGATACAAAGAAACTGTGAAAGATAAAAACAAATTACAGAGGAAGAACAAGCTACAGAGAAAAAATAACTAAGAAGAAAAACTACACCAGGGAAAAAAAACGGACTGAAACAAACGAATTACAGAACAGAAATCCAAATCTATATGAATACAGAATATAAAAACAGTCTACAAAACAATATTAAACTGCTAAAGAAAAAGATAAAAACAGTCTACAAAATAGAAAATAAAACTGCTTAAGAAAAAGAAAAAAACAAACTACAGAAAGAAAACAATTGTAGAAGAAAACAACAACAACAACAAAACAGAAAAGAAGACAACGAAAAATAAAAACCTCCGAAGAAAAGCGCACAGAGGGGAAAATAGCTACAGAAGAAATACAAAATCACAGCAGAAAATAAGAAAAAAAGCTACAGAAGAAAAAGGGAACACAAAAGAAAGAACAAAAGTACAGAAGGAAAAACTAAGTACAGATGAAAGAAAAGGCTGCAGCACAAAGAAACAAACAAGCAAACAAAGTACAGAAAACGGTACAGAAGAAAAATGTCACAGAAACAATACAGAACGACAAATTCTAAAAGAAAATATACAAAGGAACAAACAAATTACACAACAAAATAACTACAAAGACTGAAGAAATAAAAAAAAAAGAAAAAAAAAAGAAAGGAAAAGCAAGCAAATTACCGACGAAAAGAAAAGCACAGAAGATGGAAAAAATATACGACAAGGAAAAAAATCACAGAAGAAGAAATGACTGCAGAAGAGAAACAAAAGATTATAGGCTACAAAGAAAAGCAAACCACAACAAAAATTAAAAAAAACAACTTAACTCGGCGAAGAGTCATTGTGGCGACGCAATAATGAACTATTCACCAGCCAGCTATGCCGGTTGTGTGCCAAAACCCGACTCTCTGCAAATGGTTTCTTTGTCTATTCTGCAATGTTGTCAATCCATCGATTCTCTTTCTTCCTTTCCATCTCACTCCCTCAAGAGTTAACTGGAGGATTGTTTTAGCAAGGCGATTGGATCTTGTTACATGGTCATACTAACGTAGTTTTCTTTTCGTGACTGATGTTAGCAGATCTTCGTATGGTCCAGTGTGTTGTTTCATAGTTTGGCGCATGTAATCATTGGTGATATGATCAGCGTATCTTGTTTAATATCTTGTGATAAGCTCTCATTTTCATGGCTTGGATTGATTTTATCGAATGCGCTGTGAAGATCGATGTCTTGCATACATACAAGGAAATGGAATGTACCAGCGCACGTGAGAGCGATCTTCTTGGTTTCTTGGAGCTGTTCTTGTATTTCCATACAGGTTGCAGCCTTGAGAATGCTGTTGTTGTCCTTGCTGCCCTTGAGAGAATTTCTGGCTTGGATTTCTCATTTCTATCTTGCTTCAATCCGTGGACAATTACATCAGAAGTAATAATGGTGTTGAAGCTGGACATCAACTTGGTCTTCTCGGCCTAATTATCATACCTTATTTTGTTGATGTTTCATCTAGTCCTTTTAACAAAATTAAGTTCTTGCTCACTGCTCACCAGGCCATCAATGTCATCTGCGTAGCAATGGTTCTTGTGGTTCTTTCTCCAATGCTGTCTGCATTGACATGATCTCAAGTGCGTCAGTCATGATGCGTTCCAGGAATATGTTGAAAAGCATGGGTATCATAAGGCGCCCTGACAAACTCCAACCAAAGTATGTAACTACTCTCCAATAGCGTCCTATGTAAATACTGCACTGTTTGTTTTAGAGTGTAGTTGCTGGATGGTGTTGATAAGCTTTTACCTGTGAAGGGCGAGTTAGAAGTCCCTCTGGTGTCGAAATTGTTTTTCGACAAGGGTGCGCTTGTTAAACATCTGTTCAATCATATATCTGCCCTTGCGGAGTCCGGCCTGTTCTTCAGTGATAATGGTATCTGATGGAATGGTTTTGAGCATACTTTGCTGGCACGACTGATCAAGCTGATAGTGAGGGAATGTTGGCAGATGTGGACATTCCCTTTCTTGGGAAGGGTGGTTTGGTGATTAGCGATTAGCATCAAGTGTGGGTCACTCGCCTGTGCGTTTGTTGCAGATGGCAGTTACGTGTCTCTGCCATGTTTCACGAGATCTGCGGGAGTGTTGTTAATGCCTGCAGCCTTGCCACATTTCAACGACTTCAATGCTACTATAACTTCTTCATACAGGGAAGTTATCTTATTTGATGAATCTTGTACTTTTAGCACACTTGGATCTCCTTTGCTCTTTATACAGTTCAGAGAAGTACTTAATCCATTTTTTATGCTTATTTCCGTGTAATACAGTTGCTGTCTTTGTCCTTAATGGTTCTGGCTCTACTCTGCTTTTGTTTGGTTAAGACTTTTACTACCTTAAAAGCTTTTTTGTGTCGTTGTTGGCGAGGGTTTTCTCTGTGTCATTACATTGTTCTTTGATCCCGATTTCCTTTGTGTGTGTGGTGTGTGTGTGTGTGTGTGTGTGTGTGTGTGTGTGTGTGTGTGTGTGTGGTGGTGTGTGTGTGTGTGTGTGTGTGTTGTGTGTGTGTGTTGTGGTGTGTGTGTGTGTGTGGTGTGGTGTGTGTGTGTGTGTTGTGTTTTCTTGACCTCTTGTTTATAGCGCTGTGTTTGTCTTTTCCCTTCTTTTCTTTTACTGCTTTCAGCTCCATCTAGCGTCACATATCTCCAAGATATTACTTTTGATCTATGGCTTTGTTTTTAATTGGGCTCAACCATGAGACTTTTATTGCTGTTTCAATTATCACTTGGTTGCTATTGTTCTTGGGGGTTTCAAGGTCTTCTTCCAGAAATAATAGTGGCGCGAATTTTCCTCCTATGATCGCTTGGAAAGGGAAGGAGGGGGGGGGGGGGGGGTTAAGTAGTAGTTAGGAAACGAATTCTAAGGAGAAAGAATTTTGAATTTTGAGAGAATTTTGGTACGAACTTCAGGGGAAGGATAACAAGGGGAATGTGATTTTGGGGATACTTCCACAAAGGGAAACTAAGAGGAGGGAATTCTTGAAGAACCATTGAGAGGGAAATCTTGGCGGGGTTGGGATTGGGGATATCAATAATAGAAAACTCTGGGTGTACGAATGGGCGGGAATTTGGGGGTGGGACAAAGTGGGAATGAGGGAGGGGGGATGAGCGGAACACAACTTCAAGAAGGCAACCAGGGGAAGGAATTTTGCAGGGAAGACAACCAAGGAGAGGAAACTTAAGAGGAGGAAAAGAAGAGGGGACAAGCCAGACAGCTACTATGTCCAGTGGCCCAGAGAATATAATCGACGAAGGTGAGTGGGAGGAGAGAGGGAGGAGAGAGAGAGAGAGAGAGAGAGAGGAGAGAGAGAGAGAGAGAGAGAGAGAGAGAGAGAGAGAGAGTCGAACAAAGAAGCATGAAGTAAATACGAGTGTGTTTCAACGCATATTTTGTTTAAGATGCGTGAATGCATGATATCCACTTTGGTGGCATCTCACCACAAAAGATGATCACAATGACGTGAGCAAGAAAGCCTGACTACGCCATGATTAAAGAAAGGGTTTTCCAGAAAGCATTGATACAGGCTCACATAGATGGGTTTGCCATGACTGCAGCCAAGAAAGAAGGCACTAGGATATAATTCCCAAATGGACAGTGCCAGGCTGAAGCAGTACTAACTGGCTTTCACCGCACAAACTACAACGCCGAAGTTGAGGCACTTGTCCAAGCGGCCAGACTTTTTCAAAGCGGCAGATCATGACAACCAAATAGCCTTCCTTACAAATATCATTACAGAGAGTTCTTGAACGTTATATAGAACCGATAATGTTATACGGTTGTGAGGCGTGGACAGTCAACACGCAAAGCCAGAACAAGATGAGGCAGCCGAAATGTGGTTTGTAAGAAGAATGTTGAGAGTTCCATGGACAGCAAAGAAAACAAACGAGACAGTCTTGATGGAGGCAGACACAAGAAAATCATTCATATAGAAGATTAGGAAAAGACAGGCAACATTTATAGGCCATTTTATGAGAAAGAGAAGAGGAATTAGAGCACCTGTTCACAACAGGAAAGCTGGAGGGAAAGAGAACACCAGGTAGACCCAGGGAGAAAATATTGGACGGACTTGCAGGGTGTTGAGACAGAGAGGGTGAAAATGTGCTTGCGGCAACAAGGGATAGATACATATGGAGGGCCATGATCGCTAACGCCATGCGGCAGGGCACTGATGATGATGACAGATATCATGTCAGTTCGTGAAGCAACCGCTAACTAGCAAACTGCCACATCTGCAGCTATAGGACAAAGAGGGACAAGAGTAAGAAGACTGGGACATCAGGGATCGGAGGGACATCAGGAGGGACATCAGGAGGGACATCAGGAGGGACATCAGGAGGGACATCAGGAGGGCAAAATGCTTGGGAACTCTGGAGCAAAAAGAAAAGGAGGGAGGGAGGGAGGGGGCGGTGACGGCGGACATAGGGGGCTGAAGGGTGGGTCGGGGTACTCTTTAAAACTAGGTCAAGGGCGAAGGTGTACTGGAACAAATGGTGGACAAAGGTGGGGTTGAAGTGGGACAAAGGTTAGTGGGCAGAGAGTCGAAAAGTCTGGGACAATGTGCGCGGGTGGAGGGACAAGTGAGTATAATCTATCTATCTATCATATTATCTATTATCTATCTATTATTATCTATCTATCTTTGTATCTATCTATCTATCTATCATCAATGTACTATCTATTACTATCTATCTATCTATCTATTCTAGCTAATACATACATACATACAAGTTACATACATACATCTTACATACATACATACATACTTTCATACATACTCAACATTCATACTACGTGCACACATACATACAACAACATACATACATAATACATACATATATCAATACATACATACATACATACATACCATACAACAACATACACCATACATACATACATACATCTTCATAATACATAAAATACATAATACATACATACATACATACATACATACATACATACATACATACATACATACATACATACATACATACATACATACATACATACATACATACATACATACATACATACATACATACATACATACATACATACATACATTACATACATACATACATACATACATACATACATACATACATACATACATACATACATACATACGTGTGTGTGTGTGTGTGTGTGTGTGTGTGTGTGGCGCTGGTGGTGGGTATCTGGGACAAATGCGGACAACTTTGGGACAAGAAGGCACAAGTGGTGACAAGGCGGGGGGGGGGGGGGACTCTGATACAAGAGGGGTGGGGGACATGGGGTGGGGGTAAATCTGGTTCCAGGCTAATAGGGGACAAGGGAGATAGAACAAGTGTGGGCAGATCTGGGATCTCATTTCTTCTTTCGAAAATAAAATGCAAACACAGAAGTGCGCGTTGTTCCCACCCTTATCCTCCCTATATTGCATGCGTTCGCGCGCGCGCACATACACACACATGCAAAGACAAACTTGCAAACACAGATATATGCACATATATGCACACCTTCGTGTACGTAGGCATGCGCGCATAGGCGCGCACATATACACGCAACCACACAGACATACGCGTCTTTCTGAAGAAGTCATATTGGAAAAGGTTTTGTTTTAATAAAAAAAAAAGAAATTTTGAGATGGTCAGACCATCTTGTTTTATTGTTGTTGTTTATGTCAAGATGGTAGACGAGGTAGCAAAAAGCTGAGCCCAGGAAGACCAAACAGACAACAGTGTGCTACGGCAATGGGAGGATCATCCTCACATCACTCCGAAAGCCACGGAGAGCAAAGGACGACTACCACCTCTGTCCAAAGGGAAGTAAGAATATGTGTGCGATCATGCGTATATGCATGCATGCGTATGGTGAGTGTGTGTGCATGTGTGTGAGATTGTATGTGTGCGTTCCCAATGTTTTTTGCATGTGCTCAAATACTCGCTGTTTTGAAGCTGACTTGGATTTGTATATTTACCTTGTACGCCGGTGTATCAGTGTGCTTGATAGTATAAAATAACATACATCTACAGTCCTGTCAACAATACTAAACAATAGAGGCTCTGTTCATGTGTGTGTGTGTGTGTGTGTGTGTGTAGTGTGTGTGTGTGTGTGTGTGTGTGTGTGTGTGTGTGTGTGTGTGTGTGTGTGTGTGTGTGTGTAGAGGAGAAAAGAAGAGAGAGAGAGAGATTCTGAACAGCACGTGTTTATGCGAGATCCTCCTGTATGTGCGTGTGTACGCACATCATTCAGATGCTTAAACCATACAATTTTGTGTCATTCATATTCTTTCAGGAAGGGGAAATCACTCTTTACACCCCACTTCAAAGTTTACAACCCCTTGTGTGAGTAACCACGTTCACCGGGAAACCGCTGTTTTTACGGTCTGTAACAAACCCCAGTGTTTGTCATTGTTCTCTTATTGCTTTTTTTTTTTTATATACCTATATATATATATATAGCTTTAATCCCGGTCACCCACCACTATCTGTTTCCTTCTAATACACAAATACGGACGCGCCCGATTGTGAACAGCGCACACACGCACGCACACACGAACACACACGCACACACATATACGCACACATACACGCGCGATCAAACGCATTTTCCAAACTACAGTTTATTTTTCTATCGTTTTCAGGACAACATTAACCGCACCCTCACCCTTGTCAATACCACATCCCACCGTACATGCCTCACAACGCATGCGCACACACGCATGCACACACACACACGCGCGCGCACACACACACACACACACACGTGCGTGCGCACCACGCAGACTCTAACATACACTTAATACGAACTTATATCACATCACACACCCCAAGCAAACAAGACACTAAACCTGAGAGTTTCCTACAGTGTTGATGACAACACCCGCGCGCGTATTCACACACACACACACACACACACACACACACACACACACACACACACACACACACACACACACACACACACACACACACACACACAGAGCACCAAACCTTGGAGTTTTGTATGGTGTTGATGACAACATTAACACTCCGCTCTTTCCTTGTTACACACACTCAAACGCACGCACGCACACACACGCACGGCAAACCATATACAAAAGTGCTGTGCATATGATAGCATATTACTTATGCATCCTTAGCTGCAGGAAATTAATTGTTCTTAAATCTCACAAATTAGCATAGAAGGAGAGAGAGAGAGAGAGAGAGAGAGAGAGAGAGAGAGAGAGAGAGAGAGAGAGAGAGAGAGAGAGACGCATTCACAACCACACCGTCTGTCTTGCTTCCACACTAAGTGTGGACACAGCACACTCACCAGCGAGCGCGCACGGGAACCACACTGCTATTCGTCTTCGTCAGTAGAGCCTAGGCGAAAACCTCAACAACTGAATGAATGAAAGACTGAGTCAGCCAGGCGTAAACCCATAAATCAGCCTTAATGCCCGAGAAGACTTCAGTCAAGTCAAAGGTGAGCTAATGTGTT
>CM060305.1:35239585-35247085 GCA_030674185.1 Monoplex corrugatus | reverse complement strand
CCCTTTGCTTTTTGTCTGTTTGTCTGTCTGTATGTTTGTTTGTCTGTCTTTGCTTTTTCTCTCTGTATTTTGTTTGTTTGTCTCTCTTTGCTTTTTTGTCTGTTTGTCTGTCTGTTGTTTGTCTCTCTTCTTGTTTTTGTCTGTCTGTATGTATGTTTGTTTGTCTCTCTTTGTCTGTCTGTCTGTTGTTTGTTTGTCTGTCTTTGCTTTTTCTCTCTGTATGTTTGTTGTTGTTCTGTCTTTGCTTTTTCTCTTCTGTCTGTCTGTCTGTTGTCTTCTTTGCTTTTTGTCTGTCTGTCTGTCTGTTCGTCTCTTTGCTTTTTGTCTGTCTGTCTGTTTTGTTCTCTTTGTTTTTGTCTGTCTGTCATGTTTGTTTGTCTCTCTTTGTTTTTTGTCTGTCTGTCTGTTTGTTGTCTCTCTTTGTTTTTTGTCTGCCTGTCTGTATGTTTGTCTCTCTTTGTTTTTTGTCTGTCTGTCTGTATGTTTGTCTCTCTTTGTTTTTGTCTGTCTGTCTGTCTGATGTATGTTTGTTTGTCTCTCTGTTGTTTTTGTCTGTCTGTCTGTCTGACTGTATGTTTGTTTGTCTCTCTTTGTTTTTGTCTGTCTGTCTGTCTGTATGTATGTTTGTCTCTCTTTGTTTTTTGTCTGTCTGACTGTCTGTATGTATGTATGTATGTTTGTTTGTCTTTGCTTTTTCTCTCAGTATGTTTGTTTGTCTCTCTTTGTTTTTTGTCTGTCTGTCTGTATGTTTGTCTTTGTTTTTGTCTGTCTGTCTGTCTGTCAGTATGTATGTTTGTTTGTCTCTCTTTGTTTTTTTGTCTGTCTGTCTGTCTGTATGTTTGTCTCTCTTTGTTTTTTTGTCTGTCTGTCTGTATGTTTGTCTGTCTTTGCTTTTTGTCTGTTTGTTTGTTTGTCTTTGCTTTTTGTCTGTCTGTCTGTATGTTTGTTTGTCTCTCTTTGCTTTTTCTCTCTGTGTTTGTCTCTCTTTGCTTTTTGTCTGTCTGTCTGTCTGTATGTTTGTCTCTATTTGCTTTTTGTCTGTCTGTCTGTCTGTATGTTTGTCTCTCTTTGCTTTTCGTCTGTCTGTCTGTATATATGTTTGGTTGTCTCTCTTTGCTTTATGTTTGTCTGTCTGTATGTTTGTTTGTCTCTCTTTGCTTTTTGTCTGTCTGTATGTTTGTCTTCTTTGCTTTTTGTTTGTCTGTCTGTCTGTATGTATGTTTGTCTGTCTGTCTGTTTGTCACTTTAAGATTTTTCTGTCCGTACGTTTGTCTGTCTGTCTTCGCTGTTTACTTTCTGTCCGTTCGTTTTCTCTGTTGTTTGTCTTTCTGTCTGTCTGTACGTTTGATTGTTTCTCTTTACCGTCAGTTTGTCGGCCTGTCTCTCTTTCCTATATGTCTTTCTGTGCATTTGTTTGTCTGTCTTTACCGTCTGTCTTTCCTTTATGTCTTTCTGTGCTTGTGCCCGTCCGTTTGTCTGTCTGTCTGTCTCTCTTTATCTGTCTTTGTTTGTCTGTCTCCAACTGGCTCCCGTAATTCAGATACGTGGAAAAAGATCCATACCTCTTTGTCTTTCTGTTCATATATGTGTCTGTCTCTTTCCCTGCTTGTCCCTATCTGTCTGTTGTTTCTCTGTCTTACTCTCTGTCTTCCCCCCCTCTGTCTCTCTGTCTGTCTCTCTTGTCCCTATCTGTCTGTTGCTTCTCTGTCTCTTACTCTCTGTCTTCCCCCCTCTCTCTGTTTGTCTGTCTGTCCGTCTCTCTCTCTCAGTCTGTCGGTGCCAGATTAAATTTTTCTGTTTGTCATTAATGTTCGCTGAAGTGCTTCACTTAAGACAATAGCAATGTACTCTGTTTGGCTGCCTGTTTCAGTCCCTGTCTTTATCTGTCTGTCTTCTGCCTATTTCTCTTTTTTTTTCTTTTTTCCTCTCTGCCTCCTGTTTTTTCCTATTTCAACTCCAATTTAAAACATTTTTTTCTGTCAATAGCTATTCGTCATAGAATTGAAATTACCTGTTAATTATCGTCACGTTATCTGTCTATGCCCACCCTCCTCTCTTTCAGTGTCAAGTTGAAACATAGCTCCTTTCCCTAACCTTCGTTGAAAAAGTTCACTCCTAAAATGTAGGCCTATGAACTCATAGTAATACATTGTCTATCACTTTTCTGTCACTCGTTAGGTTGGTCATTGGTTTTGAGAAGTCAGTTATGGACATAATTGTTTTGTCCGGACCTGGTTGTTTTATGGAATCTGTCTGTCGACAGATGAGAAGAAACAGAGCTGATGAATGTTTTTTTAACCTTTTGATATTGATAGAATAATCGTAAATAGGCGATTGACGAGGAGTAGTTGTCTTTTCTTCTTGTAATCATATAGTCAGCGAGGTTTTCCCCCGTGGGGATGCCGGGGGCTCTTTCAGTATAAATAGTATCCCCACCTTCTGGAAATTCTGTGCTAGATATATTCTCTGTTATGTCACTCTTTGTTTCTCCCTTGTTCGTTTGCTTTCTGTCATTTCTTCCTGTCATTTTCTGCCTTCCTGGTCCATTCACCTGTATGTGTTTGATGACGTCTTGCGTTCTTTTTCTTAGGATAGATAACTGGGTACATGTATGAAGTGCATTTTTGGCTCTAAGGAAATGAGATAGCGGAGGCAACTTAGGTAATTTAGGCCTGTTTTGTGTATGCTTTAATGTCCTTAGCTATGTTTAAATTTGTATTCAAGTATCTTTTTTAAATCCCCCTGTGTGATAAATTGGACGGAGTGGTCAACGCCAGGGGCATCTCCTTGGATTACGTGCGCAAATGCATTGATATGTGTTCTTAATTTTCTTTTCCTTTTTTGCTGTTGAAATATTGTGTGTATGCATTGAAACGGTTATAGCCCAGATATGGCTCTGCGCAGTCGGCTGGGCTTTAAACGAATATAACAATAACAACAATAAAGCGTGGTTGTTTGGAAAATGGAAGGGTACAGGTAGGGTTGGAGAACTGATGAGATACGACAGCAAACAAGATTATCTGTGTGTGTCACTGGGGTGTAGCAGTATGCAGTCAGGCACTGAGTGGGTCACGTCTTTGATATTTGCCACCCAGCTCTTTCTCCGTCAATCTCGGCAATCAAGGAACCCTAAATAATGGTCCAGGGCAGCGTGTCATGGCGGATAACGAGCACACGGTCTTTCACTGTTGCCAGAAGTTCCCGTAGGTCCACCGAAGCGTTGATTTCATTCTTGTCTTCAAGGTCTGAAGTCTCTGAGTCAGTCAGCATCGTGAAGTTTCACCTCCGTAGAGAAGGATGGATACTTCGGGTTGTTTGTCAGTTTCACTTGTTTAGATTCGTATGGAGGGGCATGATCGCCAACACCATGCCACAAGGCATATGATGATGATGGTGATGATGATGATGATGATTTAATACTGTGGTCTTTGTCGACTTCTTCCACGAAGGGCGGTGGCATCTATAAAATCGTAAGGAAAGGTGATGAGAGTGAGGACGAAAACGCTTTAACAGCAAACTAAGCTGATAAACAGTTGTTAGTGATGATTCATGGCGGTGTATGTTTCTGTTTATAAACTCGTGTCGGAGAAGTGTTTTCCTGTGCTTGTTTTTACTCTGATTTACATAGGGTTTGTCTTTCTGTCCTCTGAAATATAATTTTATGGCTGGCATGTTTTACCACAGTAACACATAATTACCATATGCGCGTGCCATTGTAATGACTGTCATAAAGTCATAAAGTGCAGCAGTTTCAAAGTGTTACGAGGGTCGTAAAATCACAGGCAGTTATGCCCGTAATGACAGCAGTAAAATCACGACCAAATGACAGTGGTAAAGGCTCAGCAAATACTATTATTCGCTGTTTACTTAACGGCTTGCTAAACTACAGGTGATATACGACCAGAGCACTGGGCAACCCGTCTTATCAGACTCCCAGCATTGCCGGCAACCTTGACTGATCAGTGACAGGCCGGAGAAAATGAATGTGTGTCCAGAGGCTATCAACACCTTTACTGCAGTCCCATCTGACAACATGTCACATATAACTGATAGTGAACGATGAATGGAAACAAGGCGTTTTTCTCGTTTGTTTTGTGTTGTGGAGAAAGGATGATCTAGGTGTTTTCTGTTGTGGAGAAAGGATGATCTAGATGTTTTGTGTTGTGGAGAAAGGATGATCTAGGTGTTTTCTGTTGTGGAAAAGGATGATCTAGATGTTTTCTGTTGTGGAGAAAGGATGATCTAGATGTTTTCTGTTGTGGAGAAAGGATGATCTAGATGTTTTCTGTTGTGGAGAAAGGATGATCTAGATGTTTTCTGTTGTGGAGAAAGGATGATCTAGATGTTTTCTGTTGTGGAGAAAGGATGATCTAGATGTTTTCTGCTGTGGAGAAAGGATGATCTAGATGTTTTCTGCTGTGGAGAAAGGATGATCTAGGTGTTTTCTGTTGTGGAGAAAGGATGATCTAGATGTTTTCTGTTGTGGAGAAAGGATGATCTAGATGTTTTCTGTTGTGGAGAAGGATGATCTAGGTGTTTTCTGTTGTGGAGAAAGGATGATCTAGATGTTTTCTGTTGTGGAGAAAGGATGATCTAGATGTTTTCTGTTGTGGAGAAAGGATGATCTAGATGTTTTCTGTTGTGGAGAAAGGATGATCTAGATGTTTTCTGTTGTGGAGAAAGGATGATCTAGGTGTTCTACCGCGTAAGAGTCCTGATGTTACAATGCTCTTGACGAAAACATGCGTTGAATGTTCATCAGTCAGTGTTCAGAATTTGAAGAAAAAAGATATATACAAAATTCATAACACAAAATAACCTAAACTATAAACTAAATAGTTCACTGATCTGTGAAACGTCAACGCTAGTCTGTGAAGAGTTGATTAAAGTTTCCTGATTCCATCGAGTTCAGTCTTGTAGGTTTTGTTTGTTTATTGACTAGAGCACCTGATCACAACAGGAAAGCTAGAGGGAAAGAGAACACCAGGTAGGCCCAAGGAGAAAATATTGGACGGATTTGCAGGGTGGCTGAGGACAGAGAGGGTGGGAGATGTACCTGCAGCGACAAGGGATAGATTAATATGGAGGGCTATGATCGCCAACGCCTTTTGGCAGGACACATAATGATGATGATCATGATGATGATGATGATGATGATGATGATGATGATGATGATGATGATGATGATGATGATTGACTGCAGCTGTTTTTTTTTTGAAATGCAAAACTGTTTATACGTAAACTGTGGAACTCGAGGACCTAAAGTTGAAACAATTCAGGTCAGAACTAGGGACATGCTTTCTCTCCCAAAGCCAATTTTGGTGGAAGTGAAAGAGACACAAAACAGAAACTAGGTTGGAGTTGGAAAATAGCCAAGCACTTCCCAGGAGCCAAAGGGATATAGCTATGATCATTCCAGCGTTTTGCTCCACTGTTCTTTGTGATATAGAACAGACGCTTTGCACTTCCATGTCTACGCATGTATTAAATACTAGACAAACACATAAAGAAACAATATAGTCAGACTATTCTGAAAATTTCCTTTTCGTATGAAAAAAAAAATGACACAAAATCCAGATTTTGTACTTGTCAAAAGACATCATAATCTTGAAGGAGCATCAGATGAAATCAACCTTGACGCGTAGCTAAGGCAATAATGAACTGTTACAACAGTGAAAGCGGAGTGTAATATTATATAACTCGTTTCTGAGATAAATGAAAATGTGATGATTTTAGGCAATTTTTAGCTGGTCGCCGTGAGCTTGGCCTTGACTTCCAAACATCCTCCTTGAACCAAATGTGAAAAAAAACAAACATCCAGAAACAGTAAGGAAAGTCTTGTCAATACATATATGTGACAGACACGCTCATATGCATGCAAACAGACAGGCAGACAAACACACGCCACTCTCCGTCTGATATTAAACAATCTCTCTTTGTTAACGGGACGTTTGAAAAGGGGGGGGGGGGAGGCGGACCTAAAAAGGCAGACAAAAAGAATACTACACATTATAGAACCCGTAAAACCCGATGTGGTCAAGCCATATTCAAGGTTTTTTGTTTTTATCGTTCTTTTTTGCGCAGTTTTATCTTTTAAATCTGAAAATGATCAATCCCTACATAATCTCATTCCCCTTTAAGCATGTTTCATGTAGATGCCATCACATTTAATTTTTTTTTTTATCATTTTGAAAACATTCTGAACAAACTAAAATGCTAGCATCTAATAAAGATTCACCCATCAACAGCCAAGAAATCTTGGATGGTACACATCGTTCCTTTCTTGTATATTTGTGGATTATTTTGACAAAATGGACTTTAGAGACAGATCGACAGACAGATAAATAAACAGGCAGGCAGGCAGACAGACAGACACGTTCACATAATCATACACAAACGCATACCATCCCACGTGCACAAACGTGCTCACATGCACAGACACCTACACAAAACAACAAAGCACAAAAGCCAAAAGACAGTTGGAACATTATGACTAACACAAATAGGGTCGGATACTTTTATTAGCACTGTGCTCAGCGTATGCAATGTATGATTTTCGTTGTCTTCCGCATAACGGTTATTTAACATGCTACGGAGCAGACGTTATATTTATCTGGTGCAGTCGTTGGCACGTTGAAAGGTGAGACATGTAGAGTTCCAACTCCCGGATCCTGTGGTGTGCAGGGGAGACCAATCAACTCACCGTATCACCGTAGACGTCCAGAAAGCTGAACTGTTGGAAAGGAGAGAGAGAGGGGGGGAGAGAGGGAGAGAGAGAGAGAGGGGGGAGAGGGAGAGAGAGAGAGGAGGGAGAGAGAGAGAGAGAGAGAGAATTCTGGTTTCTGGAGATCGGAACAAAAGCTCATGTCCTGACAGACATGGAAGACTAGTATTTGGTGTTACAAGACACATTATTTTTTTTCGCAGAATTAGTCATCATTCTCTAATTTTGTGAACAGGCATACAGATACATCTTCTTTCGGCTGATACAGGAAAAAATTTTAAAAAAAAACGATGGTCGAAAATGAAAGAAAAAGAAAGAGAAAAAATCGTAGACTGGATTTCGTAAATGACATGCAACTCCCTGTGTCTAATTAACACCGATGTATTTTTCCAGAAGCATTCTTTATTCATGAACAATGCCAGATTGTCTAAATTATCAGAAGTTTTAGGTGAGGCAGAAATTGTGTGTGACAATCATAACTAACCGGCTTGGGGTTAAGTGGCCTGTATCATCATCTATCAGATAATAGGCACAATCGTATACAAAACATTCCATCTGATGTTGGTATCACAAAACATCCACATTATCAAGATTTTTAGGTGAGGTAGAGAATCACTTGATCTGATATGGAAAACAATAACACTTAAAGAAAGGTGACGTGTTTTATTTAAACCATATATAATCAGTATCATTAAATAAGGTCGAGAATTACTTGACCTGACCTGCAAAAGAATTAAAATGAAAAACAACTACTCAACCAATAAACCAACCAAACG
>CM060305.1:35227085-35234585 GCA_030674185.1 Monoplex corrugatus | reverse complement strand
TTGTTGCTACAATAATTCTGGTGTTGTTGTCACTCTTGTTGCTACAATAATTCTGGTGTTGTTGCCACTCTTGTTGCTACAATATTCTGGTGTTGTTGCCACTCTTGTTGCTACAATAATTCTGGTGTTGTTGTCACTCATGTGCTACAATCATTCTGTGTGTTGTCACTCATGATGCTACAATCATTCTGGTGTTGTGCCACTCTTGTTGCTACAATCATTCTGGTGTTGTGCCACTCATGATGCTACAATCATTCTGGTGTTGTTGCCACTCTTGCTACAATCATTCTGGTGTTGTTGCCACTCTTGTTGCTACAATCATTCTGGTGTTGTTGCCACTCTTATGCTACAATCATTCTGGTGTTGTTGCCACTCTATGCTACAATCATTCTGATGTTGTTAGCCACTCTTATGCTACAATCATTCTGGTGTTGTTGCCACTCTTGATGTTACAATCATTCTGTGTTGTTGCCACTCTTATGCTACAATCATTCTGGTGTTGTTGCCACTCTTGTTGCTACAATCATTCTGTGTTGTTGCCACTCTGTGCTACAATCATTCTGGTGTTGTTGCCACTCTTGTTGCTACAATCATTCTGGTGTTGTTGCCACTCATGATGCTACAATCATTCTGGTGTTGTTGCCACTCATGATGCTACAATCATTCTGGTGTTGTTGCCACTCTTAATGCTACAATCATTCTGGTGTTGTTGCCACTCATGATGCTACAATCATTCTGGTGTTGTTGCCACTGTTAATGCTACAATCATTCTGGTGTTGTTGCCACTCATGATGCTACATTCATTCTGGTGTTGTTGCCACTCTCAATGTTACAATCATTCTGGTGTTGTTGCCACTCTTGTTGCTACAATCATTCTGGTGTTGTTGCCACTCTTGTTGCTACAATCATTCTGGTGTTGTTGCCACTCATGATGCTACAATCATTCTGGTGTTGTTGCCACTCTTGATGCTACAATCATTCTGGTGTTGTAGCCACTCTTGTTGCTACAATCATTCTGATGTTGTAGCCACTCTTAATGCTACAATCATTCTGGTGTTGTTGCCACTCATGATGCTACAATTATTCTGGTGTTGTTGCCACTCTTGTTGCTACAATCATTCTGGTGTTGTTGCCACTCTTAATGCTACAATCATTCTGTGTTGTTGCCACTCTTAATGCTACAATCATTCTGGTGTTGTTGCCACTCTTGTTGCTACAATCATTGTGGTGTTGTTGCCACTCTTAATGCTACAATCATTCTGGTGTTGTTGCCACTCTTGTTGCTACAATCATTCTGGTGTTGTTGCCACTCATGTTGCTACAATCATTCTGGTGTTGTTGCCACTCTTGTTGCTACAATCATTCTGGTGTTGTTGTCACTCTTGTTGCTACAATCATTCTGGTGTTGTTGCCACCTTGTTGCTACAATCATTCTGGTGTTGTTGTCACTCTTGTTGCTACAATAATTCTGGTGTTGTTGTCACTCTTGTTGCTACAATCATTCTGGTGTTGTTGCCACTCTTGTTGCTACAATCATTCTGGTGTTGTTGTCACTCTTGTTGCTACAATCATTCTGGTGTTGTTGCCACTCTTGTTGCTACAATAATTCTGGTGTTGTTGTCACTCTTGTTGCTACAATAATTTGGTGTTGTTGCCACTCTTGTTGCTACAATAATTCTGGTGTTGTTGTCACTCTTGTTGCTACAATAATTCGGTGTTGTTGCCACTCTTGTTTGCTACAATAATTCTGGTGTTGTTGTCACTCTTGTTGCTACAATAATTCTGGTGTTGTTGCCACTCTTGTTGCTACAATAATTCTGGTGTTGTTGTCACTCTTGTTGCTACAATAATTCTGGTGTTGTTGCCACTCTTGTTGCTACAATAATTCTGGTGTTGTTGCCACTCTTGTTGCTACAATAATTCTGGTGTTGTTGTCACTCATGATGCTACAATCATTCTGTGATGTTGTCACTCATGATTGCTACAATCATTCTGGTGTTGTAGCCACTCTTGTTGCTACAATCATTCTGGTGTTGTTGCCACTCATGATGCTACATTCATTCTGGTGTTGTTGCCACTCTCAATGTTACAATCATTCTGGTGTTGTTGCCACTCTTGTTGCTACAATCATTCTGGTGTTGTTGCCACTCTTGTTGCTACAATCATTCTGGTGTTGTTGCCACTCATGATGCTACAATCATTCTGGTGTTGTTGCCACTCTTGATGCTACAATCATTCTGGTGTTGTAGCCACTCTTGTTGCTACAATCATTCTGATGTTGTAGCCACTCTTAATGCTACAATCATTCTGGTGTTGTTGCCACTCATGATGCTACAATTATTCTGGTGTTGTTGCCACTCTTGTTGCTACAATCATTCTGGTGTTGTTGCCACTCTTAATGCTACAATCATTCTGGTGTTGTTGCCACTCTTAATGCTACAATCATTCTGGTGTTGTTGCCACTCTTGTTGCTACAATCATTGTGGTGTTGTTGCCACTCTTAATGCTACAATCATTCTGGTGTTGTTGCCACTCTTGTTGCTACAATCATTCTGGTGTTGTTGCCACTCATGTTGCTACAATCATTCTGGTGTTGTTGCCACTCTTGTTGCTACAATCATTCTGGTGTTGTTGTCACTCTTGTTGCTACAATCATTCTGGTGTTGTTGCCACCCTTGTTGCTACAATCATTCTGGTGTTGTTGTCACTCTTGTTGCTACAATAATTCTGGTGTTGTTGTCACTCTTGTTGCTACAATCATTCTGGTGTTGTTGCCACTCTTGTTGCTACAATCATTCTGGTGTTGTTGTCACTCTTGTTGCTACAATCATTCTGGTGTTGTTGCCACTCTTGTTGCTACAATAATTCTGGTGTTGTTGTCACTCTTGTTGCTACAATAATTCTGGTGTTGTTGCCACTCTTGTTGCTACAATCATTCTGGTGTTGTTGTCACTCTTGTTGCTACAATAATTCTGGTGTTGTTGCCACTCTTGTTGCTACAATAATTCTGGTGTTGTTGTCACTCTTGTTGCTACAATAATTCTGGTGTTGTTGCCACTCTTGTTGCTACAATAATTCTGGTGTTGTTGTCACTCTTGTTGCTACAATAATTCTGGTGTTGTTGCCACTCTTGTTGCTACAATAATTCTGGTGTTGTTGCCACTCTTGTTGCTACAATAATTCTGGTGTTGTTGTCACTCATGATGCTACAATCATTCTGGTGATGTTGTCACTCATGATGCTACAATCATTCTGGTGTTGTAGCCACTCTTGTTGCTACAATCATTCTGGTGTTGTTGCCACTCATGATGCTACAATCATTCTGGTGTTGTAGCCACTCTCAATGCTACAATCATTCTGGTGTTGTTGCCACTCTTGTTGCTACAATCATTCTGGTGTTGTTGCCACTCTTAATGCTACAATCATTCCGGTGTTGTTGCCACTCTTAATGCTACAATCATTCTGATGTTGTAGCCACTCTTAATGCTACAATCATTCTGGTGTTGTTGCCACTCTTGTTGTTACAATCATTCTGATGTTGTTGCCACTCTTAATGCTACAATCATTCTGGTGTTGTTGCCACTCTTGTTGCTACAATCATTCTGATGTTGTTGTCACTCCTGTTGCTACAATCATTCTGGTGTTGTTGCCACTCTTGTTGCTACAATCATTCTGGTGTTGTTGCCACTCATGATGCTACAATCATTCTGGTGTTGTTGCCACTCATGATGCTACAATCATTCTGGTGTTGTTGCCACTCTTAATGCTACAATCATTCTGGTGTTGTTGCCACTCATGATGCTACAATCATTCTGGTGTTGTTGCCACTCTTTATGCTACAATCATTCTGGTGTTGTTGCCACTCTTGTTGCTACAATCATTCTGGTGTTGTTGTCACTCTTGTTGCTACAATCATTCTGGTGTTGTTGCCACTCTTGTTGCTACAATCATTCTGGTGTTGTTGTCACTCTTGTTGCTACAATCATTCTGGTGTTGTTGTCACTCTTGTTGCTACAATCATTCTGGTGTTGTTGCCACTCTTGTTGCTACAATCATTCTGGTGTTGTTGTCACTCATGTTGCTACAATCATTCTGGTGTTGTTGCCACTCTTGTTGCTACAATCATTCTGGTGTTGTTGTCACTCTTGTTGCTACAATCATTCTGGTGTTGTTGCCACTCTTAATGCTTCAATCATTCTGGTGTTGTTGCCACTCTTGTTGCTACAATCATTCTGGTGTTGTTGCCACTCTTAATGCTTCAATCATTCTGGTGTTGTTGTCACTCTTGTTGCTACAATCATTCTGGTGTTGTTGTCACTCTTGTTGCTACAATCATTCTGGTGTTGTTGCCACTCATGTTGCTACAATCATTCTGGTGTTGTTGCCACTCTTGTTGCTACAATCATTCTGGTGTTGTTGCCACTCTTGTTGCTACAATCATTCTGGTGTTGTTGCCACTCTTAATGCTTCAATCATTCTGGTGTTGTTGCCACTCTTGTTGCTGCAATCATTCTGGTGTTGTTGCCATTCTTAATGCTTCAATCATTCTGGTGTTGTTGCCACTGTTAATGCTTCAATCATTCTGGTGTTGTTGCCACTTTTAATGCTTCAATCATTCTGGTGTTGTTGCCACTGTTAATGCTTCAATCATTCTGGTGTTGTTGCCACTGTTAATGCTTCAATCATTCTGGTGTTGTTGCCACTCTTAATGCTTCAATCATTCTGGTGTTGTTGCCACTCTTAATGCTTCAATCATTCTGGTGTTGTTACCACTCTTAATGCTTCAATCATTCTGGTGTTGTTGCCACTCTTAATGCTTCAATCATTCTGGTGTTGTTGCCACTCTTAATGCTTCAATCATTCTGGTGTTGTTGCCACTCTTAATGCTTCAATCATTCTGGTGTTGTTGCCACTCTTAATGCTTCAATCATTCTGGTGTTGTTGCCACTCTTGTTGCTACAATCATTCTGGTGTTGTTGCCACTCTTAATGCTTCAATCATTCTGGTGTTGTTGCCACTCTTAATGCTTCAATCATTCTGGTGTTGTTGCCACTCTTAATGCTTCAATCATTCTGGTGTTGTTGCCACTCTTAATGCTTCAATCATTCTGGTGTTGTTGCCACTCTTAATGCTTCAATCATTCTGGTGTTGTTGCCACTCTTAATGCTTCAATCATTCTGGTGGCATCATCCTGATGTTTCATACGTTCTCTGTCCCCTAAAACCCCCCTCCTCCATTTCAAGACCTTGTCAGCTGTCAGGATTTTGCGCAGGCTCAAGGACTCTGTCAGATAGAAAGGCCTGGGCTGAGTACAGCGCCTGTGGGATTGTGCGAGTGCAATAAATGCCCGCTGAATAAACTCTAAACTGAAAGCTTTCTTCAGAATATGCCCCCCTCCTCCCCCCTGACAAGGCCAACCCGAAAAACAAGTTTTACCAAAGCAGAATACAGCCTGCTGATAAGGACAAGACAGAGAAATAAATAAATGAAAATAAACTGTCAAGCAGCCAAAATGCAACACGTACAAGCTTATAATTGTTGATTGCTTAATTAACAAGACTGAGAGAATATTCGTCTGCTGACGAGCGCTATTGGTTATAAAATGAAAGGGAAGGGAACAAGGGGGACTGTTCAATGAGCTGAGCCGGCTGCCTGTGACATGGCCTGCAGGCGGGGAGGTTCATACACAGTTCAATATGTGATGTCATAACATAAACTCTATACATACAAATGACTCAGACGAATGAGTCAGTGTTGCGAAGTGGTTAGCGCAACGAACTGCTGACTGGGAGGCCGTGGGTTTGAACCTCCATCAGTTAAAAAGAATTTGCTGTGGATTTTTTTTCCTGGCGCCGACCGGCTTCTACTCAGAGCTGAGCGTGATCTGGGATTCACTGAGAAGACTGGGACCACACGGTCAAATCATCCACTTTGACGGTTTGCGTCAATTTCCTGACCAGCAGTGCAGGTGTCTGCATGTTTCGGGCCTGTTTGACGCCATGGTATATCTATCTTTCAGCCATCAAAAGTCCGTTGTTGGACGTATGCCTTCCGCAGCTGCTTCCATACACTTCGTTCCAGCGCTTTTCCTCTCCAGTTCTTGTCAAATTAGGTCGTATCTCCATCTAATTTTCTGTCTTCCTCTATTGCGAGGTCCGTCTTTTGGTGTCCAGAACGTGATTTTTATTGTCCAACGATTGTCCATTCTCCGGGTGAGATGTCCTGCCCAGTTCCGTTTCAGTTTGTTGATGGTTTCCAGGATGTCTCGCGCTTTTGTTTTTTCTCTGATCCACTGAGCCGTGTTGCAGGTGATACCAAGCACGATTGGTTGATGTGTTCGCTGTATGGTTCTTAGTTTCAATATAGTTTATGATGAATATAATGTAGAATACAGCCCAGTCAGTTAGAACACATCCCTGTGTCCATAGCATTATGATCATCATATCCATTATCATGAAATCATCAGTCATTACAGCATTGTGCTTTGTTTTAGATCCTGTCTACCTTTGTGCCCTGACCTCGTGGTGACCTCAGTTTCGGTTTCCTCCACTGAATCCGTGCTTGAGATAAATTCAAGTTGGGGTTTTTGGTGTCAGTGGTTCATGGGGACTGTCGTTGGAGGGATGTGATGATGGTCTCCGTTCCGGGGGTCGCTCACCTTGTCTGAACGATTACTGTCATTAGTAAGTGGTTTAGTAGGCAGCGCTCTCAGTAGGTTGGATCAGAGCAGACACTGCTGAACTCCATCAAAGTGACCTGGCAAGAGTGCGGAGACTTCTCTGCTGGGTGGCTGACATCGCTGGTTCCCAATGGCTTCCTGACATTGGAACTTTGTGTGAATGAACTTGGAATTGATAGTATTTTAAGGAAGCGGAACGAGCGGCGTGGGATCCGAGTCACTGACACGGTGCAAATGACACGGTGCAGATGACATGATGCAGATGACACGATGCAAATGACACGATACAGACGACACGGTGCAGATGACACGGTGCAGATGGCACGGTACAGATGACACGGTACAGATGACACGGTACAGACGACACGGTGCAGATGGCACGGTACAGATGACACGGTGCAGATGGCACGGTACAGACGACACGGTACAGATGACATGGTGCAGATGACACGGTACAGATGACACGGTACAGATGACACGGTACAGACGACACGGTGCAGATGACACGGTACAGATGACACGGTACAGATGGCACGGTACAGATGACACGGTGCAGATGACACGGTACAGATGGCACGGTACAGATGACATGGTGCAGATGACACGGTGCAGATGACACGGTACAGATGACACGGTACAGATGACACGGTACAGATGATACGGTGCAGATGACACGGTACAGATGACACGGTACAGATGACACGGTACAGATGACACGGTGCAGATGGCACGGTACAGATGACACGGTGCAGATGACACGATGCAGATGACACGGTACAGATGACACGGTACAGATGACACGGTACAGACGACACGGTACA
>CM060305.1:35217085-35222085 GCA_030674185.1 Monoplex corrugatus | reverse complement strand
CAGCTTTTTAACCACTAGCCCGCGTGACAACTTGAGTGCTTCAGGGATAGCAAATTCCCTGAGCTGAGGACAGGTCATCGAGATTGTGCACTTTCAACCTAGCACGTGAGTGGTGCTGGTTTAGTATTAGTGGTGCCTAGGACTATTAAAAAAAAAAGGTTGTATCCGGTGATTCACTGATATTGAGGAGAAAAATGAAACAAATGATTTCAGAAGATGGTCAAGTCTTTCTGACGGTCTTCCTTTTCATAACACACACACACACACCACACGCACGCAAGCACATACACACACACACACACAAAAAACACACACAAATACACACACACAACACACACACACAACACATCACACACAACACTACACACACACATAACACACACACACGCACGCACACACATCACACACACAACACACACAACACACTGACACACACACATACAGAAACACATACACAACCACGCAGCACACACACACAGTCACACACAGACACACACACAGAGAAACACATACACACACAATCATTGCAGACAGTCCAGATCGTGTATTTCTCAAGATGACTGTGACGTTGAAGAAGCTTCAGTTGAAATAAATTTGATGTGGATCGATGATATCGGTAGACCATGACATCAATGAAGACAGAATGTGAATAGAGACAGACAAACAGACAGACAAACAGCCAGCACCACCTTCAGACTTGCTCCTTTTTTCATCATAAGACGCAATCTTTCTCCCCTCCTTTTTGTGAGATTGAATCTATCTATCTATCTATTATCTATCTATCTATCTATCTATCTATCTATCTATCTATCTATCTTCTTCTGTCTGTTGTCTGTCTGTCTGTCTGTCTGTCTGTCTGTCTGTCTGTCTGTCTGTCTGTCTGTCTGTCTGTCTGTCTGTCTGTCTGTCTGTCTGTCTGTCTGTCTGTCTGTCTATCTATCTATCTATCTATCTATCTATCTATCTATCTATATCTATCTATCTATCTATCTATCTATCTATATATCTATCTACATACCTACCTACCTACCTATCTATCTATCTATCTGTCTGTCTGTCTGTCTATATATCTGTCTATCTATCTATATATCTATCTATCTACATACCTACCTACCTATCTATCTATCTACCTACCTATCTATCTATCTATCTATCTACTACCTACCTACTATCTATCTATCTATCTATCTATCTATCTATCTATCTATCTACATGTATCTATCTATCTATCTATCTATCTATCTACATGCATACATACATACATGCATATAATTATACATACATACATACATGCATACATACGTACATACGTACATACGTACATACGTACATACATATAACATACATACATAGATACATACATGCATGCATACATCCATATACGTACGTGTACATGCTGAGTACTGGTATTAAAGACGGAAAGGAATTGAATGGAACCAATAACCAAGGCCTCCTCTATGTCATGGGAAATAGACTGGAGGGTCAAACAAAATTCAATGCATGAAGTCCTTATAATACTGATCAGAACTTGTGTACGAAAAATGAATGCACAGACAAACAAACAAACAAGCAAGCAAACAAACAAACAAAGACACTGGAGAAAAGTTGGGAAAGGAGGAATACATGGATTAACAAACAAACAAACAAACAAACAAACAAACAACAAACAAATAAATGAATAAATGTACTTAAAAAAAAGGGGGGAGGGAGGAGGGCACTGGAGAAAGCGGGGAAACGGAAGAGGCTAATGTGGGAGAGTTGTGATGCGCTCCATGGGGGTAGTGATCTCGCCTTTCATATACAAAGCAGTAAAGTTTGTGGGCAAAGCATATTAAGAGGCTATTGCTAATTCAAAGTGGCTGACTATCATGCATTTTGTATTCATAGAACACTTCCACATACACTCATACACACGAAATCATAGATTAAGCCAAGCACACCGTAACAGCTAATAAACTGAAGAAAACGCTAAACTGTCCATGTCTAGACAGACCTACAGACAATCGATTATGTGCATTATACGCATTGCCATTCATGGACCAATTAGAAAAAACGTGTGAAACATAAACACACACACACACACACACACACACACACACACACACACACACACACACACACACACACACACACACACACACACACACACACACACACACACACACTCAAACATACACAGACACACAAACACACACACACACACTCAAACATACACAGACACACACACACACACTCAAACACACACACACACACGTACACACACAACACACACACACACATACACAAACACACACAAACACACACACACACATACACACAAACACCCTCCCCCCACACATACACACAGGAATAAAGAAACAAGAAACAAAAAGAACAGAACATTACAACAACTACAGCAACAAAACAATGACTAAATAATTAAAATAAGTGAATGAATAATAAATAAATAAATAAATAAAAAAAAAAAAAAAATAAATAGATAAATAAACAAGTAAAAAAAAAAAACCAGGACAGGAGAATAAAAACATACAAACACATGTTGCCCCGCGTTTGCATGGAGCTGATTCCGTTACAAAGTGATAAAAGATAACAAAGTAGGTGAAGTTAGTAGTGCAGGCAGTCATAGAATGTTTTGGGTGAAAAGGTACTAAATAGCGTATAATTGTATTATGCTGTTTCTGAATTAACCAGTATTGAAGTAGTGTGATAGTATTCTATCCGTTTGCATTCTCAAAGCGACACACACAACACACACACAACACACACACACACACCACCACACACCACACCACACGACACACTACAACACACACACACACCACACCACACACACACACACACCAACACCACACACAAAACACACACACACAACACACCATCACACACAACACAAAACAAACACACGCAACGAACAACACACACACACTCACTAACACATACACAGCACAGACACCACACACACACACAACTCACACACACATCATACACAGCACAGACAGAACACACCACGCACACCACACACTCATACACCACACTACACGACACGCACACACACACACACACATCACACACACACACAACACGCACACAAACACACACACAAGCACACACACAAACGCACACACACACATACAACACCACACAAACACACACACAAACACACACACACACATAACACACACACGCACACACACACACAGACACACACACACACATATACACACACACGCGCGCGTACACACACAGACACACACACACAAACACAACACACACACACACACACACACACACACACACACACACACACACACACACACACACACACACACACACGATTATGACATGATGTGTTTCGTTTTTTAGTTTCAATTTCTGAAAATAGCGTTTCCGCGCTCCGTCAGGATAAGTTCCGTAAACACAGACGCTGCAGAAGCCATGTGACAGAGAAAATCCACATTGATCAAAGCACAATTCCTATATTAGCACATGAGCCCTGTGCACTGCAAGCTTTTCAGGCGTTTCCTAGCGTATGCATTTTATGTCTGTCTTTGTATTAGCCAGTCACTGAAACAGCCCAGGAAGTAATGTTGTACAATGTATATCTCCATCTGCAATGTTAAAATCCCAAATAAACGGATGAAAACAGAACACATCTAGCGAGCATTAAAAAATTGACTGCTTCACCGATCTACATATGCATATTATGAGGACCCACCCCCGCACAGCATGACTCAGACCCCATCCGTTTATCAACACCATTTATCATCATTATTCTAATAACCTCAGTTCATCTTCCACCCCCAATCGAAACAACAACAACAACAAGAAAACAAAAAGACAAAAAACAGACGGACAAACAAAAAAACAAACAAACAAACAAAAATAACGAGCACACCCCAACAAAACAAAAGAAAAAAACAAAAACAAGCCCCCACCCCCCAAAAATTGTATTCAACCATTACGCAATATGTTCTCTAACCTTGTGAATTGGGAAATTATTAATGCTTTATATGTAATATATATATATATATAATATTATATATATATATATATATATATTTTATATATATGTATGTATATATATATATCTGTTTCTGTTTGCTGATGTTGCTTGTTTCGGCTTTATGTAAGGATCAATAAGATTTCGCAATAGTGAGAAAAAAGCTACATGGTTTCATATGCCAGTCAAGAGAAAAGAAATACTGTTTTCCTCCTTGCAGAGAACGGTTGTTTGTGTCAAGAATAAGAATATGAACAATGGCAAGATAGGTGATAAAATGCGACATTACCCAGACTACATATCAGATAATAACATTCTACATTGTTCATCTCAAACATGTTTTTCTTCTACCAACGTGTGCTGCAACCCATTGACATGTAAGACAAAGGGTGCTTTTCTTAAATCAGCTAAACCAACAACACCAAACCAACCAACACCAAACCAACCAAACCAGCCAACCAACCAACCAACCAGCCAACCAACCAACCAACCAACCAACCAAACAACCAACCAACCAACCAACCAACCAACCAACCAACCAACCAACCAACCAACCAACCAACCAACCACAACACCAACCAACCAACCAACACACACAGCAACATCAGCAACACAAAAAAATAAGAAAGATGAAGACATTCGAAAAAGGTAGCTGAGACAAATAACATTAAAAAGAGGAACGAAAAGGGAAACAGAGTACTTCACCTTTCATCGTAACTTTCTCAAAAATTGATACATTTCTGTATCGCGTTGTTCGACTCACGCCATCTTTTTTTTTCTAATTTTTTTCTTAAACATTTCAATCAGTTGAACTTCTTTACTAACACCGCAACTGCTTCAATGGACACCTTACCGTTGGTAGAGTATTGGGGTAAAACCTGATGGACACATAGTACAAAGAATGATCTGATATACCGGCCAAAGTAGCTCACCAGGTAGTACAGTTTCCATCAGTCATGAACAGTTTCCATCAGTCATGAACAGTTTCCATCAGTCATGA
>CM060305.1:35209585-35212085 GCA_030674185.1 Monoplex corrugatus | reverse complement strand
TTCGTTCATTCATTCATTCATTTAGTCAGTTGCTAATTCATTGGTCATTTATACACTTGTATTATGTAAAGATCTCAACATAAGGAGACTGACATCATGAAAAGGGCTTGACTATATATTTCATCCATTCATTTATACGCTTGCACTATCTAAAGATATCAGCATAAACAGTCGGACATTTAGAAAAGGGCTTGACTATATATTTATATTTCATCCATTCATGTATACGCTTCATCATCATCATCAGGTGCCCTGCCGCATGGCGTTGGCGACCATGGACTTCCATTGTCTCTATCTCTTGTTGCCCCCGAATCTCTCCCACCCTCCTCATCCCCAGCCCCTCTGCAAGTCCGTCCAGCATTCTCTCCCTGGGTCTACCTGGTGCTCTCTTTCGCTCCAGCTTCCCCGTTGTGACCAGGTGCTCCAAATCCCCTTCCTCATAAACTGGCCTATAAGTGTTGCCTGTCTTTTCCTAATCTTCCTTATGAGTGATCTACTTGTGTCTGCCTCCATCAAGACTGTCTCGTTTGTTTTCTTTGCTGTCCATGGAACTCTCAACATTTTTCTGAGAAACCATATCTCGGCTGCCTCGATCCTGCTGTGGCTTTGCTTGCTGACTGTCCACGCCTCGCATCCGTACAACAGTATTGGTTCTGTATAACATTCAAGGACTCTCTTTCTGATGTTAATTGATAGGCATTTGTTGGTAAGAATGCTTGTCATCTTCTTGAATGCTGTTTTGGCTTGTATACGCTTGCACTATCTAAAGATCTCAACATAAAGAGACCGGACTTTATGAAAAGGGCTTGACAATATATTCAATCCATTCATTTATACGCTTGCACTATCTAAAGATCTCAACATAAAGAGACCGGACATTATGAAAAGGGCTTGACTATATATTCAATCCATTCATTTATACGCTTGCACTATCTAAAGATCTCAACATAAAGAGACCGGACATTATGAAAAGGGCTTGACTATATATTCAATCCATTCATTTATACGCTTGCACTATCTAAAGATCTCAACATAAAGAGACCGGACATTATGAAAAGGGCTTGACAATATATTCAATCCATTCATTTATACGCTTGCACTATCTAAAGATCTCAACATAAAGAGACCGGACATTATGAAAAGGGCTTGACTATGCGATTTCTTTCCTTTTATTGTCTTTATTTTTTTTCCTTTAACGACCACCAATTCTTTCATTCCCTACACTCATCCCGAGTTCTCTTTTTTTACTGTTGATGAAATATGATCTCCTACCACAGGCTTGGGTACGTCCCAACTACAATATCGCTTTCACTCCAAAGTGATGAGACAGCGGATTGCTATGTGCAACAGCCACGCCAACAGACATTGAGACAGAAGAAGGAGGAGGAGGAGGAGGGAAAAAGGGACGAAGAGAAAGAAGAAGAAAAAGAAAAGAGAAAAGAAAGGAGAGGAGAAAGAAGTAAAGGAAGAGGAGAAGGATGAGAAGGAGGACGACGAAGAGAAAGAAGAAGAAAAGAAAAAAAAAATGAAAGGAGAGGAGGAAGAAGTACCATTTAATTAGATAGGCAAACCTACAACGTACGAGCCTCCCTTTGCTACGACTGTTTTGACTCGGATAGATGGGTGGCGGCGCTTAGAGACAGAAGAACAACAAACAAGATGTTCAAACCATTATAACAATCTCTCAACAACAAACAAGATGTTTAAACCATTATGACAATCTCTCAACAACAAACAAGATGTTTAAACCATTATGACAATCTCTCAACAACAAACAAGGTGTTCAAACCATTATAACAATCTCTCAACAACAAACAAGATGTTTAAACCATTATAACAATCTCTCAACAACAAACAAGATGTTCAAACCATTATAACAATCTCTCAACAACAAACAAGATGTTTAAATCATTATAACAATCTCTCAACAACAAACAAGATGTTTAAACCATCATAACAATCTCTCAACAACAAACAAGATGTTCAAACCATTATAACAATCTCTCAACAACAAACAAGATGTTCAAACCATTATAACAATCTCTCAACAACAAACAAGATGTTCAAACCATTATAACAATCTCTCAACAACAAACGATGTTTAAACCATTATAACAATCTCTCAACAACAAACAAGATGTTCAAACCATTATAACAATCTCTCAACAACAAACGATGTTTAAACCATTATAACAATCTCTCAACAACAAACAAGATGTTCAAACCATTATAACAATCTCTCAACAACAAACAAGATGCTTAAACCATTATAACAATCTCTCAACAACAAACAAGATGTTCAAACCATTAAATCAATCTCTCAACAACAAACGATGTTTAAACCATTACAACAATCTCTCAACAACAAACAAGATGTTCAAACCATTATAACAATCTCTCAACAACAAACAAGATGTTCAAACCATTATAACAATCTCTCAACAACAAACAAGATGTTCAAACCATTATAACAATCTCTCAACAACAAACAAGGTGTTCA
>CM060305.1:35202085-35204585 GCA_030674185.1 Monoplex corrugatus | reverse complement strand
TATTCTCCAGGAGTAGAAGTTATTAGTTGATAAATAGTTTTTCAAACTTACTGTTGCCTGCTTCCTGGGTGTTTTAATGTTTCTATGAGCCAGGCAATGCCATGACTTACGGAATCTTTGACGTGCATATTTGATATTCTGCATACGTGTCCACAAGCAGGGGGTGGGGGGTGGGGGTGGGAGTGGGGGTGGGGGCTGGGCACTGACAGGTCTGCACGCTTGACTGAAGAGGTCGGAAAAATCTTCGTCCTTTATCCACCGGACGCAAAAGCGGAGAGACAGATAGATAGATAGACAGACGGACAAACAGACAGACAGACAGACAGACAGACAGACAGACAGAAATCTCCACTTTTTATCCACGAGGTGCAAAAATGGAGTGAGAGATAGATAGACGCAGACAGACAACAGACACACAGACCATACATACAGATAGATGGATAGATAGATAGATAGACAGACAGATAGATAGATACATGTAGATAGATAGATTGATAGATAGATACAGAGATACAGAGATAGATACATAGATAGATAGACACAAGACAGATAGACAGACAGACAGACAGACAGACAGACAGACAAACAGAAGATAGACAGACAGATAGAGATCACGACATCAGTAAGTACGGGTCGTCTTTCAAGTTATATTTGCAGCAACATTCTTTTTTATCCACTGTCAAATGTCTGGGCATGTATCTCTTTATCTGCGTGCGCGCGTGCATATGTGTGTGTGTGAATGTCTTAAGGGTGCGTGCATTATGTGTTTAACCTACGTGCACGTGAGCATATACGCAACCAAAACTGCAAATATAATTATGTGCATGTGTTCGTGCGTGATTAAATGCATGTTCATTTGTGCCCACTTATCATATGCAAACGGTTTAGTGCGTGCCTATATATGCAAATGCACTTGTGCACGCGTACTACCTGCGTGGGAGTTTGTGCGTGTGCTCTGTTCTGCATTGTCATACAAGGGACTTGACTCCGCACACGGATTTTACTACTTTTCCGCTTCTCTCTCTCTCTCTTTTTTCTCTCTCTCTCTCTCTCTCTCTCTCTCTTCAAAATGAACGTTGTTAAAATGCTTTGTGTTCTGTGTTTTGCGTTTTGTGCTGTTTCCTGGTCTCCCCCCCCCCTACGTCCCTCCCTCTCTCTCTCATACACACGTGCACGGGCTCGCACGGCGCAGAGAGAGAAAAAGACAGAAACAGAGAGAGAGAGAGACAGGGAGGGAGAGAGAGTGACAGAGTGACGGACAGACAGAGAAGTAACTGTATTTTCGTATTTCTAACAGTACGAATACTAAATCATATAAGCACATTGAAACATTTCCATTCTACCTTCGCCAATAAAACTACAACAGAAAATACCATGCGCAGGGCAGAGAGAGAGAGGAGAGGAGAGAGAGAGAGAGAGAGAGAGAGAGAGAGAGAGAGAGAGAGAGAGAGAGAGAGAGAGAGAGAGAGAGAGAGAGAGAGAGAGAGAGGAGACTTTATTTGTAATGTGAGAGAGAGAGGAGGCACTTTATTTTCCAACGTAAGGTCCTAGCGCACTTGAACGCTTCTATGCCTACAATTGCTGATAAACCACTTGTATTTTCAGATACTAGCAGAGAGAAAGAGAAAGAGAAAGAGAAAGAGAAAGAGAGAGAGAGAGAGAGAGAGAGAGAGAGAGACAGAGACAGAGACAGAGAGAGAGAGAGAGTGAGAAAGAAAGAGAGAGAGAGAGAGAGAGAGAGAGAGAGAGAGAGAGAGAGAGAGAGAGGATGGGGGTAGGCCACCGATTAGCAAACTATTGTCATAGATTACAATGTCAAATTTAACTGTACGTTCCGTTTCGTATTTATTTCACCCCGTGTTCGTAATCGGCACAACGTGTTACGAGTCGTAATGTGTTTTCATAGCACTTGACTGACACTACGTATACGCATGCCACAAACACATAGACACACAGATACAGACACCCACATCCACCCACCACCCACACACACAACACACACACACAAACACAACACACACACACACACACACACACACACACACACACACACACACACACACCACAAATACACACACACACATACACACACACACACACAAACACACACACACTACACACACATACACACACACGCACACACACCACACACACACACACACACACACACACACACACACACACACACACACACAACACAACAAACACACAAACACAAACACACACACAACAACACAGAAAGACAGACAGATCATAAGCACACATGCATCACAGGCGCACACTTGCACAAACGCTCACACAGACATACACTCGGACAAACCACCTTAAAAAACAACAACAACAAACAAACGCAGAATTATACACACGTTTATACAAGCACACACTGATGGCTGTGTCTGTTTGTTTGGACGATGGATGTGCTCGATTAACGACTCACTTGGATGTAGAACTGCATCGGCTGTGATTGAACAAGCTGATTCTTGAGTGGCAGCAAAGAGTT
>CM060305.1:35177085-35194585 GCA_030674185.1 Monoplex corrugatus | reverse complement strand
CAACGCCATGCTGCAGGGCACATGATGATGATACCTCTCAAATCCTCGTACTCCTCACCATTTCAGAACCGTGCCAGTTATAAGCTTGTTAGATTATTGCTGACGGATATGGGTGTAGCGCATATGAAATTGTCCGAGCACTCTGAATCCGTCTTGAACAAACTCCAAACTCTTTGCTTTGTCGCAATTGGTTCACCTTGTGAAAGTCGGACTGCTCTCCCTCGGGAGTTGTGTCGCCGCAGGCAGTGTAGAGCCATCCATTTACTTCTGCGTGGATATAATTCTTTTTACCTAAGAAAGTGGATTTTGCTACAAAATGTTTGCATGGGACAGGTCCTTTGTTGCCTTGGAATCTTTAACATGCACCGAGTGCATGCTGCACATGGGATCTCGGTTTATAGAATCATCCAATAGACAAGCACTTAGACTACCACTTAAGATGTAATGGAGATGGCGGGGGGGGGGGGGGGGACGGATTCCTCTCTGATCCGTAATTCGAACACGGGTGTCTGGCATCCTAGGCATCTGCCTAACCCTTTGACCCCCACCCTATCTACCGACTGCAAAAACTTAACCCTTTGACTCCCTCACTCTATCCACCAGCTTCCTGCAGGAAGCTGTTGAAAGGTGAGGGAGTCAAAGGGTTAAGTTTTTGCATTGCTGGCATGGTTGACAATGCAGGATACGGGTGCACAGCGTGCAGGAGTCAAAGGGTTAAGCCACCATGCCACACACTCCAGTACATGCACTCATCTATAATGCCTATCCCCTCTGCTTTGCCCTTCCCAATCATAAAAGAACTGTAAACATTTACGGCTAGGCGGATGAAGTTTCTTTTCTTTTGCCTTTTTTTAAATATGTTTTTTTTTTTAGCAAACTTGAACGGGTGCAGTCAGACTGGAAAGTGGGAAGCCCACACCCGCCATGTTATCAGTATGGACACGTCAGTTCCCACCACACAGTTATCTCTCCATTCTTGGTCTATGTGGAGGTTGGTCACACAGCTAAACTTTTTCTTTCTTTTTTTTAAAACTTTTTTTTTAGCCAAACTTGAACGGGTACAGTCAGACTGGAACGTGGGAGGCCCACACTCACTAAGCCATGCTATTTATCAGTACTGACACGTCAGTTCCTATCACAGAGTTCTTTCTCTATCCTTGGTCTGTGTGGAAGTAGGTCACACAGCTAACTTTTTAAAAATCTTTTTTTTAGGATCATCGCACCCAGGGAGGTTACCTTTGCACTCACCTTTTTTTTCATTCCATTTTTTTGCGGCACCTCAATGGCCACAGAAGCTGGCACAGTTTTGTTTTACAATGCTATGATGATGATGTCGATGATGATGATAATCATGATGCTATGGAGTTCCATCTAGGATTGAGACTGCGTGACAGGGCTGTACTCTACGCTTACTATCATACTATATCCTGGAGTCAACCAGGCCCGAGAGTTTCAGACACCTCCGGGGATGGTCAGAAGATTTGAGCAACACTCTCAATGACGCATCCGTAAAGTGGACGAGACTCGACTGTGTGGTCCCAGTCTTCACAATGAGTCCATAGCACGCCCAACCCTGGGTAGGAGCCGGTTAGAGCCGAAAAATCCCACAATGATTTTTGAAGGGACTGATGGGGAATCGAACCCACAACCTTCCAGTCGGTAGTCCGTTGCGCTAACCACCACACCACGGCGACTGGTCACACAGCTAGCTTGACACATATCACGTACCGCGGTTTATGACAGGGATGACAAGACAACAATACGTATGTATATCTGCATCTTTATCTCCTACAACTGGAAAAGACTATCGCTATCTCGGTAGTAGGGCAACCATCCTCACCTCAAGCGTCGCAGGTGGCGGATGACGGATGAGATCAGCAGCGAGCCAGATTGTCTGGATGAATACGCAATCCAGAACCTACTGGCGATGGTTCCTATCAGAACGGAGAGATGGTACTTGACAAAGCCACACCTAAAAATACCCTTAATGTCCTATGATGGAACTTTCTGTGGTTTTATCGGAGACTACTACGTATCAAATGGACAGATAGAAGAACTAATGAAAGTGTCCTGGAAGAACTTCATACCACCAGAAAACTACTAGCAGGCATCAACAAGAGAAGACTAAAATACACTGGCCATGTGTCCCGCAGCAAGAACACGGACCTCATGGCAACTATCTTTCAAGGAAAAACAGCGGCAAAAAGGAAGAAAGGCAGACCTCCAATCTCATACATCGAGAACATAACCAACATCAGTGGCCTAGATATGAAAGAAATTGTCCACAAAAGTCAAGACAGAGCGGCCTGGAGGGAGATGGCGGTGACATGATGTGAACCGGCCAACACCGAACCCGGTGACGCCGACAGGTGAGACAGGTGAGTGAGATGGAGCTTTCAGGTGGATAAAGACCGCCAAGCCCAAGTCCACATCGTTCACAGAATAGGTCTTTTGGCCACGAGCCAAGAGACAGGTAACCCTTATAGAAACTTAAGAGGGCTGAAGGCAGAAGTACCATGTCTGCAGACGCCTTCTAACAAACCGTGCAATATAACGCAAATATCAACACGGTCATCTGTATCAGAGGTGACTGGTGCTCACCTATTGTGGCCACATTCATCGCCAAATATGGCTTGACCATGTTAGACAGCAAACGAAAGGAGAAGATAACTTCTACAAAGCCTCCACAAGTTACTCATCACTGGACACGTACCATGCTGAATGATAGTGTCAGTCGACAATCATTTGTCACAGCGTTCTCGTCAAGGGCAAGATAGTCCCATAACCTTAGCTTCGTTGAACAGGCCACGTTTCCGTATGGAATACAAATCACACCCCTAACATTACTCATGTATGGGGAGCTGAAACAAGGACACCACGACCAGGGAAAACAACTTGAGCGATACAAGGATACTATGAAGGCCAACCTCTTGAGCTGTCGCATCAGTATCACCAACTGGGAAGACATTTCCTGCAGCAGGGCAGTCTGGCGACAGCAGTCACACTAGAACAGTGCAGAACGGCTGCAAATCTACAAAAGAGGGACTGGCGGAAGCAGAACTAAGGGCAGCAGGACTCTTTCGCTTGCAGTGCCTTTGGCCTTTCAAAGAGCATGTGCCTCCAAGATTGGTCTTGTATCCCACATAAAGACCCATACCAGGTGCTGAGGTAGTAAACCTACCTCATAATAATAATAATTACACTATTTATATAACGCAAAATCTTGATAAAATCAAATCTAAGCGCTGAAACAGACACACACACACGCACGCACGCACACACACGCACGCACGCACGCACCACACACGCACGCACACACGCACACATCCGTCTAGTATCACTCATAGTGAAAAGACGTTAAATCAAAGAACGAACACGCACACACACGCGCGCGCGCGCCACACACACACACACACACACACACACACACACACACACACACACACACACACACACACACACGTACACGGCTATAAATGGGGAGAAAGAATAAAATCGATGGTATATTCTGTCATCATCATCATCGTCGTCATCGTCGTCGTCGTCGTCGTCGTCATCATCTCATCATCATCATCATCATCATCATCATCATCATCATCATCATCATCATCATCAATCATCATCATCATCATCATCATCTCGACGTCAGCATCAGTCCCATAACACTAAGGCGGTAGGAAAGTGGGAGATCTCATTATTTCTAGGCCATATTTTTTTAGATCAAGTCCCATAATCCCGCCCCCTGCCTGCTTTACATTCACCAACCCTGAAACATGTCATAGGTATGGTATGCATGGTATGCATTTACAACAGGTCAGTAGAAAAGTTGTTTTTTTTCCAGTCAGACACGACCCCACGCAGTCCAAGTAGAAGGCGGGAACTGTACACCACACAGTCCACACTATAAGTGCAGACACGTCATGTCCCTATCACACAGTCCTATCTCGTTTTGCGGTCTGTATGGAGGTCGGTCGCACATTAAACTTGACACAGATCACGTTTTGGACCTTAAGGATGACAACGCATCAATACCAAACGTATCGACATCTTCATCTCATTATACAGTCTCTTCATGTTTACTTCTCCCTTCAAATGTACTCAATGATAGCAGCAATCCTCGACTGTTAGTATGGCGTACTTTTGATCATTAAAGTTTCTGAACAACAGAACTGGAAATGTAGTTGAAAAATCGATTTCTTTTGTCAAGGGTAACCACAAATTTGTGGTATTCACTCACTCAGTCAATCTTCTTTGCTTCATGTACAGTATAAGATCACATCGTCCGAAGACAGCAGGACATTATCAGTCGGACTGACCTCCACCGGACTCCAGAAGGAAGACGTTAGAGAGGAAGACCCTGGTGACGAACAATAGAAGGAGACTTCAAGGCCTGAATCACACCGGTTACACCATTCACATCCTACAGCGCATTCAAAACAATGCTGTACGCCTTGTACTCAAAAAGAAAAAAGCTGACCACATATCTCCTCTCCTGGCACAACTTCACTGGCTCCCTGTATCAAAGCGCATACAGTACAAACTAGACACCATGTGCTACAAAAGCCTCAATAACGCAGCCCCCGATTACCTGTCAAGCCTACTTGAGATCTATGTTCCCTCACGTACCCTCCGCTCTGCCTCCGATCCTCTGACTTTTCGCTTTCCACGCACTAAGCTCAATACCTATGGTCCACGAGCCTTCTCTGTTTCTGGTCCACTCTCCTGGAACAAACTTCCTCTCTCAGTCCGTCAGCAACCTACTTTTGTCTCCTTCAAGTCCGCTCTCAAAACTCACCTTTTCTCCTCCGCATAAAATCCTAACCCCCCTCTGCAGCCTGTCTCCGCTCGGAGGGAATCACATGGTTATAATATATAATTGTATATGCTATGCTCTCTATAATTTTCCATTGCTTTTATTCTTGCTTTTATTGCTTTTATTCTTTCTCCCCATTTATAGCCATGCGTGTGTGTGTGTGTGTATGTGGTGTGTGTGTGTGTGTGCGTGCGTGTGTGTGCGTGCGTGCGTGCGTGCGTGCTTGCGTGTGTGTCTGCTTCAGCGCTTAGATTTGATTTTATCAAGATTTTGCGCTATATAAATATTGTAATTATTATTATTATTATTATACACAGTGTGGCCCAGAAAAGCTAGGAGTGAAGGATCTTCATTGCTGTCCGAAATGCCAGTGGTATGATGGGCGGTAAGTTTGGAGTTTGTTCACGAGTGTTTGATTGCACTCTGACAGTTCCATATGCGCTCCATCCAAATCTGCCAGCAATTATCTGGCAGACTTTCTGAGCCTGCGCAAAATCTTTTGCACTGGGAAGGACATGAAATAGGTAAGCGGGAAAGGACATATGAACCAGTAAGACAGGCGGCGATTATTTTCAATGCTGAGGGTTGGGATTGAACTTGAGATACCAGATCTTGTGTGCATGGCTCAAGAACCAATCAGCCTGCATAGAATAGAGTGATGAGGAAAGAGTGGGTTTTATGAAAATGTTTCATCTGTCAGTTTTGTCCGCACTTCAAAAGACGTGTAACAACTGACTGATACGGACTCTGGTTTCCAAAAATCAAAAACGTCACTAAACCAGCAACGTGTTTGAGAGGGGAATGAGGGGGGGGGAGGGGCGGGGGCGGGGGCGGGGGGGGGGGGGGGCGTTTAAGGCAAGTGACATTATAATAATGATAATGATAGTAATAATGATATATGATAATATTGATGATGATAATGAAAACAAGAAGAAGAAGAAAAAGAGGAACAACAACAACAACAACAATAACAATAACAATATAATAACATTAATAATAATAATAATTTAAAAAAAATAATGATGATAATAATAATAATAACAATTCTGTAGCGCTGTATTCCAGACTCATTTGGACTCACATGACACAGATAACACATAATGTGATACTCACAGAAGCACTGAAGAGCAGAATATACACATTGATACATATGCACAATTGAATACATACTAACAAGGTCTAACCATACGCACACATTAAGCTTTGATCACATACATATACACACATGTACGATTACACAAAACCACATAAGTAGTAGTTAGAAGCAGAAGCACATATCAATGGCTGAGCAATTTTGATGTCAAAAAATGGAAGGACTGGGTGAACAGAAATGTCTTTAACTCTGAAAGTTTAGAGAATTATCCACATAATTCAGCACGAGTTTTCGCATAAAGGGTGATCCACCGCACAGTTAAGGAGGAAGTACCGAGGAACAAAAGATAACCACATTATTAACGGTTTAATTACATAAATACTCGTTCTACTTCTATTTTTTGTATTTTTCTGGTTTGTATTTGCTTGAACGCTGGCAGTCATTTTGATTCAAAACGGAAAGACTATGAACAGTTTTTTTAGATAAGGAAAGTTGATTTACGGTATGAAGTCTGCCACGAATACAGGACTATTGATTTACAGCATAAACTCTGCCACGAGTACCAAAAAAAAAAAAAAAAAAAATCACTTAAGGCGTGAAGTCTGCCACGAATACAAAAAACGTTTACATAACCCTTTGACTCCTTACCCTATCCATCAACTGCAAAAATTTAACCTTTTGACTCCCTCACGCTACCACCCAGCTTACTGTAGGAAGCGGATGGATAGGGTAAGGAAGTCAAAGGGTTAAGTTTTTGCTTTGTTAGCATGGTCGACAAGGCAGGATGCTGATAGAGAGGGTGCGGGAGTCAAAGGGTTAAGGCACGAAGTCTGCCACGACTATAGGAAAGTTGACTTAAACCATGGCGTCTGCCATACCACACGTGCAGAGCTTGATAAAGAAGTATTAGGCGTTGAGTCATCCCAAGCCCGCCAGTGGCTTGTTATCAGTGTAAGTACCAGAGATAATGAACAGTTTCCTCACTGTTGAGGTACAGGATTGAATAACCACCATTACGGCCTTGCTTTGAAAGTAAGTCCAGTGCACGTGATATTTGTCATTTGTTATCAGCATCAGTCATCGCCCAGGATTGCTTCGGGCTGAAGTGAGTTTCCCAGCTTGTGTGAACTGGAAGCTTTTCGGTGGGACACACTGAAAACATTACACAAAAGAAAAAGAAGAAAAATTAAGCTGTGCTATTTACATGAAATATTCCTTCATAACATCTACCTTGTATGTTGGGTTTGGTGTAGTATAAATATGCACACACAAATACAGATAACATTGATTTTATCGAGCAGTTGTTAGTCGAATGTCAGAAAAATCTCAGTCTTAGGTGTATAGTGAAGATATAGAATCTAATAAGCGCAGATCTAAATATCAAATTAACATGGCAAATCACAGAAAACTGTTGTTGTTTTTAAAAAGAAAGGAAGCACCATAAAACTTGATATAAAACACATATAGTGATGGTTGTTGTGACGTGTGCATAAATAAAGTTACGTATGGTTTTCCTCTGAATTTGATTCACAATTTGATAGAGAAGTAAAAGAAAAGTAGAAACAGGACGTACACACACACATGCTTGCGTGCGCCCACACACACACACTCACTCGCACACACACGTTTACTGACACAAGCACACACACACACTCACACGCACACACACATTCGCCGACACAAGCATACACACACACACACACACACACACACGCACGCACGCACGCACGCACGCACGCACGCACGCACATACATACATACACACACACCCCCTCTCTCTCACACACACAAACACACATACACGCATGCACACATACGTGCGCGCGCGCGCGCTCGAACAAGTCCGTAAATGCACCAGGTCACACTCTAAGAGAGAGAAAAAAAAACCCACCCTCAGTCATACAGCCACTACGTTCATAAAACTATTGATGAAAAATCAGCATTGCCAATCTTGCAGAAAAACAGACAGTAGTGGGTTTTTATTTTAATTTTAATTTTTTTATTTTTTTGGTTGAACATATGTTTATTCACTTTTAAGTGCACCAGATGGGGGACATGTATGTACCGAAACAAAACAAACAAACAAACAAACAATAAAAACTTGAAACGCAAAATAGAATGTTTCATCCGGTTCTCTCCCCTTGTACTCTGTCTCCATACCCGTTTTCTTCCTGTCTCTTTCTCCATCCTTGACTCGTCCCTCTTCCTTCTGTCTCTTGTTTCTGTGTTTTCTTAGCCTCATCTGTACAAAAACACACCTGTCTGTGTTATTTGTAGCTCGATAGAAAGCATGCTTCTGTGCTTACATTCGTGTCAGACGTCTCTACAGGCAGCCATTTCATCATTAACTATCACATCTCCTCGCTAATTTGTTTGTGACTTTTGTTAATACTTTTCATCCCTTTTTTTCTCTTAGCTTATATGTTTATAATTCTCCCATCCCTCCTATATAATGCCTATTGACGGACAGACTGTCTGCCTCAGTGTCAGCCTCATCAGAGACATAACACATTCTAACTGAACATGCTTGTGGTTTCTCTAGGGACTACCAGTGAGCCCACAATTAACAGGATACCGGCCAGCTGTTCCACTCCAAGGATTAGGTCACGGTGGATCCATGTGACGAATAGGGGAGGATACCCGCACAGAGAAGAGCCTAGCGCCAGTAGCCATCAGAGGGATTATTATGTAATTATGGTTCCTCCTGTCATCGACGGTCAGTTCTGTCACTTCTGTCTGTTCGTCTAGTACGTTCCGCCTTATTTTTCTCTACCTCTTATCGCACTTTTCTGTCTCTCTGTCTCTGTCTGTCTGTCTTTTCTCTGTCTCTGTCATACATTCTTTGTGTGTTTGTGTGGTTTTTATCTGTTGTTGTTGTTGTGATATTGTGTTGTTGTTGTTATTGATGTTGTTGTTGTTTTGAGGTCTCCAGATGTTGCTGAGTCTGTTGAATGCCTGTGCTGACATGCAAACCAAATGACAGCACAGGTATTCAACAGACTCAGCAACATCTAGAGGTCTTTCGTCATTCACATCAACAGCAAGCTGAAGATTAACAAATCTAATGCCCGGTCAGTCCTGCTGTATGTTTCAGAGACATGACGAACTAACTGCAAGATCGAGAGTCGCCTGAAGGGCCTCGAAAGAAAATATCTGCAAAATATTCTGAAAACCAGACGGAAGCAACATCTCCAATGAACAGGTAGCCAGACGAGCAGACATCAGGAATATTAATCAAACACACACAATATAGAATGAGAACCCGTACCTAATACAGAAAACAAGACAGGCGCTTTTTTGTATTAGATATTTGGTTCTTTTCTTTTTCTTGTATTAGGCACGCTTTCTCATTCTATTTTGGTGCATTTCTGGTTCTTATTGGCTTGAACGCTGGCAGTAAGTTTGATCAGGAATGTGTTTTCAAAAAGATTAAGAAGAAGAGATGGAGACAGCTAGGCCACGTCCCCAAGATGGACAAAATCAGACCTTTTACACCACTCTGTCATGGACATCACCTGAGAAAAAGACAAAGGTCAGATCTGCAAGCACCAGGCAGCACACAGAAAGGAAGAAACAAAGGAAGTTCAGACGACACCCAAAGAGATGTCCTGGCCCTGTTAAGACTGTCGTGACTAGAGGTGACTGGTTCACGTTTTATGCTCCACCAGCTGTGAAGAGGACAGAGTGGGTGAATCAGTTGTTTAGGGTATGCATTCCTGGCTCCCTGATTTTTAATCCCACCCCTTTGTTTCTTCGACTCGTCTGTTTGTCTGGTATCTTTTATTTACATCCTGGCTCTAACAGCAGCCATGCAGCCCTTGTTCAGCTTCAGCGACAAAGAAAACATCAAAGATTCTGTCTGTTTGTTGAACAAAGATTTCGAACCGGGTTTTATGTTGCTATTATTGTTCTGACATCTGTGACGATGCCTTTTGTTCGCTGACTCTCTTGAGGAGAATATTGATCACGACTACTTTTTATCTTTCTGTTATTTTCTCCCTTTCATCTTTGCGTTTTGCTTGATTCTTTGCTGCTGTTGTTGTTGTTGTTGTTATTGTTGTTGTTAAAGTTAATCACCGACCAAACTAGCTGCACGTCCCGGGAAAATTCTTCAGATGTTACGGTTTTGTGCAATGCTAAACAAAATCATGTGAGCTATTCTGTGGCCTTTCGTGTGCTGATTCCGTGGCGATCTCCCCGTTGCATGTTCATGTCCTGAGATAAATGTCAGTTGGGGTCTTTGGTATCAACGGATCATGGAGCCTATCGTTGGAAGGCCGTAATAGTCTCCTTACCGGGGGATCTCTCACTCAGTCCAGCTTCATGACGGAGCGATTACTGTCGTTAGTACGGGGCTTAGTAGGCAATGTCGTTGGTAAGTTGGATCAGAAAGGACCTTGTTGCACTCCACTAATGTGACCTGGCGACAGTACAGTATCTCCTCTGGTGGGTGGTCCTACGCCGACTTGACATAGTAGGCTTGCATGGGCTTCCTGGCACTGGTACTTTGACTGAATTGTCTTGGGTTGGTGATATGTTGACGAGCCGAAATGAGCAGCGTATGATCAGCGCCACTGAAAGAGCAGATAAATTAGGATAAGAAAAAAAAAAAGAATACCCGCGCCAAAGCGAAACATAATAAATCAAAAACAAGAACAAATAAATAAACAAAACAAGAGCAAATCATATAACGGCAACGAAAACTACTACGACAGTATAACAAAATCGTGTGAACAAGAACCAACCAACAACATACGGAAATCTACATCAGAATGAGAGCGAGAGAGCGAGCGAGAGAGAGAGAGAGAAGAGAGAGAGAGAGAGAGAGAGAAAGGAAGAGAGAGAGAGAGAGAGAACAAAACAAAACAAAACAAACAAAACAAAAACAAAAGATCCTGCATCACCAAACAAACCCTAGACTGCAGTCTACAAGGTAAGAGAAAGATGGCGTGCCACATGAACAGCCCTGAAGACGTAGTTTTCTGGAAAATCTGCCTGTTTAGAATATCGTCAGACACACCTAGTAACTGACCAGAAACAGGATAACTGCAGAGGATTTGTGTTATACAGTGCGCACATACAATTAAATAAAAGAAGTAAGGTAACTGCATGCTGAGCTGTTGAAAACATACTCGTTACGAGAATCAAGCCTTGTGTTCACTTCTCAAATTGGTCCTTATAAATGATGAGCATATAGGATTGTGATTGAAACTTGAATAAAAAGATAAATAAATATGATGAATTGATCAGTGAATGAATGAATGAATGAATCGTGTCATCAATCATGCAATCATTCATTCAACCAACCAACCAACCAACCAACCCACCAATCCCACCAACCAACCAACCAGCCAACCAACCCACCAACCAACCAACCAACCAACCAACCAATAAATCATTCCATCAATCGTTCAAGAAGAACAACAAAGACAGTAACAGAAATCCAAAGAATGAAAATTAAAACCAGAAACAGGCAGCTTGCCAGGCAACTTTTCATTTTCAGTTTTCTCAAGACGGAGGCCCATCTGTCTGATGATTCCATATGCGCTTACACTATAAACACCATGCGATGTGAAGGTCCTCCGCAAAAATAATTATGGCAATTGCCAGGTAAACAAGACAGCAGGGTAAGTCAGGGAGCAGGCAGTGGAGACCAACTGACAGAAATGACCTAAATTAGTCTGGACGGCGTATCACCGTTAGAAATACTGACAGAGATGCCGGAGATTAGCCAAGAAGGAAGTCCCTTGGGCAGGTACCATTGGCAGGCTATGCACGCGGCAGCTGGGCAAGTCGGAACAGGAAGTTATGCATGCAGCGGTTGCGGTAATGGCAGAAGCGTGTAATTAAATGTACAGTCTGGAGATTGCACGCGGCACATATGTGCAGACACCATCACATGTAATGGTTGTTTCGTCTGAAAGCCTCGGTCAGCTATGTGGCCGAAAATGAGGCGATTTCAATCACCGGTATTTCTGTCGTTTTTCATCCACTCTTGCTTCTGTCTTGTTTCATTTGTTGCTCCTTCTGTCTTCTGTAATTCACTGCAGCTTCTTCGATTGTTCATTTATTGCTACTTCTGCTTTCTTTTATTCACCTCTTCCAAAGATTCACAAGGCAAATCATTTCATGAACCCTGGACTGATATTTCAAGACACTCCCAACATAATAATGATAATGAAAACAAAATCTGTTGAACAACGTGTGTGCTAGTCATTAGACGTCCTTTCTCGTCTCCCATTATTTGAAGATCTCTCCCACGCAAAGTAAATTTGAGCAGGCTTAAGGAGTTTGTGTGATCATCACAAGTGCATTTTGATGGAAGACATATGGAACCGTCTGAATGAGACGAACAACATTAAATTAAACAAGGCAAACAGACACAGTGTGTGTGTGTGTGTGTGTGTGTGTGTGTGTGTGTGTGTGTGTGTGTGTGTGTGTGTGTGTGTGTGTGTGTGTGTGTGTGTATGTGTGTGTGTGTGTGTGTGTGTGTGTGTGTGTGTGTGTGTGTGTGTGTGTGTGTGTTCGTTCGTTATTTCTTTTAACGTCTATTCACATATGTGCTTTTAGACGAAAAATAGCCAAGGTAAGTAAACAAACAAACAAACAAACAAATAGACATAGTAAAGATAAGATAAGATAAGATAAGATAAGATAGATAGGATAGGATAAGATAAGATAAGATAAGATAAGATAAGATAAGATAAGATAAAGAGGTGTCTTTGGGGTAAATGAATCTATGAAATCATAAAGGCGTTGTACCTTATAAAGTAACATCAAACAAATTAACGAGCAAGAGAAAATCAAACTAAACATCAAAACGATCAGGCGTGTCTGTTATGTTGTGTGTGTGTGTGTGTGTGTGTGTGTGTGTGTGTGTGTGTGTGTGTGTGTGTGTGAGAGAGAGAGAGAGAGAGAGAGAGAGAAAGAGCGAGAGAGAGAGAGAGAGAGTTTTAGATTCTGGAGGGTTTTATTTCAAGAGAGAGGAAAAGACAGAGAGCAATAAAAAAATTTTTAAATATAAATCGAAAATAAAAAAATAAAAAAAAAAAAAAAAATATAAAAAAGAGAGAAGAGAAGAGAGAGAGTTTAGATTCTGGAGGGTTTATTTCAGAGAGACAAAGAGAGAGAGAGAGAGAGGGAGAGAGAGAAATAGAAAAAGAGAGAGTTTTAGAATCTAGAGGGTTTTATTTCAGAGAGAGAAAAAGAGAGTGAGAAAAGAGAGAAGAGAGAGAGAAGAGAGAAGAAGAGAGAGAGAGAGAGAGAGACAGAGACAGAGATATGGGTAGGGAGGTATGGAGTGAGAGAAGGAGAGTAGTGATGAAAGAAGCCAGCAATATTCGAGCACCAACCACTTTTTACCACTTGTCTATCATCACAAGAAGCGAACTGACACTAATGACATGTAATGCCACTTTGCCCTCGGTTAAAAGCACGCTGAGTTGAAAGTATGGCGTTGAAAGTCATTGACAGAAGTGAAGAGATATACCGTAGTTACTCGTAGTTACCACATATTTAACCCTTTCACTTCTTCATCCTATTTACCAGCATCCACTAGCTTCCCTGTCACTCCCTCACTCTACCCTCTGGCTTTCACAGGCATCCTGGGAGTAACCCTTTCAATCCCTGACCTAAATCCACCATCTTCCTGCTGTAATTCCTTCACTTTCCACCTATCACCACTTTCTGTAGTAACTCTTTCAATTCCTAACCCTATCCACCAATTACTGCTGTAACTCTACTCCCTCGACCCTCTCCAACAGCTTCCTGTGAGTAACCCTTTCAATTCCTACTGTGTCCACCATCTTCCTGCTGTAACACTTTCATCCTCACCTCACCAGTTTCCTGTAAGTAACCCTTTCACTACCTAACCCTAAATCCACCACTTCCTTCTGTAATTCCTTACTCTACCCTATCCACCAATTCCTGTGAAAAACCCTTTCACCGTCCCCAACTTACTGCTAGAGTAACCCTTTCACTCCCTCACCCTCTCCACCAGCTTTCCTGTGAGTAACCCATTCATCCCCCGCCCTTATCCACCAACTTCCTGCTGTAACTCTTTCAATCCTTCACCTCCACCAGTTTCGTGTGAGTAACCCTTTCAATCCCTGACCCTAAATCCACCATCTTCCTGCTGTAATTCTTTACTTCCTCATCCTATCGACCAACTTCCTGTAGTAACCCTTTCACTCCCTCACCCTTCCACCAGCTTTCCATGAGTAACCCATTTCATACCCCCCACCCCTAATCCAAAACTTCCTGCTGTAACTCTTTCAATCTCACCTCCACCAGTTCTATTAGTAACCCTTTCAATCCCTGGCCCTAGATCCACCATCTTCCTGCTGTAATTCTTTCGATCCCTCACCCTCTCCATCAGTTTCCTGTGAGTAACCCTTTCAATACCTAACCCCAAATCCAAAACTTCCTTCTGTAATTCCTTCACTTTCTCACCTTTCCACCAGCTTCCTGTAAATAACCCTTTCACTCCCTCACCCTATCCACCAACTTCCTGCTGTAACTGTTTCACTCCCTCACCCTCTCCATCAGTTTCCTGTGAGTAACCTTTTCAATCCCTAACCCCAAATCCAAAACTTCCTTCTATAATTCCTTCACTTTCTCACTCTTTCCACCAGCTTCTTGTGAGTAACCCTTTCAATCCCTGACCCTAAATCCACCATCTTCCTGCTGTAATTCCTTCACTTTTTCATCCTATCAATTAACTTCCTGTAAGTGACTCTTTCGCTTCCTGACCCTATCCACCAACTTCCTGCTGTAACTGTTTCACTCCCTCACCCTATTCATCAACTTCCTGCTGTAACTCTTTCACTCCCTCACCCTCTCCATCAGCTTCCTGTGAGTAACCCTTTCAATCCCTAGCCATGTCCGCCATCTTCCTGCTGTAACCCTTTCAATCCCTAACCCTAAATCCACCAACTTCCTGCTGTAAATTACACTCCCTCACCCAATCAACCAGCTTCCTGTGAGTAACCCTTTCAATCCCTAATCCTAAATCCACCAACTTCCTGCTGTAAATTACACTCCCTCACCCTATCCACCAGCTTCCTGTGAGTAACCCTTTCAGTACCTAACCCTTTCCACCATCTTCCTGCTGTAACTCTTACATTTTCTCATCCTATTAACCAACATCTTTTGAGTAACCCTTTCAATCCCTCACCATACCAATCAGCTTCCTGCTGTAACTCTTTCATTCCCTAACGCTATCCACCACTTTCACCGGCTTTTTATGAGTTTTCCTTTCACTTCCTCATCCTATTTATCAGCTTTCACCAGCTTTTCGTGAAGATCTCTTTCACTGCTTCATCTTTTCTATCAGTTTTCATCAGCTTCCTGCAACAACCCTTTCACTCCGTCACCATATCCATCAGTTCTTACCTACCCCCCACCCTATCCATCAGCTTCCTGCAACAACCCTTTCACTCCGTCACCATATCCATCAGTTCTTACCTACCCCCCACCCTATCCACCAGCTTCCTGCAACAACCCTTTCACTCCGTCACCATATCCATCAGTTCTTACCTACCCCCCACCCTATCCATCAGCTTCCTGCAACAACCCTTTCACTCCGTCACCATATCCATCAGTTCTTACCTACCCCCCACCCCCACCCTATCCATCAGCTTCCTGCAACAACCCTTTCACTCCGTCACCATATCCATCAGTTCTTACCTACCCCCCACCCCCACCCTATCCATCAGCTTCCTGCAACAACCCTTTCACTCCGTCACCATATCCATCAGTTCTTACCTACCCCCCACCCCCACCCTATCCATCAGCTTCCTGCAACAACCCTTTCACTCCGTCACCATATCCATCAGTTCTTACCTACCCCCCACCCCCACCCTATCCATCAGCTTCCTGCAACAACCCTTTCACTCCGTCACCATATCCATCAGTTCTTACCTACCCCCCACCCCCACCCTATCCATCAGCTTCCTGCAACAACCCTTTCACTCCGTCACCATATCCATCAGTTCTTACCTACCCCCCACCCCCACCCTATCCATCAGCTTCCTGCAACAACCCTTTCACTCCGTCACCATATCCATCAGTTCTTACCTACCCCCCACCCCACCCTATCCATCAGCTTCCTGCAACAACCCTTTCACTCCGTCACCATATCCATCAGTTCTTACCTACCCCCCACCCTATCCATCAGCTTCCTGCAACAACCCTTTCACTCCGTCACCATATCCATCAGTTCTTACCTACCCCCCACCCTATCCATCAGCTTCCTGCAACAACCCTTTCACTCCGTCACCATATCCATCAGTTCTTACCTACCCCCCACCCTATCCATCAGCTTCCTGCAACAACCCTTTCACTCCGTCACCATATCCATCAGTTCTTACCTACCCCCCACCCTATCCATCAGCTTCCTGCAACAACCCTTTCACTCCGTCACCATATCCATCAGTTCTTACCTACCCCCCACCCTATCCATCAGCTTCCTGCAACAACCCTTTCACTCCGTCACCATATCCATCAGTTCTTACCTACCCCCCCACCCTATCCATCAGCTTCCTGCAACAACCCTTTCACTCCGTCACCATATCCATCAGTTCTTACCTACCCCCCACCCTATCCATCAGCTTCCTGCAACAACCCTTTCACTCCGTCACCATATCCATCAGTTCTTACCTACCCCCCACCCCCACCCTATCCACCAGCTTCCACCAGTTTGGGAGTGGAAGGGTTAATCTTCCACATTCACGAGATAAGGGTGATCCTGGAGTCAGTGGTAAAGGGTCTGGAAATTGAGGGATAGTCACAATGAAAGGGATGACAGAAAGTCAGCAGCATACCAGTCGCCGTGGTGTAGTGGTTAACGCAACGGACTACCGACTGGAAGGTTGTGGGTTCGAATCCCCATCAGCACCTTAAAAAAATCATTGTGCGATTTTTTCGGCTCTAACCGGCTCCTACCCAGAGTTGGGCGTGCTATTGGCTCATTGGGAAGACTGGGACCACACAGTCGAGTCCCATCCACTTCATGGATGCGTCATTTGAGGGTGTTGCTCAAATCTTCTGATCAACACCGCTGGTGTCTGTATCTCTCGGGTCTGGTTGACGCCAGGACACATTATGATAGTCAGTGTAGAGTACAACCCTGTCACGTAGTCTGAATCCTAGATGGAACTCCATAGCGTCATGATTATCGTTTTCATCGACATCGTCTTATCGCATTGTAAAAACTATTCCAGCTTCTGTGGCCATTAAAGTGGCGCAGAAAATGGAACGAAAAAGAAAAGGCGAGCACAAAGGTAACCTTCCTGAGTGCAATGATACTAAAAAAACAAAAAAACAAAACAAAACAAAAACCCAGCAGCATTATGTCATCTTCAGTAAGGAACCAGGAGGGCAGTCAGGAAAAGAGAAACTACACCAAAGAACCACCGTCGACCTGTGGAATAGTTTGAAGTGCAGCAGGAGTCTCTAATTTCACCGTTCGCCGTTCAAATAATCTTTCTTTTTGATTAAAAAAAATCAGAAAATCCTGATCGTGTATATCTCAAGGCCTGAGTCTCTTTGAAGAAGCATAAGATAACCCAAACTTGGCTTGAAACGAGGACAAT
>CM060305.1:35157085-35159585 GCA_030674185.1 Monoplex corrugatus | reverse complement strand
TTCGGAAGAAAGGAAAACGAACACACACACACAGTCACACACACACACACACACACACACTCACACACACACACACACACACACACACACACACACACACCACACACACACACACACAACACTCACACACACACACATAAACACATACACACACACAAACACACACACACACACACAACACACACACACTCACACACACAACACACACACACAAACACATACACACAAACACGCACACACACACACACACACACACACAGACAAATGGTTTGTAGACTTAAGTGCAAATAAACCCCATAATATTAATATAACAAAGTTAACAAGAAACACCCAAGGGTGCCGGATGAGACCCAGAGCACCAATGCCTCACCACTATCCGTACAGTCGCCTCCCAGCTCCCGAAATCACACGGCAACTACCTCACCAAACAAAAAGAAGATGGGGGCTGTCCATGCGCTGCGTGACTTATTCGGACCCAGCCATCAGTTACCTTGTATACAAGACGACTGGCACGGTGGGGAGATGATGAACCCCGGGGACACAGCCACACAAAGCGCACGGACCAGGTCCAGACCAGCTAGCGGACAAAGAGATAACGAAACAGCCCTGCTTCGCCTTACTCTGGGCCTATTTCTCTATTGAGCAGCCTATCCAGCCGCCAACTCGTATACCAGCCAATTCTTCTTCCCTTAGTAATTAACCCTTTGAATCCCGCGCCCTGTCCCCAGCATCCGGCATTGTCAACCATGCTAGCAAAGCAAAAACTTAACCCTTTGACTCCTTCATCCTATCCACCAGTTGCAAACTTAACCCTTTGACTCCTTCATCCTATCCACCAGCTTCCTGCAGGAAGCTGGTTAATAGGATGAAGGAGTCAAAGAGTCAAGTTTTTGCAGTTAGTGGGTAGGCTGCGGGAGTCAAAGGGTTAATATAGTCTCGATATTCAGGGGTTGGAAGCTCCCTACGCTGCTTTTACCACCACAACCGCAGTGGGTGTGTGTACGACTCAAAAGTGGCCTGGCATTCTCTCTCTCTTTCTCTGTCTCTGTCTCTTTCTCTCTCTCTCTCTCTTCTCTCTGTCTCTCTCTTCTGTCTCCCTCCCCTCTCTCTTTCTTTCTCTCCCTCCCTCTCTCTCTGATGATCCAGACACAGCCCATTTTGCTTTTCAGCTAGGTCAGACACATCCCCGCGGAAGGATTTTCGGTTTGCCGTCTTTCCAAGCAGTCACCAGGACCTTCCCTGCAGTCATCAGGCCTTGATTCCCCGAAGCCAGCAGCCAAGTCTAAGTCAAATAATATGTCATTGTGCTCTTATATACACACACGCACACGCGTGCGTCACGTCAGCACTCACACACACACACACACACACACACAGACGCACGTGCACAACACACACACACATGCACATACACGACATACACCACACAAACACACACACACACACACACAACACACACACACACACACACACACACACACAACACACTGGGCGTGACATTCTTTCACCGACAAAAGAGAGAGAAAGAGAGTGGAAATCTACAGTTTCAGTTTTCACTTTCTCAAGACGACGTCTCCGCGCTCGGAACGAAATCCATAAAGGTGCCATGTATTTGATGATCATGTCATACGCCTTAAGCCTGCACATAAACCCATGAGCCAGGCCAGATTCTGAGAAAATTTACAGAGGAATCTATCTGACAAAGGGGTATACGCCTAACGTTACACCGCTTGGCGTATCCTGCATGACTCACAGTGGGTCCCCCAGAGGTCAGTTTGCAGGTATAGTAGTAGGCAAGCGGTGGTGAGGCATTGAAGGCCATGGAACATGAAGTGTGTGGTCATGAATCACCACACTCCAGTGACCATCACAACTCTCCACTCCGCTACACCCACACTATGTATGTATTGCTCTGTGCTGTACATACGTGATACTAGTACTATGTTGGTCTCCCCCATCTCGCCTTCCCTAACTTGTAGTAGTGAACTGACTGTTGGGTGATTTCTCTTTCTCTCTCTCTTTCTTTCTCTCTTTCTCTCTCTCTTTCTCTCTCTCTTTCTTTCTCTCTCTCTGTCTCTCTCTCACACTCTCTTTGTCTCTCTCACTCTCTCTGTCGCTCTTCTCTCTCTGTCCTCTCTCTCTCTCTCTGTCTCTCTCTCACACTCTCTTTGTCTCTCTCTCTCTCTCTGTCTGTCTGTCTGTCTCTCTCTCTCTCTCACACTCTCTTTGTCTCTCTCACTCTCTCTTTCGCTCTCTGTGTGTGTCTTTCTGTCTGTCTGTCTGTCTCTCTCTCTCTCTCTCTTCATACACACACACATTCACACACACACACACACACACACACACACACACACCACACACACACACACACTCTGTCTCTTCTCTCTCTCTCTCTCTCCCCTCTCTTCTCTCCCCTCTCTTCTCTTGCTCCTAAGGGGGTTGGTTGAGATGTGGAGTTGTGTGGAATTCACCCACTGTTCTTTTCATTGCCTCGCTTTGT
>CM060305.1:35147085-35152085 GCA_030674185.1 Monoplex corrugatus | reverse complement strand
GATCTGTCTTGAAGACTTGTCAAACACTGTGGTGAGGCTGTGTCGGACAGCTGAGCCTGAAAACCAGGTGACACCATCATCATCATGTGATCTGCCGCATGGCGTTGGCGATCATGGCCCTCCATATGTATCTATCCCTTGTCGCCGCAAGCACATCTTCCACCCTCTCTATCCTCAGCCACCCTGCAAGTCCGTCCAATATTTTCTGTCTGGGTCTACCTGGTATTCTCTTTCCCTCCAGCTTTCCCGATGTGACCAGGTGCTCTAATTCCTCTTTCCTCATAGAATGGCCTATAAATGTCGTTTGTCTTTTCCTAATCTTCCTTATCAATTATCTTCTTGTGTCTGCCTCCATCAAGACTGTCTCGTTTGTTTTCTTTGCTGTCCATGGAACTCTCAACATTCTTCTTAAAAACCACATCCCGGCTGCCTCAGTCTCGTTCTGGCTTTGCTTGTTGACTGTCCACACCTCACAACCGTATAACATTATCAGTTCTATATAACACTCAAGAACTCTGTTCCTGATGTTAATTGATAGGCATTTGTTGGTAACAATGCTTTTCATCTTCTTGAATGCTGGTTTGGCTTGGCCGATTCTGCTGGCTATTTCTGATGTGCATCTGCTGTCTGGTGAAAGACCGTTCCCAGGTGACGCCATCATCATGAAAAGACGATGGAAATGGATTGTGGAGTGTCGTCTGGAAAGAGCGGGATACTATCAGCCACACTGCCCGTCACTGGACACGGAAGGAAGACGTAAGACAGGAAGACCCAAGAACACGTGGTGTTGATCAGTAGAAGCAGAACTCATGTTCCTGAAGTACACCTGGGTTACCATAATAATAACAATGCTAATGTTGATGATAATAATAATAATGCTACTGATAATGCTGATAATCATAATTTTGATAATAATACTGCTGACAATAATGCTAATAATAAAAATGTTAATAATAATGCTCTAACGACAACAACAACAACGACAATCATCATCATCATCATAACGCTAATAATAACAATACTAATGTTATTAATAATTTTATAATAAAAAACAATAAAAATAACAACAACAACAATAATAATAATGATGATGATGATGATGATGGTGATGATGACGACAACGACGACGAACGATGATGATGATGATGATGATATCATGACTACTAACTAAACGCTTCACAAAAGTAGAGTGACTAACTAACTAATCAACTAAATAACCCACCCACCAACCAGCCAACCAACCAACTAAATCACTCATTCATCCACTAACTCTCTCACCAAGCAGGCAACCAGACAACCAACCAACAGGCAACCAGCCAATCAACCAACCAACCAACCAACCAATCAATCAATCAATCAATCAACCAACCAACCAACCAACCAGCCAACAACCAGCCAACCAACCAACCAACCAACCAACCAACCAATCAACCAACGTACCAATCAACCAACCAATCAACCGACCAACCGACCAACCAACCAATAGACCAACCAACCAACCGACCGACCAACCAACCAACCAACCAACCAACCAACCAACCAACCAACCAACCAACAACCAACCATCCAACGGACGAATTATTTTTAAGAAGTAAAGAACCAACTTTAAGTTTACTCAAGAAGAACTCATAGCACTCGGACAATCCCATACACGTTCTGCCCAATCTGCCATCTATTCATTTGTTATCCTGCAGACTCTTTGAACCTGCACAAAATCCTGTGCGCTAGCGATGTCTTACAATGGAAAGGTAGGGGGTACAGTGTCTATGACACACTAAGCAGACACTATCAGATAATCCGTATCGTGAAGAAGATGGGCAGCAAACATGACAGTTCAAGTTTACGTATTGGGCTGGCATTGAACTCGAGATATCAAGATCTTGAGTCCAAGGTTCTATTTCAAGAAGCAGAACCAACCAGCCAACCAACCAACGGCCAAGTTTAATGAAAACAACCATCTCATCTTTCCTGTTGAGATTAAAACATGCACGGAGGTCAGGGTCAACTGACAGTATCAGCATTGGACAACTGACCATTGTACTGTGATTCCTCGATTATTATTGATATTTTTTTTTTCGATTCCAAGTGGTAAAGCTTTTGTAATTCCTTTCATGTCTAAAAAGAAGTGTTTGCTGACTATTTTGAGCAGTTGGCAAAGGGGGGGGGGGGGGTAAGTTTAATTCGAACAGTATTTACAAGTCAGTGTTTTTTGACTTCGTTTGGGACTACATTTTCTATGTGTACTCGAAGGTACGAGTGGGCTTTTACGTGTATGACCTGTTTTTCTACTTGTTTCCTTGTTTTAATCCTGCCTTTAAGACGCTCATACTCTGTTTTTGGGCGTGTGTATGCTGCATGATTTCTGTTTCTATAAGCCACCGAGCTCTGACACGGCTTATAGGATATTTAACGTGCGTATTTCATGTTCTGCGTGAGCATACAGGCACGAAGGGGGCGGGAGGTGAGGGTGATAGGCACCAACAGTTCTCCACACACGTTAACCTGGGAAGTCAGAATAATCTCCATTCTTTACCTACCAGACGGTCGATACCCCGCGAAGGTTCGAACCCACACCGTCCAGCTTGGAGACCAGTGTCTAAACCTCTTGAGCATGGCGGCCTGTGTAACCAGCGTGTTTTGACGTTCAGGGGTGTCTCGTTAGGAATGAATGGCCACGGTAGAGTCTCAGTCTGTCTGGCTCGGCAGACGCCACCTGAAAAGATCGATGATGTCTCGTCAGCTTTATTTTTAAACACAAATCTGTTGCGACAGTCTCCAGAGTGTCTGTTCTCTGTCTCAGCTGATGTGTGTGTACTTGGCTCTGATAACTGAACGCTGAGGAGACAGACACTGCTGTCGACATCCCAACCTTTAATTAATAAGAGCGTGAAGGCAGACAAGAGACAAGCGATATATTTAGAGCACTTATCTCTGCTTAGATACAAACAACTATATCAAGCAGACGATGAGGGTGAATGAAGAAAGGCTGGAGAGAGCGAGAGAGAGAGAGAGAGAGAGAGAGAGAAGAGAGAGAGAGACAAAGAAAGAAAGAGAGAGAGAAAGTGTGTGTGTGTATGTGTGTGTATGTGTATGTATATGTGTGTGTGTGTGAAAGTGCGTGCTTGGGTGTGTGTGTGTGTATGACTTCACACGTCTTTGTGCGTGCGCACGTGCGTACACACAAAGACACGCACGGAAACACAACGTTTCGTTTATACATTACCCAGAACAAGCCACTACCCAAAATAGACCAGGACAGAAACATGGACAAAAGCTCAGTAACTCGCCCTCTATCACTGTGTCTGTGTGTGTATGTTTGGAAATATCTGAAGTGTGGACATTTTACCTTCAGCTTGTTTGGGTCCCTTGTTGGACATAAGCCTTCCTCGTCGCACGCCACTGATGCCGATTAACTGCATGTTCTGGTCCATTGTTTGTTGAACTTTTCTAGATCGTCTCGCCATCTGGTTCTCTGGCGACCTCTGTTCCTTTTTTGGTTCCGAGGGATCAGGTGCGTCACTTTGGTGGTCCATCTGTTATCAGATCTCCTAATGACATGACCTGCCCAGTTCCACTTTCGTTCACAAACTGTGTCTATTATGTCTTGGACCTTCGTTTTTCCTCTCACCCATGCCGCCGTTTTCCGGTCCTTCCAGGTGATTCCCATCATAATCCTGTCATGAACATTTACCTTTGTCTAATTTTTTTCAGTGTAAAAAAGTCTGTGTCAGAACGACAACAGCCCTGATTCGGTCTTTAGCGGTTGGCAGGGCTATAAACAACATGAACTGACTACGGTGCAGATAAGTTTTGTCGCAAAGGCCTTCACAGAGTTTCAGTTTCTCAAGATAACGTCTCCGTGATCGGAATAAATTCCTCAAGGCACTGACGCCATTGATGCCGTGTGATGGGGGAAGATCCAAATGAACACAGACAGTTGTACCTCAGCCGAACATGTTCACTACTGGCGTCGATTTAACCCTAAGACCCCCGCACCCCGCCCACCAACTGCAAAAACTTAAACATTTGACTTCCTCACCCTATCCACCAGCTTCCTGCATCACACACACACACACACACACACTTCCTGCTGGAAGCTGGTGGATAGGGTGAGGGAGTCAAAGGTTTAAGTTTGTGATTTGCTAGCATGGATGACAATGCAGGATGCTGATGGACACGGCGCGGGAGTCGAAGGGTTAATGCGAGACAGTAATGGCAGGGAAATTGCCGCTTTGTGTCTATCCGTAATCCATACCGGGTGTGTCAAGCGGGTAAGGCATCCAACTTCAATCGAAACGTCCGGGTTCGATCCCGTCTGGCTAGGCCTACCGCCGCCTTCCTGATAGGTAAATGGTGGAGATATTTCCTATCTCCTAGAATAAACATGTGTACAGACATGCTCAAAACCTTTTTTTGCCTTCTGCATTCTGTCCTTCAGCATCTTGCATTGCCAACCATGCTAGCAAAGCAAAAACTTAACCCTTTGACTCCCTCGCCCTATCCACCAGCTTCCTGCTGGAAGCTGGTGGATAGGGCGAGGGAGTCAAAGGGTTAAGTTTTTGCGGTGGATAGATAGGGTGCAGGAGTCAAAGGGTTAATGTGTAAACTCCCGCAGGGCATCAGAAATGCACGTTAAAGATCCTGTAAGTGGTGTCAGTGTGTGATGGCTTATGGACACATGAAAATATGCGGCATGTACGCCCACCACAGACGGAGTATGCAGACTGCGGAGTCACATCACACACACACACACACACACACACACACACACACACACACACACACACACACACACACACACACACACACACACACAACACACACACACACCATTCACACATACACACACACATACACACGCACATACCCACACACACATTCACACATACACACACCTATACACACGCACATATGTGTACACACGCATACACACACATACACACACATACATACACATACACACACACACATACACACAATTACACACACAAACACACAAA
>CM060305.1:35132085-35137085 GCA_030674185.1 Monoplex corrugatus | reverse complement strand
CCGACAACTTCCAAAGATACGCATTCGGAATTCTTCAATGGTCCACAAAGTTGATCTTAATTTGGTAAATATCCACTTAGAAACAGCGGAGAACATTTTGATAACATTTCTTTGTCAAAGACACAGAGACACACATTGTGCTTGGTCACAGATACAGAGACACACATTGTGCTTGGTCACAGACACAGAGACACACATTGTGCTTGGTCACAGACACAGAGACACACATTGTGCTTGGTCACATACACAGAGAGACACACACATCCTTTGTCACAGACATAGAGAAACAACACGTGCTTTGTCACAGACACATAGAGACACACACATCCTTTGTCACAGACACAGAGAGACACACACATCCTTTGTCACAGACACAGAGAGACACACACATCCTTTGTCACAGACACAGAGACACACACATCCTTTGTCACAGACACAGAGAGACACACACATGCTTTGTCACAGACACAGAGACACACACATGTTTTGTCACAGACATAGAGAAACAACACGTGCTTTGTCACAGACACATAGAGACACACACATCCTTTGTCACAGACACAGAGAGACACACACATCCTTTGTCACAGACACAGAGAGACACACACATCCTTTGTCACAGACACAGAGACACACACATGCTTTGTCATAGACACAGAGAGACACACACATGCTTTGTCACAGACACAGAGACACACACATGTTTTGTCACAGACATAGAGAAACAACACATGCTTTGTCACAGACACATAGAGACACACACATCCTTTGTCACAGACACAGAGACACACACATGCTTGGTCACAGACACAGAGAGACACACACGCTTCGTCACAGACACAGAGAAACACACACAACATGCTTTGTCACAGACACAGAGAGACACACAGTGCTTTGTTACAGACAGAGACATACACATGCTTTGTCACAGACACACAAAGACACACACATGCTTTGTCATAGACATAGAGACACACACATGCTTTGTCACAGACACAGAAAGGCACACATGCTTTGTCACAGACACAGAAAGAGACACACACATGTTTTGTCACAGACACAGAGAGACACACACATGCTTGGTCACAGACACAGAGACACACATGCTTGGTCACAGACACAGAGAGACACACACATGCTTTGTCACAGACACAGAGAGACACACACATGCTTTGTCACAGACACAGAAAACACACACATGCTTAGTCTCACACACACACACAGAGACACACATATACTTGGTCACAGACACAGAGACACACACATGCTTGGTCACAGACACAGAGAGACACTCACATGTTTTGTCACAGACACAAAGAGACACACACATGCTTGGTCAAGACACGGAGACACAAACATGCTTTGTCACAGACACAAAGAGACGCACACAAGCTTTGTCACAGACAGAGAGAGACACACACACGCTTTGTCACAGACACAGAGACATACACAATGCTTTGTCACAGACACAGAGACACACACAATGCTTTTTCACTGACACAGTGAGACACACACATGCTTGGTCACAGACACAGACACACACACATATGCTTTGTCACAGACACAGAGACACATACAATGTTTTGTCACAGACAGAGACACACACAATACTTTGTCACAGACACAGACACACACACACACATATGCTTTGTCACAGACACAGAGAAACACACACATGCTTTGTCACTGACACAGAGAGACACACACATGTTTTGTCACACACACAGAGAGACACACATGTTTTGTCACAGACACAGAGAGACACACATGTTTTGTCACAGACACAGAGAGACACAATGTTTTGTCACAGACACAGAGAGACACACACATGTTTTGTCACAGACACAGAGAGACACACACATGCTTTGTCACTGACACAGAGAGACACACACATGCTTTGTCACTGACACAGAGAGACACACACATGCTTGGTCACAGACACACAGAGACACACACATGCTTTGTCACAGATATAGAGAGACACACACTTGCAGAAACATACCTCTTTGCAGTCGATATGAAACATTCTATCACCCTCCCTTACCCCCCCCCCCCCCCCCTATTTGTTTTCTTTTCTTATAGGATTACTGAAATAGACAGGAAGGTGAGATTGGGAATGGAATGATGGGTGTAGAGCGAATTCCTTACATACCCACTGCAGGGATGCTCTGCGTGTGTACGTGTGTTCGTGAGATATTTTGTGTGTGTGTGTGTGTGTGGTGTGTGTGTGTGTGTGTGTGTGTGTGTGTGTGTTGTGTGTGTGTGGTGTGTGTGTGTGTGTGTGTGTGTGTGAGTGTGTGTGTGTGTGTGTGTGTATGTGTGTGTGTGTGTGTGTGTGTGTAAGTGTGTGTGTGTGTGTGTGTAGTGTGTTGTGTGTGTGTGTGTCCGTGTGTGTGTATGAGTCTGTCTGTCTGTCTCTGTCTGTCTGTCTGTTTCTGTCTCTGTCTCTCTCTGTCTCACAGTCTCTGTCTCTGTCTCTGTCTGTCTGTCTGTCTGTCAGTCAGTCTGTCAGTCTGTCTGTCTGTCTGTCTCTCTCTCTCTCTCTCTGTGTATCTGAGTATGTGTGCGAGCGTTTTTTCACTGTGCACTCGTATGTGCACATACATGTGTGTATGTGCATTTGTGCGTGTGTTTGTGTGTGTATGTGTGTGTGTTTGTGTGTACGTGCGTGTGTATTTATGTCTGCAGAAATTTTATGAGCTGGTTGTATGCTGAATGTTCACCATATTTGGGTCAGAGGAGCCCCAGTCTGTTAACTTAGGAATCATGAATATGTAATATCATTTTATGCTGGATGTTCACCATATTTGGGTCAGAGGAGCCCAGTCTGTTAACTTAGGAATCATGAATATGTAATATCATTGCATGACCTTTTCAATGCTGTAATCGCATTGTGTCTTCTTCTCTTTCGTTTTCATTTTCTTCTTTTATTTTTCTTCTGTTCCATATTTGACGATGGCTCAGCGACATTGCTCTCACCTTGCCCATTTCGGCTCGTTTATATAGATTTTATTACCATCATAACCTTGTTGATTCGCTGAAATCCCCAGTCTTTTTTACTTGTCGCCGTAAGGGCCCCAACAGAGGAGACCGAGTATAGCCGCCTGGTGACCTCCATGACATTTTAAGCGTGCCTGGGAATGAAGGGTTTGAAACAGTGTTAGAAGTGTTTATCAATCGGTAACTGCTTAAAAAAAACCGAAGGGCTGTGTCCTAGTGTTAAAGCCTCGAACTGAAAAGAAAAGTTCGTGACTGCAATGTTTATTTATTTATTTGTTTGTTTGTTAGTTATCCATCATTCTATCGTTTCTTCCTTCTTTCATTTATTCATTCAAGATTTATTCATCTATATGTTTGTATATATATTTATTGATTTATTCATTCATTTATTATTTACTCATTTATTCATTTGTTTATCTATTTCTCTGTCTTTTTGTTTATTTTTGTTTATTGATGAGCTTAAGAAATTCAAACTAAAGTTAACTGATTATGATTACGAGAATGACGCGCTGTCTACTGAGCTACCGAAGCAACTTAAAACACACACACAGACACACACACAGACACACACACACACACATATACACACGCACAAACACACATATACACACACACAAACACAAACACATAAACACACACAAACAAACACAACACATATACACACACACACACACACAACACACCACACACACACACACACACACACACACACACACACACACACACACACTCACTCACTCACACACACACACACACACACACACACACACACACACACACACACACACACACACACACGCATAATGACTCCCTTGATGCAAACCCAGCGGTCACCAACGATACTTGGTTCATTCCGTTTACTAGCATTGAACATCATCCAGCGGTTGACAAGATTTCTATTCCGACCTTGCCAGCACATACAGTTTTGCGCAGGCACGAGGCGTATGGCAGATACCTTCTAGCAGATTTGTGTAGGTAGGATATGGAATTGTCCGAGCATGATGAATTTGTCTTGAAGTGACCGGTTCCAGAGTCCAAATTGAAGTTCAGAATAACAGCAGTTTGTTTATTCGATTGTTTATCCATTCATTTACTTATTAATTCATGCAAATGTATTTTTTCCCCAGGTTTTGCAGTTTACTGAAAGCAGTTATGTGTGACCGCAGAATACGGTTAGAGGTTAAAGAAGAAATAATAAGTCAGACCAGATATTCTTAGAATTAACTTACTCACTCACTCACTCACCCACCACATCACTCACTCACTCACTCACATCACTCACTCACTCACTTCACATCACTCACTCACTCACTCACCATCCTCACTCATTCACTCACTCACTCACTCATCACTCACCACTCACTTACTGACTGACTGATCTGACTAATTGACTGACTGACTGACTGACTGACTGGCTGGCTGGCTGAGTGAGTGAGTGAGTGACTGACTGACTGATGACTGATTGACTGTCTGATTGAATGATTGATTGACTTGCTTACATACTTACTGTCTGACTGACTGACTGACGACTGACTAACTGACTGACTGACTGACTGACTGGCTTACTTGCTTGCTTGGTTACTTACTTAACTTACTTATTCTCCATTATGTCACTTGCATGCAAAGCAGCTGTATAAATCTCAACCATCAGATCGGTGAAGAATAGTAAAGCTCATGGATTGGATATGCCCAGCGCATATGGCAATGTCCGAGTGCATTGAATTTCTCATCATTAGATTCGAAATCAAAATCACAGCTGAGTACCGAGTTGTGGTGGCCATATTTTGCACATAATCACAGTGAATCACGTATTGGTTCAGATCACTGAGGAGATGAAAAGAGTTAATTTTACGTCTTGTGCCATCTGATACCAGAATAGAGATATAGGATGGGCCAGTGGGATAGTATTGTACTGCTATTACTACGTTCCTATAAGGTCTGGTGGTGGGCTAAGACTAGACTGGTTGAAGTGTGAGTGTATGTGTGTGTGTGTGTGTGTG
>CM060305.1:35124585-35129585 GCA_030674185.1 Monoplex corrugatus | reverse complement strand
ACATTCTCTTTGTACCAGCAAGTTCATTGTCAGTTGACTTCATCGGTTCTGATGCGTGTTGCCACGAGGCAAGGAGGCTAGAATGTACGAGTGAAGTTAGTTAATAGTGATGTTGTATAGTGATATTTCGAGGCAGTGAAAGCAAGATATGTGGAAGAGTCACTCTAGAAAGTGCTCGCGTGCGATGAAACAGACGGCAGTTTTCTTTTAATTAAAGGCAGCACTTTCGTCAGCACTGGAAATCAAGGTCAAGGTGTATCAAAATATTATCAAAGTCTATTGTTGTGTCGTCCCTTTAACATGCAAATGGTGGTTTTGTTGTTTGTTTGTTTTTCATCAATTCCTTTAATGATGTGCCCCCCCCCTCCCCCTCTCCCTTTGTGGAGATGCCGGGGGGCTCTTTCAGTATAAATAGTATCCCCACCTTCTGGTAATTCTGTGCGAGAAATTTCCTCTTTTCTGTCACTCTTTTTGATTCTGCCTTGTTCCTTTGCTTTCTGTCATTTCTTCCTATCAATTTCTGCCTTGCTGATCCATTCACCTGTATGTGTTATATAAAATCTTACGTACTTTCTCGTAGGATTGATAATTGGGTACATGTATTATGTGCAGTTTTGGCTCTAGGGAAGTGAGATATGCGGAAGTAATTCATACTGGTTTTTATATAGTGTTTTAGTGTCCTTAGTCATGTTTAAATGTGTATTCAGGTATGTTTTTTTAAAATCCCCTGTGCGATAAATTGGACGGAGTGGTCCACGCCAGTGGCATTTCCTTAGATTATGTGCGCAGATGCACTGATATGTGAACTTAATTTTCCTTTCCTTTTTTTTCATGATGAAGTATTGTGTAGTCTTTATACGGTTATCGCCCTGATTTGGCTCTGCGTAATCGGCTGGGCTTTAAACAAAAATGACAATGGTGTGGTCCTTCCATTGATCAGACCTGTATCAGATTTACACTGATCAGGAAGCTGATGGCAGAAATACAAAGCACAAACACAAAGTTGAAAACATCATCATATGATGACATCACACGTGCCAGAAGAGAGCTTCCCAAATCTTCTTACTCAGCCTTTTAGTTTTGACTCAGTTGATAGAACTGTGACCTCAAAATCTGATATCACGAATTCAAGTCAATCCTGAAGCATGAAATTTGGCCACATAATATGGGTGATATCGGCTGTCATAAACATCAGCCATTTTTACAGCCTCATGGAGTCTTCCAGGTAATCACTTGCAGATTTCGGTGGAGCGTACATGGAACCATCCGAGTGCCATGAATCCTTGAAGTAATATTGAAATTATTGTTATTGTTTTTTGTTTTGTTTTGTTTTGTTTTGTTTTGTTACTGCATTGTTTGTTGATGTCTATTCACTGTTAAAAATGAATTAAACAAAAAAGGTGAGAAAAAAATCATTGAACTAATTCCAATTCCACCTTTCACACAAACAGTTGTCTTGTGCTTTGCTTGTCGTTAGTATTCCTCGTTATTGTTACTGTTATTGTTGTAGAGCCATCCAAACACGCACAATACTTTAACAGGAAAAAAAAGAAGAAAAGAAAGTGAAGTACACATATCAATGCATTCGCACACATAATCTAAGGAGATGTCCCTGGCGTTGTCCATTCCGTCCAATTTATCGCACATGGGGATTTAAAAAAAAACATAACCGAATACAAAATTAAACATAACTAAGGACGCTAAAACATACATAAAAACGGGCATAAATTACCTAAAATTGCTTTAGCATATCTCATGACCCTAGAGCCAAAAATGCACTTAACACATGTACCCACTTATCAATCCATAGAGAAAGTACGTGAGACTTTGTCGAACACATACAGGTGAACGGACCAGCAAGGCAGAAAATAATAGGGAAAAGATCCCAGGTGGGGATACTATTTATACTGAAAAAGCCCCCGGCATACCCACGGGAGGGGGCAAGGGGAAATGGTCCTCGTGGCAACAATTCTCGCTTATCATGCGTACATGCAACATGTCTCTGCCGTTCTTACTTCTACGTCCTTCTCCCCTGCAGAGTACAGTGGGGACTACCGTTGCTTCCTCCGCATTTTCAAAAATTGTGGACAATCTACATGCAGATAGGCGTACTGATAAACCCAGTGCTCTCTTTGTCTGGGTTCTTTTCTGTCTCTCTCCCACTGGGAAAATGAGTGTCTGTCTCAGCAGTCCATCATCAGTCCGCAATAGGTAAAAGGCCCACTCTCGATTTTCTACATGACAGGCATAGTGTGTGTGTATTCGTCCTTTCATTTAAACATGTTTTCACGTTAAGTGATACTAGGCGGTGTGTATGTGTGTGTGTGTTTGTGTGTGTCTGTGCGTGCGTGTGTGTGTGTGTGTGTGCGTGTGTGTGTGTGCGTGTGTGTGTAATGTGTGTGTGTGTGAGTGTGTGTGTGTGTGTGTACGTGTGTTTATGTATGTGAGTGTGTCAGTGGAGTGTGTGTGTGTGTGAGTGCTGTTGAGAGAGAGGAGGAGAGAAAGAGAGAAAGAGAGAGAGAGAGAGGCAGAGAGAGACAGAGAGAGAGAGAGAGTGTGTGTGTGTGTGTGTGTGTCTGTGCGTGTGTGTACATGTGTGTGTATGTGAGTGTGTCTGTGGAGTGTGTGTGTGTGTGTGTGTGTGTGTGTGTGTGTGTGTGTGTGTGTGTGTGTGTGAGTGTCTGTGGAGAGCGAGAGAGAGAGAGAGAGAGAGAGAGTGTGTGTGTGTGTGTGTGTACGTGTGTGTGTGTGAGTGTCTGTGGAGAGTGTGTGTGTGCGTGCGTGCGTGTGTGTGTGTGTGTACGCGCCCGCGTGTGTGTGTCTGTGTCTGTGTGTGTGTCTGTGTCTGTGTCTGTGTGTGTCTGTGAGTTGTGTCGTTGCAGTCCTATCTGCAAATGGTATAATAGACAGGGATTCTCATTAGTGAACTGAAACGTTGTTTTGTTGTCGGCATAGTTATATGATCATTTAACCCGTCCGCTCCCCATCGTCAATTACTGAGTTACGTGCAAGCTTTGCAAAGCGGATATAATTATGTGCGTTTGTGCAGAAGTGGATGGGAGAGACTTCAAGCTTCAAGCTTCAGGGCACTTCACTATTCAAAGATAGTGGCATTATGAAATCCAAAACAAGTGCGGCTGCCCGCATTCAAGCAAACAGGGACCGGAAAAATACGAAAATAGAATCAGAACGCGTATTTGATATAACCAGACAAGACAGGCACAAATTTTCGGCTAAGTTGCCTTTGTGAAGTGTAAATGTAAGATCACAAACGAACAAACACCAGCAACAAAAATGAGGAGAAAACGACTGAAACGAAGCAGCAAGGAAGTTTCAGTCTTTAACTCTTTTTCTCCTAATTTTTGTGTTTGACGAAGGCCAGTTGGCCGAAAATTTGTGCCTGTCTTGTCTGGTTGTATTAAATACGCGTTCTGATTCTATTTTCATGGTAGCATTATGTCACACCAGACCTTTCTTATAGCTGCTCCATGCTACTTTACATATATAAGCATATAAAACAGTAATTGAGACGGAGGGTAGGGGTGGGATGAAATTTTGGTTTAGTCTTTGAGTGTATGGCTTTTGCCAACCTCTCTTCGTCGCCCCCTCCATCCGTCCTCTCTCGCCCACCCCCTCCCCCACCTCCCCAACTTTCTGCCACGGGCTTCTGTAGCCAGAAAGAGTCAGTGGGACTAGAAACGAACAACCATATCAAGTTAAACCTAGAGTGGCTATGGTAAATGACCAAAAGCTATTGCACTGTAGGTCATTCATCATCCTTACTCTCTTCATCGTCGTCACCATCACAACCATCATTATCAACATCATCACCATCTCAGGTTAAACCCAGAGTGACTGTGGTAAATGACCGAAAGCTGTAGGTCGTCGTCGTCTTCCTTATCCTCTTCATCGTCGTCATCATCAACATCAAAATCGTTGTCATTGTCATCATCTCTATATGTACGTATACTCGTGTGGGAGATAGAGGGACACATGTATGTATGCAAGTGTGTATGTGTGTGTGTCTGTGTTGTGTGTGTGTGTGTGTGTGTGTGTGTGTGTGTGTGTGTGTGTGTGTGTGTGTGTGTGTGAAAGAGTGTATGAGTGTGTGTGTGTGTTTGTGTGTATGTGTGTACGTGTGTGTGTGTGTTGTGTGTATACATGTGTGTGTGTATACATGTGTGTGTATACATGTGTGTGTATACATGTGTGTGTGTGTGTGTGTGTGTGTGTGTGTGTGTGTGTGTGTGTGTGTGTGTGTGTGTGTGTGTGTGTGTGTGTCTGTGAAGTGCTAAAATACCATAACTGTTACGATGTGACTTTTTAAATATTTAAGCGATTTGTAATCCTTTATTTGATGAATTCTGTGTATTACATTAAACATGTTTCATTTATATCTACGTGTAACTACCCGTTCAACAAAGGGCTGTGGCCCTCAACTGAATGCATTATTTGTATGCTCTCATCAGACGCAACCTCATGTTTCTTCCCTTCTTCCCCCTCCCCCTTCCGTTTTCTTCCTCTTTCTATCCCTTAAAAGGCTTTTTTCTTCCCCGAAACACAAAGTAGAGACATAATAAAACTGAAAACTTTGAGCGCCACCATCATTTGTACAGAGAGACAAGAGACCTTTTCCCCGCAACTGACAAACTACTTGTCCATATTCCGCCTTCCTCTGATAACAAAGGAGATAATGAGTTGCTTCATGGGCTGTCAGGATGACACTGTGACGTCAATGCACGAGGGGAGATCACTTGGCAGTTCCATTAAAGTTGAATCCAGCACGAGACGACATCGATCGGTAGCTACGGGACTTGCTGGTGTCTTCTGCCTTGGTTGTCATGTAAACGTCTTACTTTTTTTGGAGTGAAAAAAAAACACCCCACCTGTAATGTTTGTTCGTTACAAACAAAGACAAATAAAACAAACAACTGAATTAAAACCAAACAAAACCATAGACGGAACTTATTGTTTTATGAACGATAAAATAGACCAAAAAA
>CM060305.1:35112085-35119585 GCA_030674185.1 Monoplex corrugatus | reverse complement strand
TCGTATCTGCCCTTTGTCTGCGTATTATAGGGTCCTGTCTGGGCTCAAAAATACTCCCAGCTTATCATAGACGGATTTGAATACAGCCATGATAAAACTATCATTATGTGATATATCTCTTTTGCGCACATTTCAAAGCTTATTCCAACATTACCTCCAATCCCACTGTCTGAAATTCTCACCATCCTGCATGTCCAATGACTCTCTTGTCTTGATAGAGAATCATGATGGTTGATAACATGTTGATGCCACGGCAAACTCAAAACTTTTTAGGTCAACAGAAGTATCATCTCTATTCTTAGTGCCACCAGAATAACACGACAACAACCGGGTTAGCATTCTGAGACGATGAGAAAACTGAAGTCATCCATAATAATAACAGGATCAGTTTCACTCAAATAAACCAGTCTTCCTTTCAACGTTGCTTGTCTGTATTGTTGGAAAGAGAACGCCGCGTGTTTTGTTGGCCATAGATCAGGTGTACACAGCTTGTGCGTATTGATTTCTCTCCTCTCTTCCACTTCTCAGTCAGGTAGATTTTTGATACTGAAAACGGATGAGTTAATGCACAAATGGATGTTATATTTTAGGATGGTTTTCGACATAGAACTTTCAGAAAATGTCGCGTAGTGGCAGTTTCCTTAGCAATGAAGAAATCATAACAGCCTGGATGGAGAATATAGTATAGTATCAGATTCAGCGACTGAGGGTGGGCATTATCTGTATAGAAGGCCAAGAACATTAGAAATACTTGATCTGCGGGTGTTCATTACTGTGTATTGTTATTTGAATTGTCATTATTATGTATTGTTGTTTCAATTGTTGTTATTGTAAATTTTCTTTATGGAGGCATTTTGTTATTTTTTTTGTAAAATCTCGAACAATTTACAGATTAATTTACGCCTAATGTTGGTTATGAGCAAAGCTGGTGAACTAAAGTAATGAGTTTTGTTGGCATCCCAGCTTTCTTTTTTAACCTACATGTACGGCTGTTCAGTAAAACAAAGCATTCCCGTGTTGCGGTCGCTAATGAATACACAATAGCACTTCTTTGTATACCAGTTGAAACAAATACATCCCTTACTGCTTTCAAACCAGCCAGATACAGTCGTTTTGACGGATTGAACTTGGAAAATTGGTGCAGAATACTGTCGTCTCCCCCTCCCTTTTGTTCTCTCTCTCTCTCTCTCTCTCTCTCTCTCTCTCTCTCTCTCTCGCTCTCTCTCTCTCTCTTCCCCTCCCCCCTCTCTCTCTGTTTTTCTGTATACTTCCTTCACTTTTTGTCTCTGTTTCTCTGTTTTTTCTCTAAGTCTTTGTCTGTCTATGTCTGTGTCTGTTTCTCTGTCTCGGTTTCTCTGTCTGTCTGTCTGTCTCTACTTCTCTCTCTCTCTTTTTCTCTGTCTGTCTGTCTGTCTCTGTCTCATTCTGTCTGTCTGTCTCTGTCTGTCTGTCTGTCTACCTTTAACTCTCTCTGTTTCTCTCTCTCTCTCTCTGTGTGTCTGTCTGGCTGCCTGTCTTTCTGTCTATCTGTCTGTCTGCGTGTCTCTTTCCTCTCTCTCTCTCTCTGTCTGTCTATCTTTTCCTCTCTATCTCCCTGTTTTTCTCTGATTCTCTGTTGGTGTCTGTCTATCTGTATGCCTGTCTCTCTCTCTCTCTCTCTGCTTCTCTGTCTGTCTTTCTGTTTTTGTCTATTTCTCTCTGTCTCTCTCTTTTTCTGTTTATCCCCACCACCCCTCTCGCTCTCTCTCTCTCTCTCTCCATACGTTGTACAAAGAATGACCATCCACGTGTGATCCATACACCATAATTCGCTTTTGACAGATTACCTGTTTCAGTAAAGAATTTGTTTCAATTTGTTTCTTTTTCTTCTTTTTCTCCTTCTCTCTTGGTGTCTTGTTCGTTTTCACACACCATCATCATCATACACCAATCACTATCGGATTAAGATAAAAGATGAACTGATTTTCTTCACGCGCACGCACACACACATACATACACGCACGCACAGACGCACACACACACACACACACATGCACGCGCAGACGCACGCATGCACAGTTACATACACAATCACACACACACACACTTTTACACATCCACTTAGACACATACACACACACGCACGCTATCGCGCGGCGCGCGTGCGTGCGGGCACAACACACACCACACCACCACACATACACACACGCAGTTCACACACACACACACACACACACACACCACACCACACACCCCCCACCACCGCACACCACCATACAACACACACACAACACACACACACACATACATCACACAACGCAGGCATCACACACACACACAACACAACACACACACACTACACACACACATACGACACATACACACACCACACACACACACACACACAAACAACACACAACACACAACACACACCCACACACACACACACACACACACAAACACACACACACAACAACACACACACACACACACAACACACACAACAAACACACACTACAAACACACACAGTCACACACACACACACACACAAACCAAACACCACCATACAACACACAGCACACACACACAACACACACAACACACACACAAACACAACACACAACACACACACAACAACACACAAACACAAACACACACACACAACAACACACACACACAACACACACACACACACACACACACAACAACACACACAAACACACACACACAACACACACACAACACAACACACACACACAAACACACACACAACACACAACACACACACAAACAACACACACAAAACACACCACAAAACACAACACACACACAACACACACACAACCAAACACACACACAAACACAACACACACAACACACACACACACACACAAACACACACACAACCACACACACAACAAACACACACACAAACACACACAAACACAACAACACACAAACACACACACACACAACCACAAACACACACACCACACACAAACACACCAACACACACACACACACCCCACACACACAACCACACACACACACACACACACACACACACACACACACACACACACACAATCCCATTTCCTCCCTTTCGTCTTCTACCTCTTGTCTCCCTTTTCCAATCTTCTTCTTTTCCAGCATCAAGCAGAGACATAAAACAACACTCAAACTTCCATGTCATCATCATTGTCATCGGCAAACAGCTTTTGGAACTGACAGGAAAATAAGGAAAGAAGGGAGAAAAAGGAGCTGCCTCTTCTTAACCCTTTGACTCCCGCACCTGTCCACCAACTGCAAAAACTTAACCCTTTGACTCCCTCATCCTTTCCACCAGCTTCTGCAGGAAGCTGGTGGAAAGGACGAGGGAGTCAAAGGGTTAAGTTTTTGCTTTGCCAGCACGGTGGACATTGCAGGATGCGGGAGTGGACAGGGTGCAGGAGTCAAAGGGTTAAGGCCATCTCCCTCTCCCTTCCTTCCCTTCCTTCCCTTCCTCCCCTGCGACAGACAAACTTCTGGCCATACTCTGCCTTCCGCTGACAACAAAGGAGATAATGAGTCGCTTCATGGGCCGTCAGGATGACACTGTGACGTCAATGTACCCGACTGAAGCACTTGGCAGTTCCATAAAAAGTGGAACTCTACACAGCAGACATTGATCCCCCCCCCCCCCCCCCGGGGAAACTTGCTTGCTTCTTCTTCTGGATGGGCTGTATGGTAAACAGTTGGTGTATAGAAGAAAAAAAAACTCTTGTTTTTCCTTTATGAACATTTTGAAAAAAAAAAAAACTAACTAGGAATAATTCTTCGTGTTGTATGAGTCTTTACAATTCACACGTGAAAGTGTTTGTTTAAAACTAGAGATGAGGGCAGAGTAAAACTAGAGATAAGGGACAGGGTAAAACTAGAGATAAGGACAGGGTAAATCTAGAGATAAGGACAGGGTAAATCTAGAAATAAGGACAGGGTAAAACTAGAAATACAGGTAAAACTAGAGTAAAGTAAACTAGAGATAAGGACAGGGTAAAACTAGAGATAAGGACAGGGTAAAACTAGGATAAAGGCACAGTAAAACTAGTGATAAGGACAGGGTAAAACTAGGATAGAATAAAAAAAAGGCAGTAACTAAGGTAAAACTAGTGATAAGGACAGGTAAAACTAGAGATAAAGGCACAGTAAAACTAGAGATAAAGGCACAGTAAAACTAGAGATAAGGACAGAGTAAAACTAGTGATAAAGGCACAGTAAAACTAGATGATAAAGGCAGAGTAAAACTAGAGATAAGGACAGGTAAAACTAGAGATAAGGACAGAGTAAAACTAGAGATAAGGACAGAGTAAAACTAGATGATAAGGACAGAGTAAAACTAGTGATAAGGACAGAGTAAAACTAGAGATAAGGCAGGTAAGAGATAAAATAAACTAGAGATAAGGACAGAGTAAAAACTAGAGATAAGGACAGAGTAAAACTAGTGATAAGGACAGAGTAAAACTAGTGATAAGGACAGGTAAAACTAGGATAAGGACAGAGTAAAACTAGGATAAGGACAGAGTAAAACTAGAGATAAGGACAGAGTAAAACTAGAGATAAGGACAGAGTAAAACTAGAGATAAGGACAGGTAAAACTAGTGATAAGGACAGAGTAAAACTAGATGATAAGGACAGAGTAAAACTAGGATAAGGACAGGAGTAAAACTAGAGATAAGGACAGGTAAAAACTAGAGATAAGGACAGAGTAAAACTAGAGATAAGGACAGAGTAAAATAAAAACTAGTGATAAAGGACAGAGTAAAACTAGAGATAGGAAGAGTAAAACTGTGAGGATAAGGACAGAGTAAAACTAGTGATAAGGACAGAGTAAAACTAGAGATAAGGACAGTAAATAGTGTGACAAGACTAGTGATAAGGACAGAGTAAAACTAGGATAAGGACAGAGTAAATAGGATAAGACAGGTAAAACTAGAGGATAAGGACAGAGTATAAAAACATAAATGTGATAAGGACAGAGTAAAACTAGAGATAAGGACAGGTAAAACTAGAGATAAGGACAGGTAAAACTAGTGATAGAAGGACTACGAGTAAAACTAGAGATAAGGACAGAGTAAAACTAGAGATAAGGACAGAGTAAAACTAGAGATAAGGACAGTAAGCAGTAAAACTAGTGATAAGGACAGGGTAAAACTAGAGATAAGGACAGAGTAAAACTAGTGATAAGGACAGAGTAAAACTAGTGATAAGGACAGAGTAAAACTAGAGATAAGGACAGAGTAAAACTATGATAAGGACGTAAATTAACAGAGATAGGACAGAGTAAAACTAGAGATAAGGACAGAGTAAAACTAGGATAAGGACAGAGTAAAACTAGTGATAAGGACAGGGTAAAACTAGAGATAAGGACAGGGTAAAACTAGGATAAGGACAGAGTAAAACTAGGAAGATAATATGAAGGACAGAGAAAACTAGGATAAGGACAGGTAAAACTAGAGATAAGGACAGGGTAAAAACTAGTGATAAGGACAGAGTAAAACTAGAGATAAGGACAGGTAAAACTAGTGATAAGGACAGGTAAAACTAGAGATAAGGACAGGTAAAACTAGATAGGAATAAATGAAGGACAGAGTAAAACTAGGATAAGGACAGGTAAAACTAGGATAAGGACAGAGTAAAACTAGAGATAAGGACAGAGTAAAACTAGAGATAAGGACAGAGTAAAACTAGAGATAAGGACAGGTAAAACTAGTGATAAGGACAGAGTAAAACTAGAGATAAGGACAGATAAACTAGGATAAGGACAGGGTAAAACTAGGATAAGGACAGAGTAAAACTAGAGATAAGGACAGGTAAAACTAGAGATAAGGACAGGTAAACTAGAGATAAGGACAGGTAAAACTAGAGATAAGGACAGGGTAAAACTAGAGATAAGGACAGAGTAAAACTAGAGATAAGGACAGAGTAAAACTAGTGATAAAGGAACTAGAGACAGTAAAACTAGAGATAAGGCGAGTAAAACTAGAGATAAGGACAGAGTAAAACTAGTGATAAGGACAGAGTAAAACTAGTGATAAGGACAGAGTAAAACTAGAGATAAGGACAGGTAAAACTAGTGATAAGGACAGGTAAAACTAGTGATAAGGACAGAGTAAAACTAGGATAAGGACAGAGTAAAACTAGAGATAAGGACAGGTAAAACTAGAGATAAGGACAGAGTAAAACTAGAGATAAGGACAGAGTAAAACTAGGATAAGGACAGGTAAAACTAGGATAAGGACAGGGTAAAACTAGAGATAAGGACAGAGTAAAACTAGGATAAGGACAGAGTAAAACTAGAGATAAGGACAGGAAGGATAAAATACTAGAGATAAGGACAGGTAAAACTAGAGATAAGGACAGGTAAAACTAGTGATAAGGACAGAGTAAAACTAGTGATAAGGACAGGTAAACTAGAGATAAGGACAGGGTAAAACTAGTGATAAGGACAGAGTAAAACTAGTGACAAGGACAGAGTAAAACTAGAGATAAGGACAGAGTAAAACTAGTGATAAGGACAGAGTAAAACTAGTGATAAGGACAGGGTAAAACTAGGATAAGGACAGAGTAAAACTATGATAGGACAGAGTAAAACTAGGATAAGGACAGAGTAAAACTAGTGATAAGGACAGGGTAAAACTAGAGATAAGGACAGGGTAAAACTAGAGATAAGGACAGAGTAAAACTAGTGATAAGGACAGAGTAAAACTAGTGATAAGGACAGAGTAAAACTAGTGATAAGGACAGGTAAAACTAGTGATAAGGACAGGGTAAAACTAGAGATAGGACAGGTAAAACTAGTGATAAGGACAGAGTAAAACTAGAGATAAGGACAGGGTAAAACTAGTGATAAGGACAAGTAAAACTAGTGATAAGGACAGGGTAAAACTAGTGATAAGGACAGGGTAAAACTAGACATATGGACAGAGTAAAACTAGAGATAAGGACAGGGTAAAACTAGAGATAAGGACAGAGTAAAACTAGAGATAAGGACAGAGTAAAACTAGTGATAAGGACAGAGTAAAACTAGAGATAAGGACAGAGTAAAACTAGAGATAAGGACAGAGTAAAAACTAGAGATAAGGACAGGGTAAAACTAGTGATATGGACAGAGTAAAACTAGAGATAAGGACAGAGTAAAACTAGAGATAAGGACAGGGTAAAACTAGTGATAAGGACAGGGTAAAACTAGAGATAAGGACAGGGTAAAACTAGAGATAAGGACAGGGTAAAACTAGTGATAAGGACAGAGTAAAACTAGAGATAAGGACAGAGTAAAACTAGAGATAAGGACAGGGTAAAACTAGAGATAAGGACAGGGTAAAACTAGTGATAAGGACAGAGTAAAACTAGAGATAAGGACAGAGTAAAACTAGAGATAAGGACAGAGTAAAACTAGTGATAAGGACAGAGTAAAACTAGAGATAAGGACAGAGTAAAACTAGAGATAAGGACAGGTAAAACTAGTGATAAGGACAGGGTAA
>CM060305.1:35104585-35107085 GCA_030674185.1 Monoplex corrugatus | reverse complement strand
TAGCGTGCTGAGACAATGAGGAAACAGAAGCCATCTATAATAGTACCTGGATCTGTTTCACTCAAAATAAACGAACATCCTTGCAGAGTCGCTGCCCATATTGGTGGAAAGATATACGCCATGCATTTTGCTGACAATGGATCAGGTATACGCAGCTTGCATTGATATCTGTCGTATCTTTCACGTCTCAATTTCGCAAACTTTCTTTTAATATTCAAAGACATCTAACAAACAGGTGTTATTTTGGGATAGCAAATGTCACGAACAGCAGTTTTCTTTGTAATCAAAAAGTCTTTGATAGTGTAGTTAGATATCAATGCTCAACATCTGCAGATTACACATTCTGTACATAAAAGTTACCGACGGTAAAATGAAATGATGGTAACGGTATCATGCTTTTTTTTCTTTTTCTTTTTTGTAATCCTGACACAGATTCAGATTCCTTCTCATGCAGGTAAGATGCGCAGCAGAACAGGAGTAGAGAAACACAGAGTTCATCTGTTCCAACAAAGCAGCCTGCATGCATACTGAAGCTTCACTGGTGTTTCAGAAGTACAGTCACATGATATGTCTACCATGTGGTGTAGAATCAGTACAAGTTCAGCACATGTATACCAAGTAACACAATACTATCACAAGTTCACTACATGTGTACCAATACACTGGTTGAATCTAACTGTTTGGTAAACAAATTGGAATAAAATTTCATAGATATAAAAAGAACAACAGTAATCAGACATGATCTCAGACTATCATCATAAACATTGAAACTACACACAATGAAAAAAGAATCGGATCGCCTGTCTAATTAACAACAACAACAACAACAATAGTAACAACAACAACAACAACAACAGCATTAACAACAACAACAACAACAACAGCATTAACAACAACAACAACAACAAACAACAGCATTAACAACAACAACAACAACAACAACAGCAGTAACAACAACAACAACAACAACAACAGCATTAACAACAACAACAACAACAGCAGTAATAACAACAACAGTAGTAACAACAACAACAAGAGTAACGACAAAACAAGAAAGGAGCAAATTATCAGCTAATTGGCCTTTGTCATTTTTATCCACCTTAACAAAACATCGGGGAAGCTACTTGTTCTGTTGTTGTTTTTGTCATAAATTTTGTTTCGTTCGTTCGTTGTCTTTAATGCACCATTAATGAAGACCACTACTTCCGTGCCCGGATCGGATTGATCAGTCACCTCCGGACACACTGACTCAAAGCAACTTCATGAAGCCATGGTCATTGTCGACGACGACAGACGAAAAACAAACAATGAAGGCCAGTTGGCCGAAAGTTTACGCCTTGTTTTCTTGTTAGATTATACTTGCTGATAAAATACACGTTCTCGTTCTGTTTTCACGTGTTTTTTTTTTTTTATATATATCTATCTGCTTGAATGCTGGCAGATATTTTGATTAAGATATCGTAAAAATTGTTCCAGAGTCAATGACCCTTCATGCCTTAGCTTGTCATCACCTCAGCTTCAGTTTCCTCTACTGCTCGAATTCTAGTTATGGTCTTTGATGTCAGTTGTTCATGGGAGTGGTTATTGGAGGACCATGGTAGTGGTTCCCTTACGAGGTAGTGTTTCGTTTGATCTGGTTCTGTGACCGATAATCACTGTCGTTATTAGAGGGCCTAGTAGACAGCGTCCGTAGTAATGTTGAACTCCGCCAGAGTGACCTACAGCAGTACAGACACATACTACTCTGTCATTTTCTTGCTCTTGTCTCCATCTCTTCCTTCCCATTTCCTACTACTTTTCCTTGTATACCTTGCAGACACATCTAAAACTTAAACTTCCCACGCCATCATTTTTTTTTCATCGACAAATAGTGTTTTTTGAACTGAACACGAAAACAGGCAAAAATAAGGGAAGAACTGGATCTGCTGTCTCCTCCCTGCGGCTGACAGGCAAACTGTCTGGCCATTTTCTGCCTTCCGCTGACAACAAAGGAGATAATGAGTTGCCTCATGGGCCGTCAGGATGACACTATGACGTCAATGCACAAGGGGAAAGCACTTGGCAGTTCTATAAAAATTGAACTCGGCCCGAGACGACATCGATCGGCCTGGGGATTTGCTTGCTTCTTTTAGCTGGGCTGTATGGTCAACTTTGTTTTTCTCCAAGGAGTGGGACTTTTTTTTTTCGCGAATATTTTTTAAAGTTTATCGTATTTCTGCAAGGCACAAATGGACACAACGTAATAAGATCACAGCGTAAAGCCTGTTTCAAGACCTTTCACTTCAAAACAACAAGAACTCCCAGCGAGTGAAATGCAAAGATTTTTTTTTTTTTTTTATAAATTGACAACTAAAATGAAAAGACAAACGCCAACTGCATTCACAAATAATAAAAACGTAATCAGATCACAGCACAAAAGTTGTTTCCTAGTTTTTGTCAGTTAAGTTAATGATAAGTCAACAGTCACCTGTCACCTGTCACCTGTCGGCGTCACCGGGAA
>CM060305.1:35094585-35099585 GCA_030674185.1 Monoplex corrugatus | reverse complement strand
GTGTTCAGAATTCAGCAGCTAGGCTTGTTTGTAAAGCCCCTAGATCCCAGTCATGTTCTCCTCTTCTGAAAAAGTTGCATTGGCTTCCAGTTGAACAAAGAATCAAATACAAATGTTGCTGTCTCTGTTACAAAATTCTTACTTGCTCCGCTCCCCTTATCTGTCTGAACTTCTTCAAGTGTATGTACCATCCAGAACTCTCCGATCCTCTACCGACACAAGAACTTTCTGTGTTCCCCGTTTCAACCGGAAACTGCATGGTCAGAGAGCTTTCTCCTACTCTGCTGCCATGACCTGGAACTCCCTTCCCTATCATATTCGCCATAAGCAATGTCTTCCTTCTTTCAAGTCTAGTCTGAAGACCTATCTTTTCACTCAATACTTTCATTGATCTTCTCTTTCTCTTCTCTCTCAGCCCTGATCATCGTTCCTACATATATGTGTGTGTGTGTGTGTGTGTGTTTGTGTGTGTGTGTGTGTGTGGTGTGTGTGTGTGTGTGTGTGTGTGTGTGTGTGTGTGTGTGTGTGTGGTGTGTGTGTGTGTGTGTGTGAAGCATGTTTATGCGAGCAAGAGAGAGGGAGAGAGAGGGAGAGAGGAAAAGAGAGAGAGAGAGAGGCTGTGCGGGAGAGAGAGAGAGAGTGAGCAAGGAATATCGGGAGCACGGTAGAGAGCGAGAGTATGGTTGGGGTGGGGCAAGAGAGTGAGAGTATGAGTAAGAGTATGTGTAAGCGTGATAGAATTTGATAGTAGAGAAACTGAGTGGTTGAGAGAGGGACTGTGTTTGGGTCTCTGTGTGTGTGTGTGTGTGTGTGTGTGTGTGTGTGTGTGTGTGTGTGTGTGTGTGTGTGTGTGTGTGTGTGTGTGTGTGTGTGTGTGTGTGTGTGTGTGTGTGTGTGTGTGTGTGTGAAGAGAAAGAGAGAGAAAATATTTTTGTATGATTGTCACTATTTTTAGTAATATTTGAATTTACTATGTTAATATGTCTTGTTGAACGTAAATTTTATGTTTTATGTTATATAGTGTTAGCAGCGGTATGTTTAAATTTTATGTAGGTGTATCTATTTGTATTTAGTTATATACTGATTTTATGTGAAGCGCTTTGTGCTCTGGAAAGCGCTATATAAATTGCCTTTATTATACCACGGCGACTGGTCTGGCCCAACAAAAACTTAATCGTTTGAGGCCCTCACCCTATCCATCATCTTCCTGCAGGAAGCTGATAGATAGGGTGAGGGAGTCAAAGGATTGTTTTTGCAGTTGATGTATGGGGCACAGAAGTCAAAGAGGTAACGTTATTATCCCGATTTTTCTCTGCTGACTCAGTTCAGCCATGGCCTCTTTCTAAGGTAGCTTAAATAAAGTTGTGGCCTAGGACAGCACCTTGTGGTGGATCTCGTCGCCAGACAAGACACGTTTTAACCACTTCATTGTTCTGAAGTAGGGTTACGGTTAGGGTTACGATAAAATAGTTTCCTCAGATTTTAAGTTCAAAGATCTGCGTTTTCATCCCTGAGTCAGCAAGCAGTGTCCAACCCTCGCATCATTACAGGAGGATGGAAACCAGAAGTCACTTGTACTGAGTGTGTATGTATGTATGTATGTATGTATGTATGTATGTATGTATGTATGTATGTATGTATGTATGTATATGTACATGTGTACATATGTGTATATTATATTGAATGCTTATTTTTCTACATTTTGTTAGATCTGTTGATTATGCGTTCTACACATTTCAAGATGCTTGTAAATGTTATGTATTTAAAATGTAATGAAAACAAGTTAAACATGAAAAAAGAGATGACTTGTACAGTCTGTACTTGGTGTTGAAAGTTTAAGGTGGGGGGGGGGGGGGGTGTGAAATGGTAGAGATCTCAAAGTGTCTGTGGGCCAGCACAGTGACAATGAGAGCTGTGCCCATTTCTCCCTCACTGCTAACTTTATGGTTGCTCAGTCACTGAATGTATTGCAGCCAATGAGTTGAATTTTTCAAACACTATCATATCCGGTCGTCTTATAGGAATCCAGGGTTAGTATTTGAATAGTTGACAGGAAAATCACTACCTCTTCTCTCTCTCTCTCTTTCCTCCCTTTCTCTCTGTCTCTGTCTCTCTCTGTCTCTGTATCTGTCTCTACCTCTGTCTTTCTCTCTCTCTCTGCCTCTGTCTCTGTCTGTCTGTCTGTCTGTCTGTCTGTCTGTCTCTCTCAAGCAACGGTAAGCTTGAAAAAAAATGGCTGTTGGAAAATGAAATATTATTCTGTCTGTCTGTCTGTCTATCTGTCTGTCTGTGTCTGTCTGTCTGTGTCTGTCCGTCTCTGTCCGTCTCTCTGTCTCTGTCTATCTCTCTCCCTCTCTCTCTCCACCCCTCGTGTGTGTATGTGTGTGTGTGTATATATGTTTGTATATGTATAGTGTTACCGCGCGCATGAGCGTTTGTGTGCACACGCACGTGCGGGCTTATCTCTTTCTTTATCTGTGCACGTGCGCACGTCACTATGAGTTCATGGTTATCACGCGCGTCAAGTCGATGGATGGCACTACAAGAGTATGTTGCCAGTCATCCTAATTTGCATGCAGTCACCAAGGCCCTTGTTAGCTCTGACAGTAACCGAGATGGCTGGAGGCATGGCACTCTTTGTTTCGTGGGACCAGGACCAGGGGCAGGCAATGACGACAGGCAGGCAGACAGGCAGGCAGGCTTGCAGAAGGCGTGAGAGCAGCGACGAGAGATGATAAGGGAAAGACTGGTATCCAGGGAAACCTGATAAAAATCATAATTGGATCTCAAACCACCGCTCAAACTCTTTTCTGAAATGGGCCAAGCGACAAAGCGCCTCCTCCGATCACACTATCCCACTGTCCTTCCTCTCTCCGTGTCTTCTCTTTCTCTCTCTCTCTCTTCTCTATCTCTCTGTCTCTCTCTCTCTCTCTGTTTCTCTCTCTCTCTTTCTCTTTCTCTCTCCCTTTCTCTGTGTCTTTCTCTCTCATTCGCCGTCTCCCTGTCTTTCTCTTTCTCTCTTTTTCTCTCTCTCTCTCTCTTCTCCCTCTCTCTCTCTCCCTATCTCTATCTTTCTCTCTCTCTCTCACGCACTCTCTTTCTCTCTCATTCCACCCTCTCTCTCTCCCTCTCTCTCTCTCTCTCACTCACCCTCTCTCTCTCTCTCATTCGCCCTCTCTATCTCTCTCATTCGCCTCCTCTCTCTCCCTCTCTCTCCTCATTCGCCCTCTCTCTCTCTCTCATTTGCCCCTCTCTCTCATTTGCCCCTCTCTCTCATTTCCTCTCTCATTTTCCCCTCTGTCTCTCTCTCTCTCCCTCCCTTTCTCATTCTTTCTCGTCTATCTGTCGGTCTATCTGTCTGTCTTTCTGTCTGTCTGTCTGTCTCTCTCTCTTTCTCTCTCTCTCTTTCTTTCTTTTGATGTCTGTCCACATCGTTCTTTCCGGGTGTTCTCTCTCTGTTCTATTCTGGCTGTAAATGTCACGAAGATTTTAGCAACGGCAGACACCGACAAATGACATAGTAATATTGCATTGAGTCGTTGTCTTTTCCGTTGGAAGATACAAATACTTCGTTTATATTTATTCTCTCTCACACTGACAAAGCCGTTCTCTCTCTCTTCTCTCTCTCTCTCTCCTCTCTCTCTCTCTCTCTCTCTCTCTCTCTCACTGTCTGTCTCTGTCTCTCTGTCTCTCTCTGTCTCACTCTCTCTCTCTCTTTGTCTCTGTCTCTGCCTCTCTCTGTCTCACTCTCTGTGTGTGTCTCTTTGACTCTGTGTCTGTCTGTCTCTCTCTCACTGTCTGTCTGTCTGTCTGTCTCTCTCTCACTGTCGCTCTGTCTGTCTTTCTGTCTCTCTCTCTCTCTCACTGTCTGTCTGTCTGTCTGTCTCTGTTCTCTTATCTTCTTTTCTTTTCTCTTGTCTCTCTCTGTGTCTGTCTGTCTGTCTGTCTCCCTCTCTGTGTGTGTCTGTCTGTTTCTCTCTCTCTCTCTCATTATGTATCTTAACCTTCTCTCTATCTGTCTGTCTGTTTTTCCCTTTCTCTTTCTCCCTCTCTCTCTCTCTCACCCTCTCTCTCTCTCTCTCACTGTCTGTCTGTCTTTCTGTCTGTCTCTCTCTCGCTTACTCTCTCTCTCTCACTCTCTCTCTCTCTCACTGTCTGTCTGTCTCTCTTCTTTCTTTTCTCTTCTCTCTCTCTCTCTCTCTCTCTCTCTCTCTTCTCTCTTTCTTCCCGCTCTCTACCCTTTCTGTCCTCCACCTTGCCATGACAGTAATTGCTGCTGTCATCGTTCCAAGCAGTGCTTCAGTTAGAGTAGTTGGTGTTGTCACAGTGTCGCCTTTGTTGTACTGGGACTATGCAATTGACAAAGACTTCTTTAACCTTTTCAAGTCTCACAACAACGTCCACCAACTTCCACCAACTTCCTGTACTGCTGCAAAACTGTTGGAAGCCTTGTGGGGGAATGGCATAAGGGAGTGAAAAGGTTAATTAAAGATACCCCCAGCTTAGACTATTCGTGAGCGTGACTGACGCGATGGTTAAGCGGGTAAGACGTCGGAATTTTAAATCGGCATGTCTGGGTTTGTTTCTTGCCTGTTTGGTTTCTTTCTTCCCACTTTGTGGGTAAAGGGTGAAGATTTTCTCCGATCTGCCAGGTTAACCCTTTTGACTCCCGCACCCTATCCACCAACAACTGCAAAAACTTAACCCTTTCATTCCCTCATCCTTCCCACCAGCTTCCTGCTAGAAGCTGGTGGAAAGGGTGAGGAATCGAAAGGGTTAAATTTTTTTGCTTTGCTAGCATGGTTGGCAATACAGGACGCTGGTGGACAGGGTGCGGGAGTCAAAGGGTTAACATGCGTGCAGATCTGTTCGTCTCTAAACTCCTTCCGTGTGAATATGTACGCAGATCATCAAATATGCATGTTAACAATCTTGTAAGTTATGTCAATGTCAGCGAAATTGATAAAAACCTGAAACACCCAGTATGCACGTCCAGCAAA